>JACXIV010000009.1:1744121-2277684 GCA_014737475.1 Bombus confusus
TTTTTTTTTTTTTTTTTTTTTTTTTTTTTTTTATAAAGTCGCTTTGTGAGTCAGTTTCTTATGCAATGTTTGCATAAGACTACGCACAGAAATCGTGAATGACGCTGCTTCCTCTCTTGTCGATTCTATTCACGATTAATAATTACTCTAATTGCATTTACTATCTTCGTATCATCGGCCTTAGACCAACGATAACGATAATTATGGTGTTATTCGTGACTTACATTGCAATTTCATTCGTCTAAATTTGCGTTAAAATTCATCGAAACCTGTTAATGTAATTGAACAATTTTTTCAAGGAAGAGGATGCATGAAACAAAACGGTGAATTGAGTAAATCGCACCGAAAGATTCAGTTTCAATCTTTCGATACCAGTTAAGCTTGAATTGGCAATTGTAAAAGCTCTTGAAGCAACACTATGCCTTTTATATTCGCACAACGAGTAAAAATTTGTATCATTTAGGTCATTTAGGCTTTTTCAATCGTAGATTTATAACATTTGGCATTGCCTAATCGTGGCAGTTCGGGGGAATTCCCAGTACACGTCTATGTGTGAACGACAATACGCAATCACGTTAATGACTGCGTAATACAGAATTGCAAAGATGTGTCGCGTGTCTTTCATTTCCGGTTCACGCTGTTGGTGCCCTTCGAAGTTGACACAAAAAAAGTCGACGTCGTGTAACGATCTTCTTCGTTTATAAAATTCAGTCTACTAAAGATGTTTCGCTAAAGGTGAAACAAAGTAAAATAAAAGAACAGAGATACCTTTCTAGATTTTTCTTCGAACATCAACGAGAATCGAGTCGTTAAATTTTACGTCAATCTCTTATTACGATTCAATGAATTTCGTAAAACAAAATATGCTGAAGCAACGCCGATCTTGTCTTGAGATTTTTCCCTCCGCGTGTTTATATGTATACACTCCCGTTCATAACTATTAGGTAATAGTAATATAATAATAATAATAATAATAATATTGGGTAATTCTAAAAAGCGAAGCTAACTTCAGAAATTATTATTTATATATTCGCTTACTATAATATGTGGATCTTAATCGTCTTGTGCGAAACCAGGACATATTCCGATACCTACGAACGGGACTTTATGTAAGAAGATTGATGAATCTATGAAACAACTTGTTTTTTAAGATTAGCTTCTCACCCATGAAAATAGTCCAATTTGTCTGCAACGCAGCGAGCGTATCGACGTCACGTTTTAGATTCTTTGCGACGATTTTTACACCTGATTTGCTGCTTTTCGATTTTCTTCTCTCGTGAAACGCCCGGTTAACCTTCACCCAGGAGTCTGACGGACCGATCGATGAAAAGAATTCAATCATTTAGCCGATCGACCTTGCCGTCGTCGTAGCGTTGTATTTTGAATAATTCTTGAACGTGCTCGCGTAAGAACACGTATCACTGTTTTCCCACGTTTCATCCGTTACCTCGTAATAACGCTGACAATCCCGTTTTCTGTTATATAGTTACGATGAAATTGTCAGTTTGCGCGCAAGATGGACAAAGATTTGCATTCGTGCGTATATTAGAAAATGTGAGCGTCGTTCAAATTAAGTTTAGATACAGTGAAAGTGTACCGAAACGTAACGTGGATGTGAGGAAATATCTTAGAGATTTACTTTCTTCGCCAAATTGCTTATGCAATTCCACTCTAAAGCAGTTTCTCTTACTTAATCGCTCGTATGTTTCCTTGACGTATCGAATCACGCTTATTGCATTACTCGACAAGCGTAGATAGCGTTATGCGTTATTCATTTCGACAATTATTTCCATCTTTCTTCTCGGCGTCAAATCACACGTTTACTTCGTTATGGTATTTACATTAGGAACCTTAAGATGTCAATTAATGTCGCGATCTCCTCTTCTGGCATTAAATTACCCTCCATTTGCTTTGCAAATAAACGCGTTTTATCGTCTTATGCCATACATACTTCCACGATTAACAAACGAAGAAGTAAACATGCAGTGGTGAAAAAGTGATGAAATAAAAGAAGTTTCGTTACATCAGAAATAATCAGAGATTCAATATCGCGCATAATATACAAGATCCGGCTGAATAACACGTAAAAGCGATCATTCAGACGTGCCAGCCCGGAATTATCCACGTTCCAGTATATTTGATGCACTTGCAAACTCGATTCTCTCGACAGCTAAGCTGAAAATGAAAAAAAGGTTACTCTATATATTTTCCTTATTTTTCCACTAGGAAAAATATTAATATTAATATTCGTAAAAGGGTTTTACGAGCACTCGAATATTTTCGCGTGTCGCCGTAAGCATTCGTAAAACATACAGTATCTCGTTTGACTTGGGAAAGACAACGAGCGCGAGGATCTATCAGCTACCAACAAAAAGGCTGAAGAAACGCACGGCTGCGCTTCGTAAATGTTCGCGTACTTGAACCTAGAATTGCGGTCAGCACGTGGGATTGGTGCACCCATTATCTCTCGACAGGATTAGCATTGTCAAAGTTGCTCGCTGGAAGAACACGAGGCGCGCTTTTAAAGCAAAAAACCACCTGCGCCATGCTACGCGTTATTGGCTGTGACGCGAGCTAGCTCATGGCATTGAAACCTGAATTCGCGTTCCACGCGTGCCCTTCTGCGTGTTAATTCAATTTCGCCGGTGAAGACCCCGGTAATTAACTACGTGCGCGTGATACGTAATCTTGAATTCTAAGAGAGGCGATAGCAGATTTCGAAGTATAATTTTTCCCCTGAAACGAAGGGTTGATGTACTCATTCGGAGCCATCGAATGTATTTTTGAGCAATTTTTCGAAATATCGCGCGTCGCGATATCGATATAAAATGGTTCAGCAACGTGTTCACACGCGACTCGTTACGTGGAACAATATGTATACGCGAATAACAGAGCTTCATTACGTTCGCTTAAGGTCTAACTCATTGAACTATAGAACAAGTCAACTATAGAACTATGTACAAGGTATCCTTATAATCATCGTACGAGTCTGCTAGAAAAACACAAAGCATCGTATAACAAAATTTTATTCTATAGTTTCAACTTATTTTTCCATTTAATATTACACGCTTGTTGATCGTAACACGATGACTGAAATACCCTATATACAGTTCCATCATCGTCGTGAGACTATCCTCGTGATCCGCGCCAGGGTGCGGCTGTTCGACGTTTCCTCGTCGATCGAGCAGTTTAATCGCTGTCAGGTCGATGCGTCACGCAAGTGCACGCTTTTTCCTTGATCAATGAAAACAGATGCATAACGATCGCCTTGAACAAGTGTACGCAATGAATATTAATCACCCATTTTCTCCTCATTCTTTCCCACGGTTCGCACACTTACCACTCTGCTTGCAAAATTGCAAATCGCAGTTAGAATTGGAAGACAGTTAACTGGAGTAAGATAGACGATTGTTGTTAGTTACTGGACTGGGGATCTTTATTCATTCTCGTGCGAATGAAAATATCGACCAAAATGAAATTTTGAGTTATCACGTTGTGTTCATGCGTTTCGTTGGTTTGTCCATCCAGAACACTTCTTACGATATATAGTAAATTTGCGTAAATCTTTGCAGGTTACTAATGTATAATGCTAACTCAGTTCTCAATCTTCGTGTCGGTTACAAGACTTTGAGGTAACAATTACACAATTGTGTACTGGATTATTGCTAGAACTACGATAAACCGCAATCTTTACGAGCCATCTTGCCATAACTATAGCGTTAATTTTAATTCACAGCTGCGTTATAATCCTTCTACGGATTCAGAAATGATGGAAGATGGCGATTAATCGCGAGTCGAAAACCGACTGTCGAACAATGAGTATTAAACGTGCAATTTTAGCCCTGCTGTCTTGCAGCGGCCGCATAGCGTTATTAAAACTTGCAAAATTATGAATCACGGTTTCAATTAAAGGTTGATGCAGTGGTGACACAATGGCGCTTAAGAATTCTCAGGAGGAAGCACAGGTGGTCGAAGCAGGAAACGGCATCGATGAGATTCAGAGATAATTACATAATTAGACACACTAACTGCGATGAATCATGCTGACCGATCGAGTCATTTTTAATATCTTCAAGGAATTCGTCGATGTTTCGTATGTAAATCGTATCATTCTTTCGAACGTCGCAAAACATTCTCTCAATAGCCACTTTCGAATATTCTTTAGTTTACGTTCAGACGATAAATCGTATTAAAGTAAACAAGGACTGTCGAGAATTCTATGTTGAATGGTTCTTGAAAGGATCACGTAATACGTAATTCTTCTCGCTCTGCTTCAAACGTCATCTAATATCCTGCCATAATCAATCCTCCACAAAGTCTCGATCTGTCTTCCATCCGTCTCAATTTTGATCGATTATCGCTGAACTACCTTAGTTGAGCCCCTTCGTCGCAAATGGATCATCTACAAAAATTAGCAGATTTCCAGAAACTTTGGAAGACCTCGATTCTTTGAAGAAACCGATAAAGTGGCGAAGTTTCTCGAGTTCAAAATCGCCCTTTGAAACTAACATAAGTAGGTAATTGAAATATCGGTTTGATAGAATTGAAGAATAAATGGAAAACAGTTGCGAGATGCAAAAGAGACGCGTACTCGACTCAACGAAGACAATGAGACTCATTGAAAGAGGTCGACGACGTGTACGACAACGAGTGTCAACGTGAGAGCTTCGAACTTTCGTAATCGACCAGCACAGGTTGGCCCTCGATTCCATAACCTTCTCTCTGACCTGTTTTCGTCCGCGAACATTTCCTTCGTCTCCTTCGAGTGTCCTGCCATTTAATACGATTAACGTGATTCTTACCCATTTCAATAGAAACAATGACTTTTTCTCTTGATATTGCGAATACTTGAGGAACATTGTACCGTAAACGAATGTTCATATGAACTGAAAATAATAGTAATGTTGTAGACGAGGTAAGAATGTTTTCACGGAACCGTCGCGTCATCTAGAGCAAAAAAGTACAGTAAAAACTGTGGATTATTTGACGTTGGGATCACGGCGATCAATAATCTACTACATCACAAAAAGTCACTTAGTCGTTGTTTCAAGTAGAAATAGGATTTATCGTAAACATAAAGTTGCATATTAGTCCAGCCATATTTATGTAACAGCTCGAATACTCCTCTAACGTTAAAGCCAGATTATAGCGAAGACTATACAAACAGCGTCTTTTATTCTTTACTAGAAAACGACATCGCACAGCATCAAACGCGTGTACAGGTTTAGCCAATTTCCCAAAGGTTAACTCTTTTTCTTTCATCTTCTTAGCGCGTCCCTTCCTCCCTCGAATCCTCCCACGCTTATTCACGATTCGAGACGATGTCGATGCGACAACGACACCATGGTGTACATGCGAATCCCCACTTCTCGCTACGGATGACCTCCCTATGGTCGCGTTCGAACTGCTTCGCAGGGATAAATGTACACTTGGCGTCGGCTACGAAGCTTTTAGCGACGCCAGAACGAAACGGCCGCTCGTCAACAATCGTCGTCGCGTCTCATCGTGCATCGTCCAAGACCGCGAGGTTCGTATGCCTGCTGCTCGATCCAAGATCGAACGGCGTCTCAACGGAGGAGCGACGCTCCATCATCGGGGGATGAAAGGTCTCGTAAGTCTCTCCCTCTTTGAGGTGCGCTACGACTTCGCTTGACGATTCGCTCGCGAGAGAAGGGACTGCGGAATGTTCAGACGACGAAGAAGGAAAAAAGGGTGAAAGTGACAGAACGCGAATGGGATAGAAATTTAGAAGGATCGATGTACGAATCGGCGAATCTGTACATTGCAGAGTTTCACGAGTTCATTGTTGTCGAAAAAGTGCGCGGAATCGAGGATGAAAGGTCGATCGATTGGATCGCAAGAATTGCTGAATCGATGTTCCTTTGATTTAGATCGATAAACTCCTCGAGCTTTTTTTTTTCATTTGGTGATAGAAGTGTGTGAATCTTGGAATGCGCACGTACATATTTTAAAAGGTTTGATCGAAGAATGCTTCTTATGCAAGATATCGAAAGAATATTTCCCCTTTCAAGAGGATAATGCAAATTTCCAAGCCTTTATTTTTACGATAATAGTAGTGCATAAATATTAGATATTAAATGAATGAGATGAAGGATGCTATGTAAAAAATCCAATCCGTGACTTAGATATAGCAAGTTTCTCACGTGTCGGTTAATCGCGCCGCGTGATCGTGCTCGAATATCGAACGTCCAAGGTGGCAGGATCGGCATGCGATCGTAGATGACCCACTACTCTGCATGAATAGCCTTTCATGCTAAAGGAAGTAGGTAACGCGAAGACATAACACGTGACCGTGAAGTCGAGAAATGAATTACACGTAAACGTCCCAGTCGTAATACAGCTCGCGGCATGATTTATGAAAACAATGTACTATCTACCATGAGCCAATGGCCCTCATTAAATTAATCAACGTACTCGTTATCTCAAATCATGCTAACAACAGGTTTCGTTTACATTCTCTGTCGTCATTCGTGCAATTTAAAACAATTTTCCAGAAAAGGTAAAAAATTTTTTCCAACGTGAATTATTCGAATTTAACATAGAACTATGCAAGTAGCAATTGGATTTCACGAAATTTCACGGAATTTCTCGAAATTCGCCAAAGTTGCTCTAAGGTTCGCAGAAGAGAACGAACAGATACGCGACATAGAAAGCAATTCTTCGTCCCCTTTATCGATTCTATTTATTAATAGCAATATAGTTCCAGTCGATGCCATAAGTATCTACTATCGGCGCAATAGCGATTGATAGCGGTACATTATAAACAATTTCTGGCTAACTATCACATTACAATGCTTCCAGTTGTATCTTATTAATCGAATGGAAACCTCGAACAAGGATCTATAGCTTATTTTGGTAAAAGTTAAATTAACTGTGAAGTATGGTTCTACAGTTGCCATCGATCGTTTTGAAGATATATTTCGATTGAAGATATTTCGTCGTTTGTTATTAGATATTTAACAAGTTAGGTGTTTGTAACTCATGGGACGGTATAAACCGCTTGAAAACAGCTTTTTCCGAAAATCTGGTAAACGCGCTTCAGACCCTTGCTTGTCATTTCCATTCAATTATTTCAATCTTGTTGCAGATAATGCGCGCTTGGGTTCTTTTCGGTTTGCTCTGCCTGGTTTCCGGCCAGCTGGATCTACCCTCTCTGAACGACGATTCTCGAAACAATCTCGGCAGAGGTATTCCACCTACCGAAGCACAGTTACAGGATATTTTAGCCAGATTAGATTTCCTTGGTACGGAGAGATGTAACGCCAATGTGGCGGCGCAGTGGGCCTACGAAACCGATGTGAGCGAGTACACGCAGCTGCAGGCGGTAAATACGAATTATCCACCAGCATGTATAATTTAAATGACAATTTCTATGAATTCGTGGCCGAAATACCCGCATACGATGCAAACTTTTGGACCTCGTGAAAGTATCGTTCAAAAGAGTCAGTTTCACCTTATCGTTCGACTTTTTCGTTTTTCCTTAATGTCACCAACCTACGGCCATGAATTCTGCTCGAGTTAATGCAACCGACCTTGAATTTCAACCGGACTAATGACCAGTCTCCCGACGAGCCTACGACTTAATTAAAGCAACGCTGAAATCAAACAAACCAACTAACTTTGAGACTTCAAGTTTACACGTTTCATGACTAGTACGCTACTCCGAGAATAATCCAAGCCTAATGGTCAGCAGTATAGATAAACAAAATGTCTTAGGAGAAAACCGAGTATCTTTATTTTTATCTTCTATAAGACATTTATAGTAAAAAAAAAAAAAGTAAGGTACACTACAAGTCTCGGTCCACTCATTTTCTATTTACTTCGACAAATAGATTCTACACGATACCTATTCGGAATAGTGCAATAATTTTTCTATTTTTTTTTTTTTTTTTTTTTTTTTACAATACTTGTCTTTTACTTGAGATAAGAAGACGCTAGAACAGATGCTTTCATAATTCTGGATATGTGATGTTCTACTCTAGACAACCGTTCGACGTTACTCGATGGCACTGAGACCTCGACCTGTTGTATGATTCGGCTCGTGAGACCGTGGAACGTCATCGTGGCTGTCAGGACGCGGAGAATCGCGATTTCGCGTGTACGCGGGGATTTCCTCGACGCTGGCCGGCCTTTATTGTCCGCTGAGGGGCCGAACACCTCCGCGGGAAACGTTCCCAGTCGTTGCCATTGTGCCATCGGTGTGTCCCGAATGATTTCGCAACGAAACATCAGTCCAAACGAACTTAGAACGGAAATCTTCAGCCTTCAACGCGAAATCCGCTAGACATTCGCGTGATGCTAATGATAATCGTCGGCTATCCTTGCCTCGTTTCTTCATATTATTTTTTGTTCTTCTTAGAAGCTTAGGGAAACCCGCGGTATCGTCAGTACGCGACCTACTGTGAAACACGTGCATGGGATTCTTCGACGTTGCTTAATTCTGATACGTCTCTCGTTAGACTGGGAATTTTCATGCATTTGCATGAAATTTAAGCGTTCAAAGATGCGCAGAGTGCGCATTTTTAATACGAATGAATTTACGGAATATCCGAAGCGACGCTTCCGTTATAATTTGGCCGTATATCGTATAATAAATTTATGCAAATTAAATTCTTACGAGTGTAACTAAGACACTGAAGCTACAGCAGCGATTTATTTCGTCTAGCAAGCATTACAACGAGCATTGTTCTTTAGATCATTTATATATTCAAAAAATAGCATAATTTTGTATTACGTAATTAATTTTCGAAATAGAATTATCCTATATTCGGCGAGAACAGCCGACTGTTAGCAACGCGGTAAAAAATATTTAGCTCGAAAATAAGCGTCAATTTTATTTGGCACAGAGCATAGATGTTAATTAAACGTTCTGGAAATAATCGTTTAAAAATTTTCTTCCTTTCTGCCGTTCGCTATCGATATATCTAAAGTGAAAAGGAAACGGTGCACTCTTTTACTTTTACTTTTCTTTAGAGTTCCTCTACGCTTTACGCTATCTGAACGACTCCCAGTGACCCATAAAGAAACTCGTATACACTTTCTCGAGCATTTTCCTTTCCTCCAGCGCCTTCGTCTATCTCTGATCCCAGGAAGAGTAAAGATAGCGACGTTTATCTCTAACGGTAAACCTGGCGTTGGTTGATTTGCACATCGAACCAGTTTCGCTCGAACGATCACCTTCGTACCGATTACTACTATTGCTCTTCGACGCAAGACTTGTATATTCCAACACAAATTACGCCTGTCACCGAATGAATAAATATATTAAAAGACTAATGATATTCAAATATTCGTTTTAACGATGTTTACTGATATAGAAATATTTCTTCGCAGCTAGAAGCTCAGAGAATATACGCAGACTTTCAAAATCAAGCCTGGTTCTTGATTTCGAAGATCGATAAGGATAACATTAGGGATCCTGTAATCAGAAGACGTCTCAGATATTTGTCTGTGGTTGGACCATCGGCGCTTCCACCGGATCAATTGGACAGAGTAAATAGTTACTTAATTTGTACTACTAATCCTATCAGGACCGAATTTTTGTTTAGCGTACGAGAAAAATTGTTTGCTCGGATAGTTTTGCAATTTGAAAAATTGATTTTGTTAAGAAGATATAATGCAGGAAAGTTTGAGGCTAGTTTTACCGAAGACAAATTATATTTGTCATTTATACGGTTTGCGTTAAAATTACACAACTTACAAATCTATTTGTACAATAACACATTGAAATATAACGTTTTATATACGCGATATCACGCTCGACGTAACTTCATTTTATTAACTAGTTTCCCATACAAGAAACATGAATAATACGCCAAAAAAAAATTAAAACAGTTTCTTCCTCGTAATCGATTCGATTTACGCTAAAGGAAGGCGTTCAACTATCGCGCAAGAAAGGAAATCCAAAGCAATAAACAAAAAGCAACCAAATCTATTCTATCACGCACTTCCTTTCGTCGTATAACAGGCTCGGTCAAAGAAATAGGAAGTATCTGTCCATAATAGATTTCATTTTCTAATAATAAATGATTACGGAAACAAGACGGAACGAAGAATAAGCTACAGCACGTTCTATCCATCGAGACACAGGAAATAACGTCTCCTCCATTTTTTTTCTCTCGCTTCTTAACGACATGACCAATAAAGTTCCCTGTCTATTACTTTTCTCTCTTTTCTCTTCTTTTTAGCAAATTATGACCTCCTTGTTTCCTCCATTTCGTACAGAGAATTTTGAAAAATTCTCTGTTTCTTCTGATGGCTGGAAATAGCTTCCATCGGCACATTTTTCGATTATCATTTTGAACAAATGAAATAGAATAAATCAAAGTTTAGTCTTTCGCGATAGTCAAGCTTCCACATGGAGCTCCTCTCATGTCTATTGTTCCTTTTTTTTTCAGTACAATAGCGTGATCAACGATATGCTGGCCGTGTATAACGATGCTAGCATTTGCGCGTACAACGATCCCTTCCGGTGCGGGCTGCGGCTGTATCCAGGTAATGAATAACGTCTGAGAACTCGAGAGTCGTCCGAATCGGGGAAAATAGATGGCGATACGATTTTCACGGCTTGCAGCCAGCGAAATTGCCACGGTATGCGTAAGCGGCCACTGTTACGCGCAAGAAAGTGCCTCTCTAATCGCAAAACGACTAAACGATGAATATTTCAACGTAGTGCGTCGAGGCGGCATCACAAAGAGATTCGCAGAGGGTTTCATGAAAATTCATCACGTTTTAATTTGCAATTTTTTCCCTGCACGATGCTCTTCTTTAATTTCCTTTGTTCTTCTTGGTTGAATTATTCACGTGAAACATTTCTAGAAATTTTCTTTTTTAGCCAGTAATTTTTCTATAGAAAATGCACTTATTGTGTTTGGAAAATCGTTTCTCCTTTTAAAGGATTAATAGATTAACTTACATCGGAGATCGCAGAATCTGCAGATCTTCATACAGCGATGCTCTTTAATTTTCTTTCTTCTTGTTGAATTATTTACGTTCTTCCTTTAAATTTTCCCATTATTTTGGCGGAAGCCATTTTCATGCAGCTTTCGGTATCGACGGAAAGCGCAATTTCCCATAGAATATGCCAACGGTGTTCGAAAGATCTCTCAAGGGATTAATAAATTAATTTATATGTGGGATCTCGTAGAAACGATTTTCTCTCGCGTTACATGATGAAGTATGTTTTTCAAGCGTCTAGTTATACTAAATGGCGTCTCGTAAACCGCACGAGGCAATCAACGCCCAAAGAGCAATGTATTTAGAAACACGGAAGTTTACGATCCTCCTTGCGATTCTACTTGCTTCACGGTTCATTTACTCGGTCAGGATTCAGTCTGTAACAACGAGCGTGCGCGTAACACGCGGAAAGAGAAAAATGCGTAATAGTTCTTAAGTCTCCGACGATTTCATCGCCAAGCGCTCTATGGTTCAGCCAGTCGTCTTAGAGAATTTCCCCATAGTTTCAGAAAATCATTGCTCGCGTAAAGTTGCTGCTTAATGACGAATACGTAACACGATCGTATTAAAAGAGAACTGCAAACTTGCGAATAAGACCGCGAAGCTGGATCTCGTTCGTCATTTGCATTAAAATTATGCAGATCAGCTCCACGTGTCTTACATTTCCTTAACCATTGCGGTAATCAGTTTTTCATGGAGCTTAGATCACATGTGTTGCAACAAGCCATCAGGATCGAATCTGTCACACGACCATCGTGAAAGCTACTCGAGGTGAAAATCGTAATGGAACAGAGAGACGCTTCTATAAATAGACGACTTACTTATTCATCGTCGCGGATGACGAAGCTTGGCCGTTTATTCCGAAATAATGTTCTTTCGCAGATATATCGCAGATCATGGCGAAAAGCCGCAATTGGGACGAGTTGCAGTACGTCTGGGCAGAATGGAGAAGACGAAGTGGAATGAGGATCAAGGATCTCTATCAACAACTCGTCATATTAAACAACGAAGCTGCTAGATTGAACAGTATGTTCGAAAACGAACGCCACTTTTAATTCTTTTAAAGTTGAATTTCTATTGGTTGCAAGGAAAATTGTTTTTCTTTTTTTTACGCGTTATTAGTAGTAGAATACATTTTTCCGGATGGTTTTTGTTAAAAACCGTTAAAATTTAGAAGCTGACGGCGAAGAATTAAAGATATCCGGCTGGAATAATCGGTAATTATAAAAAAAAAATGTATGGCTGCGTAGATTTCACCGATGCAGCCGAATATTGGATGTTCCCCTATGAATCTCCAAACCTACAACAAGACATCGATGAAGTATGGGAAATGATACGTCCTCTTTACGAAGAATTACACGCGTACGTTCGAAGAAAATTGAGGGACCTGTATGGACCTGAAAAGATCGGCACTCATGCTCCTCTTCCAGCTCATATTCTTGGTAGTAACATGGTTTTTAATACATTCAAGATCGATGTATTTTGACAACGTTGTCCCCAATTAGTTTAGCTTTCGTAGTTACGACTTGCATCTTGACAAATTCACGGCTCTGGTCGCGAAATATTCTCTTTTTACCTAATTCTTAAATCAGTAATATTTTTTTATAATTAATTTCTCAAACTACACTGACTTCTTTCGTTGAAAAAAACATCCGTTTGTCGACGATAATTATTAACAATACAAATATCTACCAACGTTTGAGTTATCGATATCTTGAATGAATTAATGCTATTATAAAATCCCGCGTAAAGTATATAGATATTTTAAAATATAACGAAAATTAACAGGTAATATTTGGGCTCAATCGTGGACCAACATCATCGATATCACGTTACCGTATCCGGGGAAAAGTTATCTGGACGTGACGCAGGAAATGCAGGCCCAGGTAAAAGTTACACATTATGTAATTCTTATCAGAAGAATTAAGTTGGACAAGCTAATGAATTCAGTCCAGCCCGACCATTGTTTCCTAGTAGAATCGAAAGTAACCTGTTACGATTCGAAAGCGACGGTGAAGTAAGTGAAGATTCGAGAAATGCAATGTTTCGCTCACCTATTTCCATTGGAATTCTTCGTTTCCTTTTTATTTTTTTATTTTTTTTTTTTGCTCTTTTCATTGTTCGTTACGTAATGCATGAAACTTTGAAACCTTCGGTCATTGATCACGCACGAAAAATATTGAGTTCGCGCTCTTACGAATAATTCAACTTTTTAAATTTCACGACCGATTCTTGTTTATGCTTCGAATATCCGATTACAATCGTTCTTACGATTTCTTGCGTTTATCCATTTTCAATTATGCCGAAAGACTTTCACACTGCGTGTTTACATGAATTTATGTTTTACCGTGAGATAAGGCTCCGTAGGAACACGTTCCTTGAAACTAATTAATTGTAATTAGCTCTCGTATCATGTTTTGCTTAGTCGAAATTGAAATTGTTATTGAAATTGTTTTGCCAATTGATTTAGGGTTACACGCCTATCGAGATGTTCAGGGTCGCGGAGGAATTTTATCTGTCCCTCAACCTGAGCGCCATGCCTCCTGAATTCTGGGCCGGTAGCATAATCGAGGACCCTGGAAATCGACCTTTGATTTGCCAGGCTTCTGCTTGGGACTTTTGCAATCGCTTGGATTACAGGTAACTTAATCGAGTTTTATACTTATAAATAGGCTACGAATGTTTAGATATGTGAACGTTTATATTTTGTAGATAATTAGTAATTAGATAAAGATTTCTTTAAAGACAATTGATACAGTAAAGCTTAAATGAGAGAATATTTTATTTTTCAAACGCATTAATACGTACGTTATTTGGGGAATTCTATTTCAATTATTTTTGCATTTATGCACGTCATTGCATATGTCTGCGTGTTCACGCTTGCCATAAAATAAATATCCGCAGCCTAATTACAAACAAACAGATTAGCTAATTAATTTCGTTCTTTCCAGAATCAAGATGTGTACTAAGGTTACCATGAAGGATCTAATCACAGTACACCATGAGATGGCTCACATTCAATACTTCTTACGTTACAGCGGATTGGCTCGAGAATTCAGAGACGGCGCCAATCCAGGTAACGTAGACGTTTCCTTTCAGACTTGCAAATCAGTTATTTTCTATATTGCGAAGTAAAATTAACATTTTTTAAAAATCCATCGCGAGCTACCAAAAGAACGTAATCAAACGTACAGACTTACTTTCTAAATACAAGCGTTCCGATGCTCTGAAAACAGAACAAACGAGGAATGCACGCGATAGTGGAGCCTATAAAAACGAACGGTAAGCTGATGAACGAGAAACGATGGAACGACACGCGATAGCACGATGGACGACATAAATCGCTATCGTTGCATAAGTCTGGTCCGCTTCTCGACTTCCGGTAGGCGGTGCGCTCGGAACTTTTACGGCTAATAGCGCGAAAGCGAGAGCGAGAAGGATACGGTCGAGGCGGATTCGCGCGAGTACCGGCCCGGTGTGTCCGAATGGATGTGCGAGTACTCTCTAATCCGTACGCCAGATCGTTAAAATATTTTTATTATGGTATAATCGCGCTTTCACCGTTCCGCCAGTCGGTCGTTCGCCTAACCGCCGACTAGATACTATGAAAATAAATCTTGAACGATGCCTGTGACCTTGCCAAGTCGCTTTATGGGGCCTGGAAAGTCGGTTGAAATAACCGGACTATGTTAAGTGGATGGATGTTATGGAAAATTTGACGGTCACGGGCAATTCCTGAAATAGATTTAGGACGGAGTAAAATAGGGTATTTCGAGTCGGACAGATACTCGAGTCAAGTCAAATAAATTTTTAAGTAATTTTGTAATTTACCAAACACGTGCATTTACCAAACTTACGAAGCATTCTTAAGCGATCTACAGTTGAAAACAATATTATTTGACTATCGTTAGTAGCAGCGTGATGAATAGTAAAAACATATGGTGTACTTACATCGACAGCTCGATATCCATCGTCTTCTATGAGGATATAATAACTTGTACTCATAGAAAGGAAATAACTTTGTTCACTGTTAATTACCTTCAGCCTTAATTCGAAACTTAGATGACTCAAATAATCCTGTTTCGCCGTAGTTTAACGAGAAAATTACTAATGGTCGACTGGAAAGCCAGATAAAATCCTGCTCACGGGATAAAATTGTTATTGAGCTGTAGGAAAGTTACGATTCAATAAGAACAATCCTGTCGTTCGTCGTTGAGCAGTGAAAGAGGCTGGAAGATTTACTGGTTGACAATTTGTCTGTCTAATGCACCTGTCGCTTTCCCCGATGCTTATCGCTAGAAGCAAAACGTGCTTGTTTATACAGGATTCCACGAAACAGTGGGTGAAGCCGTTGCCCTCAGTGTCGCCACTCCTCGTCATCTACAGACCCTCGGTTTGGGTACCAAGTTTATCGATGAACCTACAGCGGATATTAATTACCTGTTCTCTTTGGCGATGGACAAATTGGTGATACTGCCATTCAGCATTGCGATGGAGAGATGGCGGTGGGACATCTTCCGTGATTACATCACTAGGGAAGACTACAATTGTCATTGGCATCGACTGATGGAACAATACGCTGGAATCAAGCCGCCTGTTTTGAGAACCGAGGATGATTTCGATCCTGGCGCCAAATATCACATTCCTGCCAACATCCCTTACATTAGGTAAGTTTTTCGCTTTTGAGTTTCTAAGATCGGGTTACTCGAAACCCACCGAGTTTAAAGCTACAACGTACACCGTGTATTGACAAGGTATTACGTAATACAATATTAATTTCTTTTAGTTTCTTATTTTTTTATTGTTAGAGAGACATACGAATATCGTGGAATTTTATCAAATTTTATTCGAAATCAACGAAATATACAGATATATCGATAATATTGTGATAGTAGCAGTGGTCTCTCAGGCTGGCTGCCGATAAACCTAATCACCGATGAATCCATGATCCTTATGCCAAGAGTCAAATATCTCAAACGTAATGATATTTTATCAACGAAACGCGCAAGTACATCGACGCCAATTAGATTTCTCCTTTTATGAAAACCATAAGTAGCGATTTCACTTCTGATCATTCTTAATTCGTAGCCAACTGCGTTTCGTCTCGTAGTATCATCGATACATTGGGTGAAAGAGGCTTTCTCCCTGTTAACGATCCTCTACAAAGAAGCACGTGGTTTTGTTTAAACAGTTATCGAACCTTTTCGGCTCTTCCATCGGTATCGTTACGTATGCACGTTCGACGAAAGTTTCTCTTTCTTCGACCACGGTCAGCCTAATTGTTGGCCAGTTTTTTGTTGCGTTAATCATCAGATCGCTTCCGTGTTAACGCATTCGCGAGCAATCGCTCTTGCACAGCGACCGGTTACTTTCCAACTTTTCCAGGAACCGTTTGTTACGGACGTAACGTTGCGTTACCGCGCATCGCGAAAGTCGATTCGGTGATGCTATCGCATTTTCCGAGTTGGACGCTCTCCTTAAAAAGGAAAAGGCAGTTACGAAACCGCCGAATGAAAATCTATTTAGCGGCCTTGATTCAATTCAGAATTAGTTTTCGGCGAATGTTTGAGAAATTCCGAAACGGATTCTCGTAGAATTTGTTCAACTTTTATGGTATCTTGGAGGTTTGGTTAGGAGACGAAGCAACCAATATAGAAAGAAATTCGATTTTTGCTCTTTGGTTTTATTAGAAAGAAGCGAAAGACATGGTGTATGGACGTCCGCCGAGCTGAGCTCGGATCAGTCGCTCTGCCGGCGGACGCCGCGTGAATCTTTATACAATACATCGTACGTGTACAATATGTGTATTCTTAGGTACTCAGGTATCAAAGGGTATCAAAACGCTACGATCTAAATAGAATGAATCACTGGCTGAAGAACGCTTTCTCGCAAAAACTAGCGTCCGCTTCGCAACCCGTTCTCTCTATAAATCGTTCTTCGACCCAGCGAAATGATTCTTTTTCTTTTTTTAGAAATAATTCAAATAAATATACCCTCGTCGCGTCGGAAATGCATTCTAAGGAATTTCCAAAATGGGAAAATCAAGGTGACGCGACAATTTGGGCGATCGAGCCGATATTACCAGGTGCCAATGGCGACCTCTAGATCTTAATTCTTCTAATGCCCTCCGTAACTAGACTCGTAGCCACCACCAGATTCATAACCTCCAGACTCGTAACCTCCAGATTCGTAACCTCCTCCATGGCTGTGCACCGACACAGGTACAGGTACCTTAACTGGATAGGGCACAGGCTTGGCGACAGGCACTGGTACTGGCTTCGTAACTTGAACCGCTACTGGTCGTTCGACTGGTACCTTAACCGCGTAGGGTACAGGCTTCTCAACGGGAACCGGAACATGTTTCTCCACTGGGTATGGCGCTGGTACGGGTACCTTAACTTCCACAGGTACCGGCTTTTCTACGGGAACACCGACTGGTCTCTCGACGGCTACCTTGACTGGATAAGGTACGGTCTTCTCGACAGGCACTGGTACCGGCTTCTCGACCGGAACTGGGTACGGTTTCGGGATGTGAACGGGATAAGGTCGGTCAATAGGCACATTCACAGGGTACGGTACAGGTTTGTCGACGGGGAATGGCTGGGGAACGTGTTCCACGACTTTCACGGGATATGGTACAGGCTTCTCGACCGGGTACGGCTGTGGTACAGGTACCTTCACCGGGTAAGGTACGTTCTTCTCCACTGGATACGGTTGTGGCACGTAAACTTTGTACGGTACTGGCCTTTCCACGGGTATTTGGACAGGGTACGGTATCTTCTTCTCCACGGGATAGGGTTGTGGAATGTGGACCGGTACTTTGACCAGAACCTTTACTGGTACCGGAATCTTCTTTTCCACTGGGTACGGTTGTGGCACGGGAACCTTGACCGGGTACGGTATTTCTTTCTCTACTGGATAGTGGATCTTCTTCTCGACCGGATAGGGTATCTTCACGCTCTTTACGATCGTGACTTCCTTTACTTTGCCACCTTCCTCGTAGCCACCACCATAACCTCCGCCAGAAGCACCGCCGTAGCCACCACCATAGTCACCTCCTTCGTATCCACCGCCATGGCCTCCCGACAGAGCGATCTCGTGTCCTCCGCCGTAATCACCGCCTTCGATGCCTCCCTCTAGATGACTGAGTCCTCGTTTTTCTTGCTTCTTTTCTACGTTAGATTCTTCAGCTGCCACGACGTCCTTCGTGGCTTTCTTCTCGCAGACCGCCGTGGCCAATAGGCCAAACAATATCGTAGGAATCTGAAATGAAATAGTTACTCCTGTGCTATCCGTTTCGTTCGAGAAATAATAAAATAAATTTTACGTTCGAGACAGTTCGAAACTTGATCGTACGATATAAATGCTACCGGTCTAGGAGAATTCAAATATTTCAAAGTTCTCCGCTTTCAAAGGATTCTATTCGAGGATTCTATTCGACGTTCTTCGCTTTTAAAGCACTCTATTTTATAATTCCGTTCAACGTTGACTCTCTGCTTCTCGAGGATAGTTGATTATCGGTACTCACCAAAAATTTCATGTCTTACAGGCACTCCGATATCTGGGCGAAGTCCAGACTTTACTGGATACTTCCCCCCAAGATGCCACCGACTTTATAGTCCGCTTTCCCCCGACCATGGATCGATCGCGAGCCCCCCTGTTCGCGCTACGTTCGCGGAAAAGTGAAACACGCGCGTGTGGCCGCTTGTTCGACGCGCGCGACGTTATAGCATTTTTTCAAATCTCGACCGGCCGCAACTTTGCTTCCATAACCCGTTGCACTGGCGTAGCTACAACCACGGATTCTCTTCCAGGGTGAAAGGAAACGCTCACTGCGCGGAAGACGTACGAGTGTTTATCAAGCCCCCCTCCTGCCTCCATTCGCGCCTCTATCTCTCAATCGATCGATTACATCGAAACGATACCGTGTTTAGCGTAGATTGCAACTGTAATTGGATCTTACACAGAGTGTAATGGAGAAAGAAC
Source organism: Bombus confusus (assembly GCA_014737475.1). Classification (NCBI taxonomy): domain Eukaryota; kingdom Metazoa; phylum Arthropoda; class Insecta; order Hymenoptera; family Apidae; genus Bombus; species Bombus confusus. The sequence continues at coordinate 1,763,085 of JACXIV010000009.1, forward strand.
GATAGGAAAATACCAGGTGAAACCGGTGGTGTAAATACGGTGGAGGTTATAGAGACGATCGACGACAAATTAAGGGGCAGTACGATAACTAAGCGATTTATTTGCTGAATTTTATCGTACAAGCAGAATGTTCACGGTAGACTGATCAGAATCCTAAACGCTGTTTGCCTAACGGCTCTGTTGGATTTCCTTGTTTGGAGAATGCAACGCCATCATCGCCGATTCACTTCCATCAAGACCAACTCGCAGCAAGTGATTCGCGGCTTCTATTTTTACGAAAATTTTCGACGAATGTCAAGTACCGGAATGCTGCTACCTGAGAATCTCGCAGTTAAATCGAAATTGGATATTTTCTTTCGCGATTGGCATCGCGCAATCATCAAAATTGGAGCTTTAGGGTGTAAATGGTATTTCGGAAAACGTACACTTATCGTTGACAAGCTTTGCCGTGACGATCGTGTTAAACCACGCGATTCAAAAAGTTCGCCTATTCCGAAAGATCGGAATTGTCATTTTACGCCAGTGGACTGGCGAATTCATATTTAGTCCAGTGCTCCTCTCTTTCCCCTTCTCTCTGTCGTGTTTCAAAGTTTCTCGCCAAGGCGATTGCCCCCTCCGTTTCCGGTCCCCGTAAGAGGACGCGCGACATTTCCATCACCTGTAGATCCTCTGGTCTGCGGCGAAATCCTCTTTCGTCGAACGAAGAGAGCGTGAGGAAGGAAGAAGGCTCGCGGTGGGAGAATTAACAAAAAAATGAAAAGCGGCGGAGGAGGGAGCACCGAACATACGGAACGTATGACGGGAGGGATCCACAGATATACCTGCGGTTCGTGTCAGTAGCGGATAAAGCTACGTCCGACTCGAGAGATCGATCGTGTAGATCCTGAGCTCGCTGCAACGCGATCGCGTCGATAAACGATAATCGCGTTACGCTTGGAAAGAGTAAGACGAGAGAGTCTTACCGAATTCTGTTCGTTTCCGTAACGTATACTATCGAACATTTCCTATGTTATAATATAATTCACATTTTCTATGTTATAATATAATATCATACGTTCTCGCGCATAACTCATTGGTCATTTGGTAAACGTAAATTGAAAAAAATATAAGTTGTACGGTTACGAAATGGAGGAAGTCAAACTACGCTTTTCGTATTTGCTGTATGCTAGACTGGTAATCCTAAAACTGGAAAGGTAACGATTGGAATAGTTAGATGGAAAACTATGCGCGCCGTTGCTTTTTAATCGCCAGTTTACATAGTAATTATGCGGTCTTAAAAGCGAAACAGCGCGAGGGAGAAGCAATAAATACCGAGGAATACATACGGTGATACCATTGATAGATTAGATGAAACATTTGCTGATTTTTGATGCGTGAAAGCATCGCGAGTTTCTAAATTACCGTCATCAATTAAAGATATATGAATTATGCATCGTTATTGACGGCTAGGAATATTTTACTACAGCCGGAAATTGAACTACTGGATTTGAGTTAAACACGATCTTATGCTACTTGATCGTTAGGTAATTTCTTCGTGATAATCATTACTTTTCGCGATGTAGTAGTTTAGATAGTGATTTTACAAGTTCAGAAGATTGATTTATATTTTCATTTGATACATAAAAATGGGAATTTAGAAAATGATGATTTTGAATCCTTTGTAATTGAAGTTTCACGAGTACTTCCCCGAGAAGAATCTACTGTTGGGGAAGAGAACAGTTCGAGAAACATGCGATCGATCGAAGCGTTAACGAGTTTTCCGTGAGAAACTCACGTAATTGCAGTCATGCGTTTAATTATTCGCGAGAAATTAATCTAATGGAAGAGAAACACGCGAAGACCGATAAGAAAACAAGGTTTCCAGAGTGTATGGTATTAGAAGCATATTTATTTACATTAAAGAGAAAATCAACTTATAAATGAGAATTATTCCTAAAAATAAGAATCCTGAACATCTTTGCTTTTGGAGAATCAACGATGTTGGAAACCAGTCAAAAATAAGTAAGAATCGTGTAACGTAACATATACCGCTCGAAACAATCAGAAGATCGTTACTATGAACAGTTTTACTGAATTAAACATCGTTAAATATGTACATTTTTCTTTGCGTGATATACGCTTGCTTGGATTCTTCGAGCAGTGTCGGTAAAATTCGATTTATAAATTAAATATTTCCTCAAAAAGTTATTCGATGACAAAGTCAAACGAACCTGAATATGGGTTCAGCAAGCGAGCAAAAGCGAAGAGTATTGTAACATATAATAATCTTTGTACATAGTAAAACGTTGCCCTAAAGAATATAAAAATCAAAGTGACACGACAAACGATCCTCTGCTTGTTTTAAACGATATATAATAATACATACGATCATCCTAACTTATCACTCGCCACAAATTCAATGCACCCGATCCACAATTCGATCTTCTACTGTCTCGATCGAATATGCCTCTTCTTACGTCCATCATTAGCTTCTATATTCTTCCTATCTTGCCTCGAATCTCCTCTGTCCTTCCATCCATGAGAACTACCTTGATCCCAATCAAGATTCACTGGTACTGGCACTTGAACCCAATAAGGGAATGGTTTCTCTACTGGTACTGGTACCGGCTTTGTCACATACACTTCGTACGGTCTGTCCACCGGTACTTTGATCGCTACTGGATAAGGTTTCTTTACCTCCACCTTAATCGGTCTCTCCACGGTATACGGTTTTGGCGCTGCTACCTTTATCGGTATTGGTACCGGCCGTTCCACAGGTACAGGGAAAGGTTGATCGACCGGTACCTTAACCTCAACAGGATACGGTTTGGCCACGGGCACTGGATACGGTTTAGCGACCTCCACAGGATACGGTTTCGGTATTGGGACAGGATAAGGTCGATTTACGACGACCTTGACTGGTACTGGTACCTTCTTCTCCACTTCGTAGGGCTGTGGTACCTTAACCGGTACCTTAACCTCGTAGGGCACTGTCTTATCGACGGTGTACGGCTGTGGTACCGGCACCTTTACCTCCACCGGTATCTTTTTCTCGACGGTGTACGGCTGGGGAACTGTAATTTCCACTTTGTACGGTACCGGCCGATCCACCTTCACTCCGTATGGTACCTTTTTCTCCACTGTGTACGGCTCTGGTACCTCGACAGGTACATTTACGAACACTTTAACTGGGTATGGTACCTTTTTCTCAACTGTGTAAGGGTGTGGTACCGGTACCTTCACCTCGTAGGGTATATGTTTATACACAGGATATGGTACTTTCTTCTCTACAGTCACAGGTACCGGAACCTTCTTCTCAATCGTTAACACTTTTGGCATTTGCCAAGGTGAAGCCTGTTGCAGAGACAAATCGCTCCTTGGAAATCTTTTCCAACTTTTGTTTCTGATTCTACTTGGCCATTCTTTGAACGAACTTGATCCGAATCTTCCGGAGTACCCCCAATCTTCCGTATCGTCCTCTGGTTCTCCTTCGTCTTCCAAAGACGAGGAATGACTCTCGTAAGTGAAATCCTCGCGGTAAGGAACTTTTCGTGTATTGGAGTAAGATTCCCGAATTTTCTTTGATTCGGTGGTGACATTTCCGCCTTCCAGCGCTTTTTCCACCGCTCTTTCGGCTGCCCTTTCCGCTGCCTTTTCTACCGCGAGCTCCGCTGCCCTCTCGAGGTCCTCTTTTCGGGTGGCGGAACAAGTTAGGACCACAGAGAAGCATAATAACGCGATGACGCTTTGCTGCTGTGTGGAAATTCCATAAATGTTAGTCGAGAGCGTTGAATTTTTATGGAAAATTTTTATCGGACCAAGGTGTATCATTGTTTTGTACAAGAAGAGTAGGAGATTCGATGGATACATCGACTTCCATGAAAAAAGTATCGAAATAATTGGAATTTAGTATTTTCTAAATGAAATACTACTTGCAAATAATAATTCCATAAATTTTATATGTATACATATAATATAATTTTAACTGAAATGTCGATTAAAATTTCAAAAGAGAAATAACATGATATAGTTCACCTTTGATCCGTTAAAAAAATTCGTGAAAGGAGGAAAAGGAAGAATCTACTTGATGAAACTCAAAGGTTGAAGATTCGAAATACCAACCAGTCGTCCCATGATTTTTCCTAGCCGTGGCGATAGATCAAGGTGCACTGAATCCAAACGAATGCTGCTCCAGTATTATTTATACACGGTGGACAACTTTCGCCTGTTCGACCAGCTAAATCTTTATAGACTTCGCAATATCCAGCTTGTGACAATTATCCACTGTTAAACGGTCATTGTTTTTCATGGGAATGGTCCGGCGGAAACGTACAGGCATTTATTATTCGACTCGTAAAACTGTTTTATTTCCCGAGAAGTAATTTTCGAACATTTTTGTCGGATATTATTTTCACGGAAGCATTTACGATCGAAGGGAAGAATTTTCTAGAACCAATCGCCTGAATACCTTTTTAATTACTCACAGATACTTAAATTTCTATCGAATTGGCGTGAAATTTCTATCGTTTAATATTTAATTGCGTGAACGCGAAAATTTGTCGCGTCAAATAGAATTCGAACTAGCGCTAGGAAATATTAATATTTTTAGGTCCTAACGTATAAATCTATTGTATCGATCTTCTAAAATTTTTCCAATAAATATTTTCATCTTTGTCGATGTATCATTGCATATCGTGTTGAAGATGAGAATTTTCTTTTACATATACGATATGAGTTTTCGATATATACGCGTGTATGAAACATATATTTTTTTTTTGGAATTCATCAAAGTAGCCATAAATCGTTAAAAATTGGACATTTCGTCGGTTTCAAAAATACCAGCAATCGTTCGATATATCTCTTTAAGTAGCACATCGGAAATAGTTATTTCCCGTGCCATTAAAATATTCAATGGTGCTATCTGAAACGATTTAAACTTTCCGACACCTGATCCGATCGTATTATTGAGAAAGCATGAAAATCCAATTACGACGCACCAACGCAAAGGTTCCAGTTCATTAATCTGATGAAAAGCTCGCCGGAAAAGCAACGCTATATGCGTTTGACAGATGAAAGCGAATGACCACTTTCTATAAGCAATCGTAAAACTGGGCGAACCCTGAACTACTACGAAGCCACGTTTTTCTGTTCTCTGGAGCGAGCGTTCCAGAATTTCTATCGCGGAACTCGCTACAAACAGAAATTCCAACTATAGTAATCCGCCTTTTGTTACTAATCGTCCCTTTCGCAATAGTCCAGCAGCAAATATAGAACATTTCTACGCTCAATCAGCCTCCTCGCATCCTTAGGTTTCTTTCTTGCCGCTGGTCTTCGTCGATCGCACGAGCCATCGAGTTTCTCGCGTCTGGAGCAAGTGAAACGAAAACCGGTATAAAAGTTCTTCGTGGCAGTCTTGCCATTTTAAATCGCGCCGCTTTCTTCCTCTGGCTCGACAATCAGATTAAATATATTCTCTGGTTCGCAACTTTGCGTGCATTACCTTGAGAAATTTTCCAATCAAACAGATTCATAGCTAAACAGGAAACGTAGAAAGTTTCGACGAAAGTCACGAAACTCGATTCTATTGTTTTCCAATCGAATTACTGAAAATTAGACGAACGTACTACGATTACGATTATCATAATTTTGTTAAATAGAAATCGCGTAACTTGGAAGCTTCTTCCTGGGAATGAAATTGGAGAAACATTTTGCGAGTAAATAGAAGAGATTACGATTATACTTTGCTCGACGATTACGTTTATTTTAATCGTGTTAGCATTGTGTAATTTTCTGTCGATCGTTATCGACGTTATTATTAGTTACGAGGAGAGTCTCGATCATGGTCGGAAGTTATGTCGTGGAAGTTCCATGCGAATCGACAAGGAACATCAATGCAGTTGATCGGAACGAAGGCGAACGTGACCGGAAGGAAATCGATATCCTGGATTTCGTTGAATTTACGTAGAAACTACATCCTATCTTTTATCTATGTTATTCCAATGTTATTTTCGGCCCTTATACATATTTGCAAATTTACACTCGAACGTTATCGCATTGGAAACTTATAGAAATAAATTAACTGAGACTCGTAGTATCGATATTTCTGTTACATAAATAGAAATTATTTAAAGCGCGATAATTACTGCTGGCATTAACGCGCATGTACTACAGTAGAAACAATTCTGTCGACATGCCAATGCAGTTCCAGAAAATGCATTCCAGGGAATCCAGGTTGCAGTGCAAGTTTAATGATCGATGACACAGAAATTTTAAAATTCACCACCGTTGAATTCTTTTTAATAAAACCAGTTCTCCTGAAATTCCCCTAAAATTGCTAATAGCATGGTTAGACTGCGAATCTTCGTGCAATTTCGTATCCTTGTGGCCGCGACTAGAAGACAGAGAATCTAAACAGAAACGAATTTCCCTCTGACCCCCCTTCCCCCACTTGAGGAGCCTATGCTTTAGATATTTTATATATTTTTACATATAACATACGTTTACATTTCCTACAAACGCGTAAAAGTGCACGATCCAACTCCTAAGTAACTCTAATAACTCTAAACAGCGAAACGTCTTCGATTCCACGTACGGTATTTGTACACACACACACACACACACACACAGAAAATCGGAGAGAGCCATTCGACAATTACCATCCACTCCAAATTTCGCACTAAGAGACGCCCTAACGAAACGAAACGAAAATTACTCCAACATTCGCCATGCTATTCACATTCGTCGCTTCCAATCGTGATGTTTAACCTCGTCCACGGCCTTTTCCTCTTCAGCTGGTACGGAAACGGGTACTTTAACGGGATAGGGAACAGGCTTGTCAACAGGGTAAGGCACAGGTTTCGTCACGTGCACAGGTACAGGTCTATGAATTGGTACCTTCACCAGCACAGGCACCGGTTTTTCTACGGTGTAAGGTACCTCCTTTTCCACGGGATACGGCGCTGGTACCGGAATCTTCACTTTCACGGGGATAGGTTTATCGACAATTACAGGTACGGGTCTTGGTACCTTAACTGTGACTGGTACAGGTACTGGTTTGTCAACGGGATAAGGGACAGGCTTGGAAACTGGCACAGGATATGGTTTGGATACCGGTACCGGTATCGGTTGTTCCACCTCGATCTTTATAGGATAATGGACCACTTTTTCGACAGGATACGGTTGAGGCACGTGTACCGGTACTTTTATCGCTACTGGAATCTTTCGTTCGATAGGGATTGGTTCGGGTATTGGTACCTTGACTTCATAATGAACTTTCTTCTCTACTGGAAATGGGTCAGGTATGTAAACCTTGAAAGGCACCGGACGATCGACCGGTACCTGGACCGGATAAGGTACTTCCTTGATCACTGCTACCGGTTTAGGTATTTTCAGCGGAACTTTGACGAAGACTTCTACCGGGTATGGTATTTTCTTTACGACTGGGTAAGGTTGTACCACGGGTACTTTAACGGGGTACGGTATGTTCTTGACGATCGGATATCGTATCGTTTTCTCCACCGGATAGGGCACTGCGACTTTCTTTATCACGGTTACCACCTTGTGCACGTCCTCGTGCACGTGGCGACCTAGAACTTGACCCTCTCTGGGTACTCCGGCTGGTATATCGTTGGATTCTGGGATGTAGAGCTTTCCGTTTTCCAGATCGTCGCTGTTGACGGCCAGTTCTTCGAGATCTCCTGCTTCCGCTCGCTGGTCCTCCAGGGGCTCGTCGTACGAGTCGTCTGTAACGATCTCGGTTAATTAATCGATCGCTATATTATATAAAAAAAAAATGTGTTGTGCGAAGGTATCAGACGAGAAAAAGAGAAATTTGCAGTCTCGCGGCTATAGGTTTTTATTTTAACGAAAATGGACTTCCTACGGAGCGCTTGCTATAAGAAGATATCGTAACTGATAAATTTACGCACACGTTTCTTCTACCGACTCTGTGGATCTCGGTCCCCGATCTGTCTTGTCCAAAGCACAGCTCGTTCTCTCTTCAGCAGCAGGAAAGTTCCGTTCTTCCTCAGAGCACTCCTGTGGCCGTGTACTCACAGTTTGATAAGCTTCCTCAGAAATCGAAACTTGTCTCCGATTAACACGATGACCGGACGATGTTGCCACGGCGAATATCAGCAAGATTGCCGTATTTCTCTACAAGTGGAACAAACGAATTTTTTTACAAGAATTACAGCATTCTCGAAATCCACTTTTCAACGCGATCGCGCGATATTCAGACATTTCTCGACACAAATGTAGACATTCTTCCCTTTCTCCTTTTGTTTCAGAACGTACCATGTAATCCATCGCGTAGATTAAGATCCTGTATGATTGAAAATTCGAACTAGGTAGAAACTAGACAATTACTAGGTAAATTTCTAGATTTTGAAGATTCTACGATGCACGATCCAAACTGGACAGAAGTAAATCAGTCCTGTCGATTTACTATCTTTTATATAGTCGCTCCTCCATCCATGTGCCTGTGCACAAGCGATGGATTCACCAAGAGGGGACGCGTGTTCGCTTTCGCGTCTTTTGTCGAGAGTGAAACTCATCCAGATAAGATGCCGGTCAGCAGGTATCGATTCGAAAAACCTAACTCCCGTTCGATTAGAACGAATGGATCAAGCATCTGGAAATGGAGCGACACTGGATGTTGGTGAACGAGTTTCAGTCAAGTTCAGTCGGCGTTTTCACGCCTTTCGCGACGAGGTTTTTCCCTGTTGCGACGACCTTGAAAAGCATTCCATCGAGAATGCAACCGATCTCGATGCGAGTCACGCACGCGACGAAAGCGAAAGACCACCTGACTCTCGGAGTATTCGGCTGATACGCTCGGGATTTCTACTTGAAACCGGTGCTTAATGAACGTAGCATACGATTGTTAGGTTCTTCGTTTCTATAGCGCGAGACATCGAGTTGAAGATTACAAAGGGTGGACAGTTGAAACTGAGATCTGATTTTAAGAAACTATAATTCTAAATAATAGAAATCGTAGAATACCGGAGATTGCGTACGCGCGACTCTTTCTCGAATAATCCAAAACGATTGAAATTTGCCTTACGCGCGACGCGCTACAATTTTCCAAGTATCTCGTTATTCTGTAGCGCTGGTAGAAGACACTGACTGCTGACAAATGTTAGACCGAGCCTATGTAAGCAGAGAAATTAAACGAATCGAGCTCTAACGTTGATGGCCTTTCGGCTACCGACCGGAAAGATGTAAGCGACAAACCGGGCAAAACATTCACGGTCACGGACTGCGTGGACGGAAACTGTGCCGCGCTTGTGGCCATAATCGAGCAAACGGTGGACAGTCCTTGGCGAAGGTACGCGTAATCGAAGAAGGGGAACATTGGCCGCGGAGAAAACGTGGAATCGCGTTAACTGCCACCGTTTTACGGGGATTTCACAGCGGACACGCGATGATCACGGGACCGTGAACGAATTCCGATCCTTTTCTACCTTTTGATAACATTTCTGTCACGCTGGATGCATCGCGCGTGCAAATTTTTTCCACGCACGTTGCTACTGACAACAGCAATCGCTAAGCAGAGAGTCTAGTTTTCTTCTTTCGCGCGGACACGACAGACGTTTCAGAGAGTTTTTACGCGTGTATGGGAATTTTGGAGGAACCGTGTTTTACGATATTTCGAGAATCTGGGAATCGTTCTCGGAATGTTTCCAACGCGTTCGTTTCCTAATTGTTTATTTTTATATCGCCTTCTAACGACTAGGAAATTTTTACTCGTATTTTTGCACCGTTTCGGCATTTCTATGCGTACGTATTACGCGTAACAGATTCGTGAACAAGGGTAAAATATTGGAATACTTTCGTCAGGTATTACGGGTTAAAGTCGCAAGAAAAAGAGTCATTAAGAAGTCGTTGGAAATTAAGAAATAAAAATTTCACTTTCGGATATTTGAATTTTCAAAGCACACGCTATTGGAACTAGATTCTCGAGTCAGTATGCAAATAACTTTCTTTTTATCCTTAATAACGTAGTCATTAGCATCAAAATTATTAAGCGTGAAAAAGTTCCATTTTTGGCGCAGCACACCTGCGAATTTGGGCCTGCTGTAATCGATTAATTATCGAAATCATCGCAATACGTATAATTAAATCGAAGTCCCTCTAACGATATGTAAAATCGGCCCTATTGTATTAATTACGATTATTTAATAGATAAGCCATTGAATAACGACGTGGAGTCACGCGACCGGTTACAAACGGCCTCTCGATGGAGAAAAAATATCTCGATTAATTAAAAGAATCCAGCTTCGTTACATAGTGCGCGTGATTAGCATAATTGACCGTGTTCGCTTTCGATACGCGCACGGTGCATGCTAACGAAGTATTATTTATAGCAATTGTATGCCGCGTTAGAAACGATTTATCGGATGTTCCACTCTTTTAAAGTTCTATTACGATCAGCGATTTAGGAAGATTTCAATTGAAATTTCCGGTCATGGCGCCATTTATCTCGAATTGAAATCTAGTCATTATACGATTTATCGAATATTCGGTCAATAATATTGTCGTTGGTAGTCTCAATTCGAATGAACCGCCGTAACTGCAGTCGATATCGTTTCCCACAGTTGGTTAATTTTCATTCTCTTATATAACAATATATACAATCGTCCCTGCGAGCTTACAACGCGATACTGTTTTCGTTTAGCGATTCGGTCTCGAATTTAACTTTTTTTTTTTTTTTTAACTATACAGATTCCCAACACGCGAAAGTGAATATACCGATCGTTGTAAAGAACGTACAGCTTCCTTATCGACGCTCGCTTCGAGTAAAAGTTCAAGAAACTACCGAGCTACGCGCAAGTAGCCTCGTAGGAATGAAAATTCAGCTGGTAATTAGAAATCGCTAATTAGAAATATCAGGAAAAATTAACGCGTAAATTTATATCGATATATACTCGTAGTAATAATAAAATAACAGGAAAAAGTTACGCACATGCCAGTTGTCCAAAATTTCACTAATTCAAAGGAAAATGAAAGAGAGCACAGGATCCAAGGTACAAAGACCTAGATGCAAGTAGAAACGCTCGTCGCGCAGTCAAAAGTCGCGAAGGGGAATTAGGACCGTTCCGGTCGGACACGAAGCGGCGAGTTTCTCTCCCATGACTATCTTTCGTACGATGGGGAGGTCTCTCTCACTTTCAGCCTCGGTCGAAGTCGCGTGCGGTTCGATTGCATAAGAGCTGCCGGCTTGTTCGACGGACGAGCACGAAGCGTGTGATTCGCGAGTCAAGTGACTGTGCTTGGGCACGGTCGAAGTGGGTCGAAGCGCAAAAGTCAAACTCATTGTATATCATGAATATCGTTACACAAAAAAATGACCAAGGAAATTCGACTTTCGTTTATCGCCAGCTTGCAAGGAGAAAATATTTCTTTATTCGCATTCTCCATACGTTCGTTCGCGCTTCTTCTTTCTCTTCCTTTCCACTTTCCGTTTCTTCCTTTAAATTTCCTCTCTTGCTCTTTCATCTCTCTACTCGCTATTGAATCGCAAACGTAAACGTGGCAGAATGAAATAAGTTGTGGGCGTGATCCGTCGGCATGCTCGGCTACTCGGAGCCCGAGCCAACGACGCGACGTCAATTAACGATTCCAACGAACAGACAGCCACGTGCGCGAGTCTCTTTAATTAAAGCAGCTCCGCTGCTTTTTCGAGGAGATCGCACTAAGCCACACGCGTACGCTGAAATCGTACATAGCCGAAGAATCCATCGGGGCTTGCTTAACGAACGCGCAACGAGGATAATCGAAGGTTGCTGGTGCATCGTTGCTAAAGTTTCCGCTCTTCCCATCGAACTTGTACGCCTTGTCGATAATCGCTTTCCCTTCGGCGGTATTCTTCGAAGCGCGTATACGCGCAGGAATTGTCGAACTCGCTTGAAAATTCAGAGCCACTGGGAATCGTTGACAAAACGAGGCAAAAGTGATACGCCAGATACGAGACGAAAGAGAGGCGAAAATCGATAAGACGGCGGGAAAAATGTTTCCTCCGGCATCTCGGTAATTCGGTGGAAAGTGGATATGGGTCGAGAAACAAGCAGCTGTGTATCGGTGGAAATTACGAGGACACGTTGACGGTAAGGGGCGATCGAGAGCATCGATTTGGCAGGGCCGTGTTGGCAGCGAGAGAAGTGGGTCGTGGCTCTACCATCCGGTTTAGCGTGTCGTCGATAGAACACGCGAATCTTCCGTGCACCTGCACGCATGGTCGGTCCGACTATCGGAAGAAAGTTTCAAGTAGAAAGCGAATTCGCGAACTCTGTCCCTTCGGTCGAGACACGTGGAAAGCGAGCATCCGATCGTGACACGGATTCTTCCACAGACTTGTAATGATATCGGCGACTCGCTGGAGAAGGTGAAATTGTTCGCGGGACGGTCGACGATAAATATCGTGGTAGAATAGTTAACGAATAGGAGCGGCGAGGGACGTCGGCGAGCCGAGCACGCGGAAAACGAAAGTGGAAATTGTTAAACTAGTCGTGAGGTGGCGTCGGTCGAAGGAATCGCAGGGAAGGTCGTATCGAGCGTGAAACAACGCAGCGTTCCATATTCTCTATGTTATTAATATTTATCATTCGTACAAAAATACATGTATCATTGCGCTATTTCGGTAGAAAAAAAAAGAAGGTGAGATAAGCGAGCTGTTCGTGGAAGATCGCTAAAGACCGGCTGCAACTACGAGTCTGTCGACTTCTTCGTATCCGTGACTCGCGTCGCCGCCATGTTTGCAGGGTTCGTTACGATCGACCTCGGAGGAACCGGCCTCTGGGAGCGGCGCGATGCGTTCCTTAGACTGGCGGCTCACCCCTGTCGCGATCCAGGTACAAGAAGAAATACGCGGGTAGACGCGTGCCATCAAGTACTGTTGTTCCCTTCCGACTCTCGTCAATTTCGTTTCTTCTTTTCTCTCCTGTGTTTACCTAAAGCTGCTCGTCGACTGGTCGATGTCGCCGGCGCGTGATTACCATCCGACGGGTCGCTCGAATGGTAATCAAACGGCAAGAAACGCGACTGCAACGAACTTAATGATAACCGTGGCCACCCGCCCATTCGCTGCTGTAACCACCGTCATGGTGCACCGGAACTGCTACTGGTACTTTAACTGGATACGGAACGGGTTTCTCGACCGGGTAGGGCACCGGTTTCTCGATGTGAACTGGATACGGTCTGTCTACTGGAACCTTAACTTCCACCGGCACTGGCCTTTCCACGGGGTAAGGTACTGGTTTCTCGACCGGATACGGCTGTGGTACCGGTACCTTTACCGGCACAGCGACCGGCTTCTCCACCGGAACTGGATACGGTCTGTCGACCGGTACTTTGACTGCGACTGGCACTGGTTTTTCGACCGGGTAGGGTACCGGCCTGTCCACGTGCACCGGGTAGGGTTTGAGTACCGGCACGTGGATCGGACGATCAACAGGAACCTTCACCGGAACCAATCTCTCCACTGGATAGGGGGCTGGTACGTGGACCGGAACTTTGACCGGCACTGGGACTGGTTTCTCGACCGGATACGGTTGCGGCACTGGTACCTTCACCGGATATGGTACGTGTTTCTCGACGGGGTAGGGCTGTGGAACCAAAACTTTGACGGGGTATGGGCGATCGACGGGTACGTGAACCGGATATGGAACCTTCTTCTCCACGGGGTACGGTTGGGGTACGTGTACTGGAACCTTGACGAGAACCTTGACCGGATAAGGCTTTTCCACCGGGTAAGGTTGCGGTACTGGAACCTTCACAGGGACTGGGTAGGGTTTCTCCACGGGGTAAGGCACGTGTTTCTCCACTGGATATGGAACAGCTACGTTCTTGACGACGGTCACGGTCTTCACGTGTTCGTGTCCACCATCGTAGCCACCATAGCCACCGCCATAGCCGCCGCTCAGTTCCAGACCACCGTGTCCAGCGGATCCGATGTCGTAGCCACCGTCGTAGCTGTAACCGTAACCGAGACCCAACAGGCCGCGTTTCTCTTGTTTTTTCGTCGAATTCTCTTCCACCGAAGCTTCTGCTTTCTCGGCCGCCTTCTCCTCGGCCCACGTGGACGAAACCAACAGGGCGATCGCTGTCGTATAGACCTGGAAAACCACATCATCGGCAGATTAGTATTTGGTCGGAGACCGGATCACACAGTCGACCAGGCCGAGTATGAAAACGAAAGCGGTTCGGAAGACCGGTTGAAAACGGATCGTACGAACGATTTCGAGTTTCCTGACCAGAAGACACCGGCCGTGTCGCGATTACCCGGATTTTCGCGCAATTCCCAGAAACTCGATGCCATTCTATCGCAACGAGATCACTGCGCGCGCGAGTCTACGAATCGACGTTACGATTCTCGCGATAGGTTACGATCGATTCGCTGGAAAACGACGTGCCGATACGGAAGCTACGGACCCGATCGCGGCTCTCCAGCCCCAAATACGAATCATTCACTGCGCGTAAACGCGTCTTTCTGGTCACTACTCGACCCCGTTGTTCCGGTCGCCGGTTTCTCGGACAGGGGCCGACAATCGTTCCCCTTGGTCGCGTCACTCACGTACCAGGATTCTCATTTTTGCTCTCGAGATATTCCAGGTGCGTCCAGAAGTGAACTGGATGCTGATTGCCGTTGCTTCGTCGCCTTATATACGCGGCATACTTTCGCCTTCGCCACCCGGGCCCGACACGCCGTACCCCCCTCGTTACACCTCTTTGTTCGCGTAGAACGACCACGATCGGCTACCACTCCCCTTTGGCGGACACACGACTCACCTCCCCACGCCACTGCCAAACGTCCCTCTCCTTGGCCAACGGTTTCGTTTTCTTCGTCGTCCGAGGCATCCCCACTGTTGACCACCGTGGATTCCACTGTTACGCGGATACCCGACATCGGTACCCCGATATGCGTATGAATCGTTTCCAGCGCTAGACACCTCGCGTACCTGTGACGTTTACTTTTACGCTTTTTTCCCAACATGCAGTCTCGCGGAATTCCCGGTGAGTTCGAGTTATTGGGTAAACAGGCTGAGACAGGCTGCCGGTAGGCTGCTGTTCCAGCGCTATGAGATCGATCTGTCACGTCCGAATTGCGCCACAGTCGAATCTCTCCGATATCGTCGGTTTACTTTGCTCTTGGCGAGTTTGAACGGACCGAAGCGGATCGGTGGATTTCTGCTCTTTCGGAACGAAGAGTTCATTCTCTCTACTTTCGTTTTTCATGGGATTCACAGATAATATTCGGATTAGCAGATCCGATGTATCGGAATTGATCTTTCGCCTGCAATTCTATTTATCTATACGCAAAAGTTCGTGTTGTTTCCATTCTGTGTCCATTGGATCGCGGCGGTATCCTCGATGAATCTAAATTCTTGGGCTAAATTCTTCGTCCGCTCAACGTTCTCTCGTAACGATATTTTGGTCGCAATGATATTTTCCATTCGGTGGAATCCTAATTGCTTCGTTAGCGACGTTTATGTTCGAAAGGGACACGCAAGCGGGAAATTTTTAACGTAATACTCGTGCGTCTGACGTAACGTGGCAAGTGTCTCGTATACAAAAATCTCTCTGTCGCGTTGCATCCGCAGTTCCTTTCTCCGCAGTTTCGCCCAACTTCCGACTGCGCGTAATTCGCATTCCAACCTGTTGACGCGTCGAAAGTATCTCTCTTTGATAGTCGCCTCTCCGCCTATGTATTTCTTCCTTTATTCGAAACCTCAACGCGATTTGCAATCTCCGTGGAAAGCAACGAATCGACGAAGCATCGAACGCAAAGGGTTCTTTCTATTTCCATCGACGTTTCAATACCATTTCTTAAGTCGCTACATCGATCTCGATGCTAACGCGGTACATGAAATTTTCGCAACTGGCCCGATTCGACGAATATCACCCTCTTCTTCCCAACCGGACGTGATCGTCGTCGATCCACGATCATCGAATCGGTGCGACACGTTCCAACTCCTCTTCCCTTTCTCCCTGTTGTACCGTTCCGTTTTCGTCCTTCCTCTCTCGACGGCAACCTCGACGGTTACGTGTGCACCAAGCCGTAATAGGTGCTCACCCGTAAGGATTTATCCGCCGCCAATCTCGTGGGTGCAACCATTACTCCCTTTCATGAGACACGCGGTCCTACGTCACGGTTTCCCTCTCTTTCTCCCCGGTTGCTTGTCGCCGGTTCCGTTTTCTTCCACGGCCGATTCAAAATCTCAGACCGCTTCTAGCACTTTTTCTGCAGAGGATGAAGAAGAAGAAGAAGAAGAAAATAGAAGATAAGGTAATTCGTGGTTCTGCGACTTTTCCCTTCTATCGTTGTATCGTTGCATCTGACTTTTATTTTTATTCTCGTAGTTAACGATGTTTCGTTTTTGCTCTCTCGTTTAATTCATACGCTCAGTTCTATGGATTACGTCGGGTAGAATTTCGTTTGCCCGAACATGCTGCGGGACAGGGCCGTTCGGATAATCGAGAAGTTCCGATAATAGAAGTTCGCTAGCTGTACTCCCATCGGCTGCTCTGATTAGTCGCGATAATAGGAGCCGACGCACGACGTTCGCATAGCTGAAATTGAACGACAATTTCGTTGTACAGGTTGGAAAAGTAGACCGTGTAACGAGACACGGATAAACGAAGTTCTACGTAGGATTTGCCAATTAAAATCTGTATACCTTGATACGTCGTAAGATACTCGATTCGCGTAACTTAACTTAACACGATATTTCGTGAGATAATTAACTCTCCATAGTTTCCACAATTTTACATATTAGCTTGTCCGAAAAGTTTCTTTCGGTTCGTAAAGAAATAACAGATGCACGACCCTGCTTTGTTTTATATTATTTTATCGAATTATGTATGATCCCCTTTGTTCTATTAAGATAAACACCACAACGCTTGACAGATTAGGATTCGCGTTTGTATAAAAATGCATTGTTGCAAGAGACACGTTTGTGGAGGAGAGAGACACTTTTCGCGCAACCTGATACATACGATCGATCCTTGGGAATCAATTTCTACGCAAGATCGAGCACGAAGACAGGCAGTCGAATCCTCGAAACATTCTAATCCCTAAACTACGAATATGCGCGCGTTGTACGTTTAAAACGCCTCGCGTTACCATTAAAAGTTGCAAGTTCTCTTCTCACCAAACGTTTTGTAACGCGCGCACACACGGATACAACGCATACGCCTACTCGCGCGATGCTCATTAGCAACGTGTAACGCACAATCGATGCTTATGCTGACCACTCGCGAGATCGTAAGATCGTTATGTAACAAGCGTGCGCGGCGAGATGCTCGCGATTGCCGTGCGCGCGGTTTGCATTCGATCGAAGGGAAATCGATGGTCGAAATGTGGGCAGTGCGTGAAACGATCGAGAACTGACTTTATTCGCCAAGAATACCTTCATAATAAATCACTCGCATCGAATCGAGGAGCTTCGTTAAAAGGAACACGAGTTAACGCGAGATTTCATTTGCTCGCTCGACCGTTGGAATAGGAAGATTTTGAGACGAACGTACGAGGAGCGGGATTCGAAAGTCGAATCCATTTGACGGCATTAAAATTATTATCTAACGCTAGATGGAAATATCAGAGATCGACGACGCTCCTGCCGGTTATTCGATGAATTTGGAATATTCGAAGAGCATCGATTCGCCTGAAACGATGGGAACGAAGTGTCGCTTGCGAATCACGAGCCCTGCCATTCACGACCAAGGCTTCTGCTTGAATTCAATCAGCGTGGTTTTCCTTGCCTCCGGATGGAAGCTTGGATCCTTGCGGGCCAGCGTCGATTTCTATCTTGAACTAAGCACGTGGGCAGCACTCAAAGGTTAACGGATAAAAATTCGCCAGAATATACGCGTATTCTCGCTGCTGCGTAACCGCCGGACACACTTTTTCATCCCGTTCAATTTCACCTTTCTCGGCTACGCTCGATGGTATCAATCGTAATAGCCGCCTTGGCTTTCTTTCTCTCTCCGCCTCTTTCACCAACGAATCGACGATCAACGATGAAATTTAGGTAACAGAAACTTTCGCAGAAACCTTGGACTTCGAGGATACGGCCTAACCTTCGTGATTCGCTAGAAAATCGATATCTCGCTCGCTATACCATGTAGAATTCCAGATTAGGATCATCCTTTCGCATCCGCCGCCTGTTATCCTTGTTACCTGATTATTCAGATTGATACCGCCGCTTGCATGTATAATCACGACAGACGAACGAAGGCGGACAGTAATTTAAACCGTTAGAATCTGTCGCGCGATCGCATCGCTGAGAAATAAATTTCCTTATGAAAGGACACCGTGGAAATGTGCGATTGTTCGTGTCGCTTGTTTGCTACCAACGAACATAATAAGAGAGCGAGCGACTCGTTCTTTGAAAATTTCAACGTTAATTACGTGCTTGGATAAAACCGAAAAGCGTACAGGTTTCGACCAGTTTAAGTTGCGACGGGCTCGCTTCCAACTCGTTTCTACGAAAGCTCGTTTCTACAGAGAAAAAAAAAAGAAAAAAAAAATGAAAAACAAGCAGGTTATCGGCGGGAAAAAAGCGTTCAACGTGGACTGACGAAAGTAAGAATTTCGTCGCGCGAAAGCGAAACGAAAAATCTCGGTCATAAAACAGCCACGGCGTAATTACGGATCGTTATGAAACTATCGACGCTCCAGTCGAGCATCAGCCTGGCGACATTCCTTACTTTCGCGATCGCGGTCGTAATAATTTCCTCCGAGAGGCCACGACGCAGCCTCTTTTCGATGGAAAGTGGACGAACAAGAGCGTAACAACGATCCGCGAAGGATAGCCCCGCGTTTATTACGTAAAGGTCGTCGTCGATGAAGAGTCTCGGTGAAACGAGCCTCTCTCTCTCTCTCTCTCTCTCCATCTCTGCCTCTGTCTTCTTCCCATCTTCCTCCTTTTTCACTTTCATCGCGTTACTTCTCCCAGAGAAGATCCATCCGACGAAGAACAAGCACGACCTTCCGCGGAATCGTTGAAAGGAATCCTAAGTGGCGAATCGACCTCGTTGACACTGACCTTGAAGTAGGCGTCGTGGTTTCTTCGTCGTTGGCAAAAAGTCGCCACGGTTGAGGTCGTTAAACGCTTCGCCAATTAATCGGCTCGCCATCGCCTCGCCGTTCTTACCTAATTCTGAATATTTGCTGGATAATTTTTGCTTCGTCTCCGCCGTAGCGTGGATTTCTTTGCGTTGGCGAGAGTTCCAGAGGAAAGGGACAATCGGCATACGGATATTTTTCTCGATCGGCGGCGATACGCCGATCCGACTTTAAATATGAACATTGTCGCGAGGAAATCGCACGACGCTCGTTAAGTTCTCGCTTTCTCCCGTCTTTCGCAGGAATTTTGTGGCAGGGGTCCTTCAGTTTCAACTGTATCGCGCGTTGTGCCAAGCGGCTGGACAGAGGAACGTGGACGATCCCAGGAGACCTCTGCACAGATGCGACTTCTACAGAAGCCCGGAAGCTGGCAGAATCTTGGGGTGAGTATTTCCATAGAATATTAACGATGAGCTTATGAGACAAGAACGTCGAATATAATATTCACGTATTCGACGCGTATCTTTCTAAGCGAAACGACGATTTTTTTTTTTTTTTTTTTTTTTTTTTTAAGTAAAACCAAGTAATATAGTCGATAGCGCGTGTCGTGGAATAGTACTTGCACGTTGTGATCCATCTCTAAGCACGTTCGCTTCGTGGAAGTATCTTGGCGCAAGTGGTACTGCAAAGCACCGAGCAAGTCCATAAAGGGTTGAAGCAAATTCGATATTGAGACATTCGGCGCGAGTGTTAGGTAACGAGAAAAAAGCAACGATAGCCTTTACGACAGTAAAAGGCGAACTTAACGTCTCCGTTTGCCAGAAATATTCTCAACAAAGCGAACGACTTTCTCAACGACATGACAAATAGATTGAACGTAACCGCCGTCCGTTTCTTCTTGTCCCTGCTCGCCAGTGGCGTTAGCGAAACGGTTCTACGTCTGATTGGACGGACGCGCGGCAAAGACAGAAAAAAAAGAAAGCAGGTGGGAGAGAAAAAGAGCGGAACGAAGCACAGGAGCGCCGCTTTGCCAGCCCCAAAGATCGCGTTAAAGCGCGACAAAGCGTGAACGCGTAACGTAACTCTCTGGCTAACGAGATCGACGAGGGAACACAGCGCAGAAGATGTTTGAACGATTTCGCGAGGATCCGTAGGCAAATCCGAATAATCGTGCCAGTTTCGACGCTGCCTCGTTCATAGAAAGTCCATAAGGTCGAAGTATAACGATTAACTAATCGATAGAAAAAGTTCCGGTTTACGAAACACAGCATACTTTCCCTTTTCATCTGCCACATGCCCTGGCCATCATCGCTGGATCACTTTACGGAAGGAATGCTCGATGATGCAGAAGATATATAGCAAGTCGTTTTCACTACATTCGCAACATCGTGCAAAAATTTCCCATCATTTATCATAGAAATGTTCTACTTCTAGAAATGTTGTTGTACGCGTTACTTCGTCCTATTAGACCGCGATATGCGAAATTTCCGACTCTTTTCTGTATTCGTCTTTTCCTAACGAGCATCGTTCTCTTTCGTTTTTAAATTCATTCTATGTGTCGTTTTAGAACTGGAAATAAGGTTTTCATTTTTTAACCGTTACACATGCGGATACGATTCCAAGTAGTCTGATATTTTAATTACGTTATTATTTCTTTCCAACAAGCACGCAACGAGCAGCTGTTCCGATACTCGTGACCTAGCATAAAATCAGCGTAGGCGGTCCGAGGCTTCTACGCGGCACCGTCTATCTCGCGACGATACAAAGACATCGTCCGCGTTCCTCAATTTCCTTCGTCGTGCAATGCAAAACTACGCGTTTCTCGAGCAACCCGGTAGCAAGTTGAAACGCGACCGAACTTTGTCCCGGCCGATAGAAAATAGATTTTCGTATTTTGCAGCTGTAAGAACGTGGATTTTTTTCTCGCCGGGATTTCGAAAGAGGGCACTTTCGAATATTTCTACGCCGATTTAATAACGAGCTCGGTTATGAATTCACGCTTCTCGAGAAAGTAGGAGAAATATTGAAAAAAAATTGGAAGCACGTAGTTCACCTTCTCGGATATTTCTAACGAATGATCGCGAGAAGGAGGAATCTCTCGAACGATGAATAAGAATAAAATTGAATCGATGAAAGGATGACACTGCGTGTAAGATTCTGCGATTATATATTCCAAGGTAACACACGCGTGAAGAACGTGGCCCTCGCTTTTAAATAAAACATGCTGATTATCGATACTCGAATCTAATTTGGTTTCCATAATTTCTCAGAAATGTCAACGGACTACGAAAACGGGAATTTCGGTTTTGTCGGCCAGACGGCGTATACAGAGAATTGCTTTGGGACGTCCGACAAATTTTTTGCCGTAAGGGATCTGACATTCCGACCTGATTAAAATTCAAGGCTGACGCCGAGTTTCCTACTTACATACTTGCATGGATACTCGAGTGTCCCGTTCCTGCTGCGATATCGCTTTAAAAATAGTTCGGACGTGTTCCTCGAAATAACTGCTGACTTCCATTCATCACACATATGCTTAATCGATATTACGAAATACTTCCATTGCCTGAGATGATTAATATAACGAAACACGCGTGTTAGATCGTACGGTAAAAAGACATCTGGTGTTCCTTTTGTAAGAAATCCTCTCCTGGTAAATATACGTTATAATATTTGGTGGAGGCTAACGTTGATAGCGTTGACGAACGAATGGAACAGCGTCTTACGCGACGATTGAAATTACACGCTATACTTTTACAAAATCGTGTGATCGATCGCTTACGTGACGAGCGATTGCGAAAAACTTATATCAGAGTCGAAAAATCGACCAGTCCACTGTAACGTTAGTTAGTTAGTTCTCCAATTTCTCGTGCATTGCAGCAAGATCATGCTCGTACAGAAACGATGCTCGAACTGTCCGTGTCGTAAGCTGCGAACGCCGCATTAACCCTGAATAAAATGTCGACTAACTCGAACGACTAGTTTATTTAATTCGTTAAAAGACAAACAGCGAAGTAACGTGTCAGAGTTGCGTGAGTTCCACATTATCGAGAAACGTAAAGTATTACGCAAACAAGAAAGTTCTATCGTTTCTTTTGTGACAGAGAGCCATGACGCAGATACGTAGAAAGCAACGTATAGAAATACAGAGAAACGCAACGGATACGTTACGAAGAAGCCAGAATATAAATTGATCGTAAAGAAAAGTTGCGAATAAAACGTCGTTCTAACGCAAAAAAAAAAAATTAACAGACACCTAATAAGCTGCGCACTGGAACCATCGAATCTCTCGCGGATTCTGTCTTCGAGTTTTTGCTTCTTGAAGCTAATCAAGTTTCCTGATGGTTTTAAGACGATCGTAAAATGGCGACAGAGGATCTGAAGAAATAAAAATTCCTCGGCTTCGCGAATAAAATCGCAGAAATAGTCGATATTTGGACGATCTGCGAGACCTTGGCTTGATATATGCTCGTTTGGAATGTTCCTCCTGATGCTTTGTCACAGAATGAAAATTATCCACCTTCGAGCAACTTGAGAATTTGCGAGATTTTACATCAACAAATCAGTTGCTTCCTCCTTCGAAGCTGTCGCCAGCGAGATTAAAGAAAACATTTTGATATTTCGTCTGACCTATAGAAACGTTGTTCTCCTCTTTTTATATCGCAAGATATCTGGATGAAACACGTATAAAATTGAAATAACATGTTTGCGCATTTAAATTATTTAATTCTGCCGCTTCGTTAATAACGAGTGATATCTTCTGCTTCCAGCAAACCGGTCAATTCCGTTTTTTATAAATTTCTCACTTTCGTTATCCGGATACACGAATGTTCGATTATCAGCAAGGAAAAGAAATCAAATAAACGAATGATATAATGTGCGATAAAAATCACACGATGTAATAATTAATAATAAAAAAGAAGGAAAGTAGATACTAACAAAATACGCATTCCTTTTTCCTCGTTCGTAATCGCTGATTATGCGCTCAAACACTTTCACCGAAAGCTGTCGAAAGAACGAACAAAGGGCACGCACGCGACATTTATCAAACGGCAACCAATTTCCTGAGCTATCGCTAAAGATTTTGATGCGTGACACGCGAAGAAAAAAATACACACATAAACAGTCAGAGTCGATTGACCATAAATTATTCATGATTTTCAAAAAAACCCACGATGTATCGATTCGTAGGCGTTTAACGATACAAAAAGGATTGCAAAATCGGCCATTATGAGAGGATATTATACACAGACGAAGCTCGGTGGCTCGAACCTTAATGGAACAATCAAAATCTTCGAGTTCCAGAGGTTTCGACTGTACGTCGAATTTTTACTCGAAAATTTCGAAGCTTTGTACGAACGTACAATTACGTTCGCCTTCTCGGAAAATGTTATTACTCGATATATGTAAATGCATCAGTTAAAGACGCGGAAGCTGACGGCAATTACGCGTCCGGACGGATACGCACGTGGTCGAAGGGCGACCAAGTGGAGATACGACTTGTGTCGTCTTACGTTCCTTGAGACAACCCTAGCAGTCGGAAGAAGGGAAACGATATTGATATAACGATCGAATCTCGCGACACGTGGCGAAGCTGTAGGCCCATTTCTGGTTGCGGAGGCAGCTATTCTAAATTCGAGTTACCGAGGTAACATTATGCATCCGAACGCGTGCGAAATAATTCGAGTTAATGTAAGTCTTATTTCGATTTCTAGAGGTTTTCGCGGCAGGGCAAAAGGAAATGAACAAAGCTGTGATCTCATAGAGATTTTCGACTTGCGGAGGTTCGATAACCTGGTAATAATTTCTCACGGATTAGTATCGTCAGGTTTGCTTTATTTAGATAATGTTAGTTGCTTTCAGATCGACAGACGAGTAATTTCTATTAGCAATGGAACGATCAGTCTGATAATCGTATTTTGCGTTCCTTCCAACGCGAGCGATCCTCTTCGAAAATCTTTTATTTGCATCTGGTGGCACATGATCACCGAACTTTCGTCCTGGCGTTATCCGAGTCTGTTACCTCGGACAGATTGAGATCCCAATAAGGGTAGGAACACGAGGAAACCCCGGATTATTGGCTGAGATTGAAACGAACGAGCGATACTTTCAAGGTCCGCCGAAGAGACGAAATGGACAATCTTGGAAAGGTCTGCAGAAAGAATTACCCCTTGACGTATATATATTGTACAAGCGAGCAGAATATAATGCACGTGAGCGTATATAGAGATGGAACATATCGTGCGCGAGATACAATCGGAAGAGATCTACTATATCGATCTCGTAGAGATCCGATCGCGTTCTTTGACAATCTCTGGTAGGCTGCGTGATTTGGGTCAACGAGAGAGGGACCTTTGTTCAGCTGCGCAACTTCCTTGCCAATTTGATATTTGTATCTAGATTCTGAATTCCGCGTTGGCGAATTTAGCTTGGCACGTGTGACCATCGAGTTAACAAAAATTCGCGATTCGATCAGAAAATATTGGACGATTCAGTGGCCTGGAAGAAAGGAAGAACGCGGAAAAACTGGGAATTACAAACGTTATTTTTGAAAATTTACTTACTCGGTATATACAGGAACAAAGAATTTCAACATTTGGGAAGAAAATATTTAAAGGGATCGGACATGAAGAAGAAGCAAAGAAAAGTAAACAGTTGAAGATAAAATGAAACGTCTCGATTAATCGTATCGTCTTACTTTCTAATCAAATGATCCTGTGGTTGCAAAGGGTTAAACGATGGCACGCGGCGATGCGTAGCTGCCTTCGTTTCTCCCCAAGTAGCGAATGAAGAAATCTCGAGAAACGAGCAATTAAAAGCGATACAGCCGTCGGAACGTGCAGCTCGCGATAATAAATCGTTTCTATCGCATGGGAGGATCTGCAACTGATTTTCTACTGTAGTGAAATTATCTGTTTAGGTGCAGCGTAATGCGCGTTCACCGGCCATTGTAAAAACCTTCAATTGCGCAAGTAGACAGCTAAGACACTTTTCCGTTTCTAGCGACGATCGTTTCGTCCAGATTCGTGAATACTCTGCCGTTGCATCGGTGAATTATTTTCGAAATTTAATTTCGTTCGTCGCAGCTGGTGAATCACTCGGCGAAATTCATTAAATTATTCACGCGACGATTGTTCAGTTCGCTGTCAAACGACCCGTACTGGCCAATTTTCTCTCGCTACGCACGCTGCTAATATTATAGAAATTTCTCTGTTCAATTCGCGCAACCGATAGGAAACTCGCGTTGTAAATAAATTTTTTTATCGAAAGAAAAACATCTGATAATGGGACGTTTCACGAGCGGAAAAACAGTTTTCTCTCGCTACGCACGCTGCCAATATTATAGAAATTTTCTCTGTTCAATTCGCGCAAGCGATAGGAAACTCGCGTTGTAAATAAATTTTTTTTATCGAAAGGAAAACATCTGATAATGGGTCGTTTCACCAGCGGAAAAACAGTTTTCTCTCGCTACGCACGCTGCCAATATTATAGAAATTTTCTCTGTTCAATTCGCGCAAGCGATAGGAAACTCGCGTTGTAAATAAATTTTTTTATCGAAAGAAAAACATCTGATAATGGGACGTTTCACGAGCGGAAAAACAGTTTTCTCTCGCTACGCACGCTGCCAATATTATAGAAATTTTCTCTGTTCAATTCCTCGCAAGCGATAGGAAACTCGCGTTGTAAATAAATTTTTTTTATCGAAAGAAAAACATCTGATAATGGGTCGTTTCACCAGCGGAAAAACAGTTTTCTCTCGCTACGCACGCTGCCAATATTATAGAAATTTTCTCTGTTCAATTCGCGCAAGCGATAGGAAACTCGCGTTGTAAATAAATTTTTTTTATCGAAAGGAAAACATCTGATAATGGACGTTTCACGAGCGGAAAAACAGTTTTCTTTCGCAAAACGGACGCTGGCGCCGCGTCCGGGCGATCGATAGATCAAAATCGGCCGAGTAGCCGTCCAAAGACCCGACTTCCTGTAATCGAAGGACGATCTCCGGCTCTCGCGTTTGTAGACGCTGTTACGAAACCGATTGCGCCGCGTAAAAACGCGCGTGTGTCGCGTACACGCAGTTACATGAAGAAACTCGGCTTGTTACGCGTTGCACTTCCGTTTTACAAGCCGTGTAACTTTACTCTCGACCGAGAGAGAACCGAAATGAAAGACGGACGAAGGAAAAGGAAGAGAGGTAAGAAGAAGGAAGCGATATATTTCAGGGAAAAGACTTCTCGATGTAACTGTCGCTTCCTGAAAGTTATTCTTGACGATTGGCAAATATCTCCCTCTTTTTCCATTTGTATACTTTTATTCTCTAGTTTAGTGTCACATTATCCAGAGGTTGATAGCGACACTGTGGGAAGATGTACTACGATTGGCATAACAGGTAGTAATTTATCGAACGATTTGCTTTTCCCGATAAACATCGGCAAATGGTGAATATTATTGCTTGGCGAAATATCCTCGAGAGGGAGAGCGTGTTAATTTCTATTTTCCACGGAGTACACTTACGGAAATTTTATTTCTCCTTTTCCTCTATTTTTGAGCATCGCTCGAGTAATCGATTATAGGAATACAACAGCTTTCGCAGACTACGAGAACCGAATCGTACAGTACGAGCCAATTAGCCTTTGTTATTAATGCAAGACGAGTCCGAGCGGGACTGGTATTTTTAAGTTTAAACGATCTCGTCAAAATAACCATCTTCCCGTTACGTAGGATGCACTTAATGGGACGTTGATTCTTACTGTGTCATTACAAGCGCTTAAAAACGATCGCGACAGCTATAATTACCGATCGACGGATAAAAAATTCTGACCTATATAAGCGAAGGGAAAACAGCAAGTGCGCAATTTGAAAATCGCGGCTAATTTATACGTAAACACGTGTAATGGAGAGTACGTTATAAAACGTGCCTGGAAATCGCAATTGCATTTTCGATTATTGAAATTCAAGGATTACAGACGATACGATCTCTACTGCACTTTGTACGATTGACCAATTCGTCCAAGTTGCACAAGCCTGTGGTGTACTCGATCTACAGTTTATGGATCTGATTGAGTGGAAATCGATTAAAATTCATGGAGATCGATAGCCCGGCCTTGGTGCCGGTGCATCGATTAGTTTTCGCCTTTCAAAAGCCACTTGCATCGGATTGATCCTCTGCTTTGTGGGATCGAGTCGCACTCGTGGCACAGCTTAAAAATAAAATTAACGTTGATACGCTTTTAAATAACTAACCTTCCTCCTCCGTGAGACGAACGTAATAATTTCATGCGAAATAATAATCTCGTGCTTGGTAGATTAAATCGGAGATATTCGATGTAGAAATTAAGGAGTAATAAAATGAAGAATATTGGCTTCTCGAGGAACACTCGCAAATAAAGAGGCTGATCTGACAAATTATCGAAACATCGATGGTCGTGACCACCTTTGCGTTAGAGGAACGGTCAGTCGTACGTATGAAAGTGTTAAGCAATCGGTCGTAGCGTTCACTCGCGAAAAATCGCCGCATTTTCCAATAATAATGGAAACGATTGCCAAGAACTGTTTCGACCGCGCTCGGTCAAGTGTTGGCGCACTCGATACCCCATTGTGGGCCTGCCAAGGTCTCTATCAGGCAACGAGCAAGCAACAGCGGTCGCCTATCGTGCAAAACCGATAACCTCTTTAGTCAAATGACGCGCGTTTCCCACACCGGTGTCAAAGATCACCCTTAAAACGCAGAACCACGGTAGTACACTCGTGACTCGATTCTACCGTGCAAAAGAGACTGGAAATTATTCGACACGATCCGCGCCTGCAACCGAACGAATCCGCGATAACTTGCAGGATAATGGAGCTACCGAGAGTCCGACGTTAAATTGGGAAAAAAAAATGGAGGAGAGTGGCTTGATCGAAATTCAAAAGGAAAACGAAGGATTCGAAGAATCGCTATGATAACACAGGTGCGAGGATTCTTGACGCGGAATGACTGCCAAGTTTAGCAAAATTTTGCAAAGTTTCTCTGTTCTTCCAAGTCTTCCCGTACTTCGTTCTTAACGCTTTATTCGCGCATAAATTTGTTCATAGGAGTATGACGTGCGTGTGATCGGTCAGAGCAGGACAAGGCGTTAAATAGGCGGAATCGAGCAACCAGCATCCCGCCTTGTGAAATATCATCGGCCGGTGCAGGAAAGTGGCGATTTCGCTGACACCGGAAATTGTGAGACCGATATAAATTGCATCGAGGGCATACCGAAATATTTTTGCTCGTCCGGTCGATTCCCACGAGAGGCGTGGCCCGTTCTCGAAGGAACCGGAAGCGGGCTGCACCGTGGCCTGCATCCAAATGGCTTTTCAAAAAGTCGTTATATCATGCCGCTCGATGTCGACTGCGAACACTTTTCACTTTCGTGAAATCGACCCTCTGCTTTCTTATGCTTCTGCGACGCTCACTCACGACGAAAAGTCTCGACATATTTTTCTTTCTTTATCTGATACGCAGAATGACACGTTTGTCCATAAAGATGCGACAGCAACGAAGAATTTCTCCACTTTAGTAAATTGATTTAGCGAAATCGATTTAGAAAGCAGGAAAAGTTTTAAACTATCTGATCGGTTTCGCGATATAAAAGATCAGGACGACCAGAGCTATGAAGAGAATGAAATAATGGAAATACTAGTAACATCCAAAATTTACAGCCTGGTCAGATCATCTTTATCGAGATTTCAGTTTACATTTAAACGAAAATCCACCGTGTCTCGTTCTCCGCGTTAATTAGACTTTCTCAGCTACATCGGTGTAGTTTCAGACACCTGAAACGCGAAGCTAGCGACGTGTAAATAAATTTTCAAAAGTCCACGGCCACTGGTTTACCGTGCTTCGTCTACGAGAATCGTCGATACTCGGACACTCTCTTACGCAAGATTCGCGAATGTTCCTCGTGAAAATGTCTCATATCGACTATTCTCCGTAGAAACTTCACCGTCATAAAAGAACGTATTCCCATGAGGGATTGAGTTCTCTTTATGTAATGGGCTGTCGTATCGGAATAACGAGGATTACGCGCGACTGCGAGTATCGTTTGTCTCGAAATCGACGATCGACAAAAGGAAACAGGAAAGCAGAAGGAAAGAACGCGACGCAATCACGATTGCGTAGAGATGTATATAAGATGTAAAAGAAGCTCGAATAACAGAGAAACTCTGTTCGAATCGCGTAACGAGGCTGGTTGGCTGATTTTGCTTACGGTGCCATTTACAACGCAAAATTCAGCTCCAAGTTTTCGCTAGTTTATGAACAACGTCGCGACAAAGGAACGAATGATTCCATCGATCGAGACCTCGTAACGAATTTCTTCGTTACGCTACTTCCAGGTCATTGTATTTAAATGACCGTCTCGCTGACACACTGCGTCTCTCAGGATTGTCTTTTTCGATTCGTAATAATCGTTCTCGATCGGGTATCGTGTCGATGACCTCTCAGCGACGTTCGATCGATTCAATGCGAAGGATAGTTTCTTCCGCGATTAAATATCGTTTGACGATTCGTACATTTCAACCATGAAACGATCAAAATTGTAATCGTATCTAGTGTCCGTGACTTCTTTCTATTCCTTCGTTAATCCTCGAAATTAGGATCAATGAGAAAATTCTCTAGGACGAAAGCTACCAGAAATGATACGAGCAGCGAAAGAAAATCATCGTTGTTTGAAAATCGCTGTAGTGTTTAGAAATACAAGAAGAAGGAAAACTCTTTATGAATAAAAGTTTGTTAGTCTTGAAACAGAGTAGCGAATACATCGTTCCGCAACCTGATTCGAACTATGAAGAATCTGGAATTCAAATGACCTGACAGAATACTTAACGCGTGAGGTGTTCGAACGTTTAATACGTTGAAAATGGCACAAAGTACCTACGATGACGACGACGATGATTATATCAATGACGAGAAACCACCGTGTTCACGTGGCAGTAGCTACTTAGCTGAGATCAAGCATGCATTATCGTCGAAGGGAACGCGATTATTTCTCGAAAGCATTACGGTCACGTCACGATCGATTTCGTTAAAATCACCAGCTCGATCAACGCGCAAATTAGCGCTGGAAAGGACAACTGGTCGTAAGCGTCTATGATCGATTACGCGTCAAGCAAGCGCGCAAGGGGGAAAAATTTCTAAACGCCATAAAACGCATCTTACGTAGGTACTGACACTCGATTTTGTCGACTCGCCAAGGTTTCTCTCGACTGTCCTGCAAGTTCTTACGGAGCAGAATTAATTTCACCTCGTAACTCATACATGCGGGCGAATGTTGTGACACACCCACCGTAAATTACGAGCGTCGTTGGAACACGCTCGAACGTGTTTCAAGCACGATTGCCAAAGATAGGCTAATTAGTGGCGCGGGACGTTGGAAGAAAAGGCTCGTTACGCGTCTTTATTTTTCTCTCGTTCCAATTCTCCCCGTGAATTTTCCTCGCCGAAGGGTTTTTCATTGTTGCGCCGTTCCGCGCATTGTCGCAATCGTTTGGTCGAGAAAGCGCCGCCGGTGATCTCGTTAGAGCCTAACAGCGCACGAATTACGAGCTTCGCTCGCGGTAATTTCAATGGCCGATGCTTTCTGCCTGCGCGTTGCGTGGCGTTCGTTCGTCCACGATTTTCCCGCGTTCCGCTCCACGGAAAACTGCAACCTTTGTCTCGTTCTCTTGTTGCAGAAAAATTATGGAGAGAGGCTCGTCGATCCCGTGGCAGGAGACGCTTCGAGAAGCTATAGGGGACGACAAATTGGACGCGTCTGCGCTCAGAGAGTACTTCAGGCCTCTGGAAGACTGGCTGAGAACGGAAAACCTGAGAACCGGCGACATCGTCGGCTGGTCTTACGGTAAGAAACTCGCCTGCCGTTGCTCTGCGCTATGTCCACGGTATAGATCGTTCGTAAGCGAGAGAAATATTAGGTTGGCGCGTGTTAAATGTCAATTTCTCTTGAAGTTTTAATTTCGCGTTTAATTTAACACTAAACCTACGGATACTTCTTGTATACTTATTGACCGCTCGCGACAGGCAGGACAGACTACAAAATTTTCTTAGAAAAAAGAAGCAAACTAGAAATAGGTACGTGATGACGTTTGATAACGTTTAAATATGGTAAAATTGTGGTAGGTTTAGTGTTGATTGATTATTTTAAGAGGCAAATCGATCAACTTCGCTTTATACGGGCCCCAACCTGATACCTAATTTTTGATTAACTATTTACTACGACATTTATCTTTGAAATCCGAATTTTGACTCTGCGGCCATTCACGTGACACGATCGATTCGCTTACTACGATTCCAATTCCGTGAGATCCCTTGATTTTTCCTCGGCTGCTACGCCAACCAACCCTTTCACCGTTTTATTTCCATCCACCATTCGTGCCTCGTAACCGTCATACTTGGCAGCGTCGAATCGTACAAACTAATTGGAGAACCCATTGGACGATCGAACGGTTGGATTTCAACGCAGGAATTAGTTACGTATTACGTGATAATGAAAAGTAGAGATAGATCAGACTGAGCCGATATTTGGTAAACGAAACGAGGCTAAATCAACGTAGACGTTAATTAGCGAGCCGAGCGATAAAATTAATTAATCAGAAGCAATATTGAATTGCGCGCTTCGATTTTATTACATCTCGACTCTAGATATTATCGACTAGATTCCTAAGCAATTACAGTTCGCGTAATGAGAGTTCGCCGACTCTGCATCGTGTTCAAATGAATACAATTCGTACAAACAGAGTTGCACTGTATTTGCTGCGTGCGTGATTTTTCTTCTTGCATGCTGGCCCAACGTGAACAGGTCAGAAACAAGGAACCGATTCACGCGACGAGACACGATCGACACAGCGTACGCTAGCGCGCCTTTCATCGTAACTTGTTACAAATTATGCAATTTCCTACCGTAACAGATTGAAGGTTGCAGTTCCCACGTGCCAGTTACCGTCGGGGAGCGCTACAAATATTCATCGTGTGACGACATTCGACTGAATTACGATCCGGCGCGCGGCGAAATTATTAGGATTGCCACGTTACATCTTCCCGAGCTGCAGCTCTTGCCAAATTCACGAACCGCGTTACGTAGCGCGCGCTGCATAATCGCTCCTATGCTCGAGCACAGAGAAATAAGAGAAAAAGGAAAGGAAAAGCTAGCTGAGATACTTTCGATAATGCATGGTAATTAATTATCCGGATGATTATCTAACGAGGATCGTAACACGCTGACCGATGATCGTTCTTCTGGCTGATCATAGCGATCATTAAACCGTGAAAGCATCTGGAACGCTATTTATTCGTCTGTCGTTTCCTTATTTTAATTGCTTCGACATGCATAATATCGACGTACTATAGAAAAATCTTTCACTTTCATACAGTACTGCATTAGATCCTGTTCCTGGACCGTCGTAAAGACGCCGTCCCTGAAATTTGCAAACAGGAAACGTGACAATCGTTTCCACGTTAAAACGTAGAGCAGGGTCCAATCAGACCACGGATCGCCAAGTTCTCACTCTCCCCGTGGGACTGGTGGATTGCGAAATCGTAGTAGAAGGAGGAAAGAACGCGAGCATGGACCGTAAGAAAATGGCTTGTGCCATTGGAGGAGAAAGAGACGTTGAATCGCGAGAGACGTTCGGCGATTCTACTCTCGTTTCCATCGCACGTTGCACATCGTAACCCGTCGATTTGCCCCGCGAACACGCGTGTAACACGGTTTCTTAGGCCATTAAGAACGAAGCTGAAATGAAATAGCGCGTAAAAATTGAGAAAACGTACGATCGAAAAATGTAAATGTTGTAACTTTTATATCGTCTTAGCAAAGTAATAACGAATATACTCTTGGAATAGATCGTTACAACGATTACGACATAGTCGTAAATGACCGCCACTATTACAACGACATTAAACGAAGACCAAAAGGAAAG
Source organism: Bombus confusus (assembly GCA_014737475.1). Lineage (NCBI taxonomy): Eukaryota > Metazoa > Arthropoda > Insecta > Hymenoptera > Apidae > Bombus > Bombus confusus. Next base: position 1,796,074 of record JACXIV010000009.1, read on the forward strand.
AACATAAGTAATTTAAAAATTCGACGAGCTATCAATCAGTCGAATGCGTATTTCGCAGCCCGTTCACCCTTTCGACATATTCCGTGTAGTCTTAATCTTTTTCTAAAATTTCGCGCATCTTCGGTAGATTTATATCTTGCAACCCAAAAGTCAGTCCAACTACCTCAGCCACCGACTGACATCGCAATTAACAAATCGATACACGAGCCATTCGGGAGCCGCGTCGAGCAATTCCATGAGTCGAGCAGTGGCAAAAGATTATGGCGTTTGATCAATTTCTCCGTGTTAAATGATACAAGGCGAATAAAAAGAAGGAAGACGGTGGCAGGTTCGGCGACGCGCAGAAAGAAAAATGGGCCGTTTCTGAGAAGCGATCGCGATGGAAAGCGCAGATGTACGTGACTCGTGCGTTACGAGGAGAAAGAACGCCGATTGTATAATTTCTCTGTCGATCGCCACAGCGCCGTTACCGTTCCTCTTTCCTTCTTTTGCTCTCTGCCTCTCGATTTCCTCCAAAAGCAGCGCCTTTAATCACCCTTTCGATGGCGTACGCTACTTTTACGACGTCTCGACGAGGAAAGCATTTCGTGCCGCGCTTTTTCCCTTCCCCCCCCCCCTTCATTTTCTCGACGATCGCGGTAATTGACTATTTAGACGCAGGTAATGGAATATTAAACTTGGGATTTTTGCAGAGACAAACGAGTTATCGCGGTATAAAGCTAGCCTAGCTAATTGGCTAAGCGGTTGAGCCGGTATACGCGTCGTCGATACGCGTAAAGAGAGATCTTGGGGCGATGATCGCGTAATTTCAAGTAGCGATGACTCGCAGCTTAAAGAAAAAGGTGTTTTACGGCGAGCGAGACACGTCACCAGTCGAAAGGGAAAACGATACCTGTTCTAAGTTCCTCGATCGACGAGATGGCTTTTTTCCTACTATTGATCTTGATTATGGAATTTTAGAACGCTACGTTTACAGAGCCCTGCAGTCGTAAACGATCTATCGATCTTTTTGAGACACGTTCTCCTTACGCTTTACGAGCTGCACGATTCCTAGAGAACCAAATGACGTATCGCGACATATTTTTTAACGCGAACAACTTTCGCGATTCTTTCGCTGTTGTTGCACAGAATAAAGAAGTAACTGGTCGTACGGATAATGTTGATCTGAAAAACAATTTCCATTCGACGATTCAAATTATCGATCAAACTGTAGATCGTTGTTTATAGTATCGCGATAAAGTTAGAAAATGCAAAATTAAAAAACCGAACGAAGGTGGTTTTCCTTGCGAGCTCTCGATTCGAATAACTTCTATTGCTTCTGCTTATCTCTTCCGATCCTTTTATTACCTTATTTCCCGATCCCTGCTATTTACACCAAATCACATCGGCCAGTAATTCCTCTCACGAAACAGATAGGTATCACCGTAAAGTCATTCATCGACCGTAATAACAGTAACCGTATCGTAAATCGTATCGAAATAGTAATACCACTGTACATTTCACGATAGCCTAACCATGGATTACCACAATTGCAGACGGAGATTACTGCAAGCGCAGCATCGAGACTGCTGGTCTGCAGGTTTACGGAAGCGGATTCTACAACGAGGCCACAACAGCGCGTGTGACGACAATTTTGCCAGGGATCACGGCGATTCTCTTAACAGTTTCGATACTTCGTTGATAAAGAAGAAATTTAGTGGAACAGCGAGCCAGATGTTCGACGATTCTTTAGGATATTTTTTAGCAGGGACGATCAATGCTTCTCGATCTGCCAAGCAACGAAAGACCAAACGAACGACCAAAATCTTTCTAGATCATTGTTCTAGTATAGTAGTATAAGGTATATGCTCGATCGAGAACAAGCGTTTTTTTTTTTTTTTTTTTTTAGAAAAAATTAAGACGCGTCGAATTGGAAACGTCGCGTGTATCCAGTAATTATTGTTATTGTTCTGAGTATCCACTACTAATTTAACAGCGAACCGCGTACAATTAAGCTCGCGTGCGAGCAGCACTCGTGTGAGCGCATAAATCGTTCCAGCATGTCGAGGACCACTCTCGTGTCGCGCACCTTGAAACGTCTCGGCCCCGACGTTTAATAAAGACAAAGAGATTTACGTGCTCCATTGTTAAACGGTGCCAGCGCGCTTTCCAGACAGACACGAGTCGTGCTTTTCTTCTCTAGGACCTCAGCTAAGTACTAGAACCACCACGATAGTCGTGAACGATCGATTCGTAAAATATCGTGTGAAATTTCATAAACTCGCAACGATTCTTTTTTGGGAATTCTTTACGATCTTTTAGAAAGTATGAACGTGCTTTTTCCTTTGTATTGGCTACGTTTTCTCGTATTCGCTGGAAACTTCATCAAAACGATGAAATTATCGTTTGGCAGAAAATTTAGAAACGGGCCTTTGGACTTTATTCAAAAATCGTCTCGGTATAAATAATCAAGATTCTGCTGTGCTTTTCATTTTGGCTCTTTCGGTGCATATTTCACGCCTCGGTTATCGGTAATTCTAATATTAACTCGACTACACCCGATTGTAAATATATGTAGCTACGTATATAGGTGGTTTATAGTTGTGCAGATGGTGGAATATCGTGAGAGACAGAGTTAACGAAAAAATAAGCTCGTTTCGTAATTGCCTTCGCGACACGGTTCGTAAGCCACGTCTCGGACAATTCCACAATCGTGTATCGTAATTGGAAGATATTTCGATCGCAAATGGGAACGAGCTCGGTTCGTAACGATCGTACGAATTATATCGTTCGCTCGGTATCTTTGCAATTTTCATGAGGAGAAAATCTATATTCCGTATTATTATTGGTATAGGCATTTTGTACCATTAAACGTCAACCGTACCGTTAAAGCGAATTATTTTTACCATAATAGATATATTCTCGTGGGAGAAAATGCAACGAGTAAACACGGAAATGAACGAAGATTGAAATAAATTTTAGTACCAGGTACTTCCAGGCCTATAGCGATAATTAGGCTGCAGACTTTACACCTTTACGGGTGATTTAAACACGCAAAAAACTTTCATAGACGAGTCGAACACGTATAAAGTATTAACGAATAGAAAGCGTAAATATCAGCAGTCTGGTAACGATAATAGCGATAAGATGACAATGGCAATGCCGCGTTTTAAATTCAACATTTCAAACCACAAAGGAGATAGCTTTTTTATTGTTCACCGGTGCACAAAGAGAGCCTGCCGTCCGCAACCCATTATTCCCGACTTTCGTGGCTCTCACAGGAGTCGAAACGAGCCTCGACCATCGAATAAAAATCGTTTGACGGCGAAGAGCCGAAATTGGTTTCTCGGCTTACGTAATTAAAGGATCGCATGTCCATTCGCTGTAGCGCGGATAATCGCGTTATTACGAAACCCATAAAAATTGTAATTCCATGGGGCACGTCTTTGTTCAACGAATCCCTTTGTTTCAGTCTGCGAGTAAATCTCAAAATCGCTACTCTACAGGCTTGTGTATTTTCTTCGTCTACCTTTCAAGTCTTTTCATTTCCCTCGTCTAGAATATTTCCAGTCTTCGATTAATTATTGCAACATAAATCGTGTATAATTTTTTCCCATTCCGAACGAAATACGACGACTATCCGGTGGACGTTGGGCTCTCACAGGTAATCCAATGATTTATGAAATTTCACGAAGATACCGGTCTCTCACTGGATCTTTGCTTGATACGTGTAGGACGACAGCTTTCACGAGAACCGCAATAGGAGACGTTATTGTTCTTACGGGGACAGCTGCTCAGGCATAATTACACAAAGGTGGTTTGTCCAGAAACTGGTTCACCCACTTGCGTAACGCGAAGATGCGGAAACCGAGTTCGAAAGAGCCGACGCTCGATTGCGGCATCAAACGTGCCCCGATGCTTTTATTCCACTCGTCTTGGACGTGTCTAGATCTTATCATCTACACCTTTCGATGCGTCTCGAATCTTACTACGATCGATAGCGTCTTAACGTTCACGTGTATGTATACTTAGCATAGGTGATGACGTTTCGATCAATCTGTCCTGTGACGCTGGCTAACTGCTGTTATTACACCTGACGAGAAAGCGAAATCGAAATGGAAACGATATTTCCTCACACATTTCTATAAATTATTTCTGTAAATTATTTACGATCGGACGATTCGCAGAAATTCGTTAGATTTCTCCTCTAACTTGCTTATACGCAATAGAGAAAATCACGTAAGATAATCATTCTAAAAGAAGAATAATAAATCAAAAGTTTACGATTCGTAACAAGCTAGCGCTAATCTCGTTCCATCCTCTTTCCATGCAGAATTATGTTCGTAAGTGGACTGAGGATATCTATGCAAATTCGTATTTATACGAACATAATAGACAAAATAGATGGAACACTGTATAATCCGACTTTCCAACAGCCTGACGCTGATCCTGTGGAATTTTTATTTCGAATCGTTGATTAGCGACGATCGACCGACGACCGTAACTTCGTATCATTATAAATGGCCAGTGTAAATTTGCTCGGATCGACGATGATCAAAAGCGAATTTACTCAGACCGTTGAAAGCCTGGAGCGTTTCTCAGCGCCGGTAAACTTGGAGATAAAAAATGAAAAGAAAAATTGGAACAGAGAATGAGATACGAGAGGAGAAGTCACGCCCCGGTCGTCAATCTCGATTCAAGCACGGATTTCGTGGCCTCGGGCCATGACACACAGGGTTAAGAGGTCGTTTTTCTCCGATCGAGCCGCAGGACAGCCAGTGATCCGAGAACCGATCCGATCGGCCGCCGCTTTCGCTTTCCGCTTCGTCCGTTGCTTGTGTGTCTGCTGGCCAAAAACTGGTCCGTCCGGTTGTGTAATCGGAAGACCGGGAAGTCTTATCTTTCCGCGAAACGTCTGCACGATGACTCGACGAATGCCTCTCGTCCGCTTTCACCGTCGCGTCGTCCACGCACGCACGACCTCCAACACACACGCCTTTGAAATTCGTTCGAGAAAACAGCGTGAAAATTCCACAACCTCGATTCCTTGACAGCAACATACGTTTGTGGTGTGGTTCTTTTTTTTTTTTTGCTGTGTAAGGAGGATTACTGGGGAAGGTCATAGTCGAAGAAGCTCGAAGAATGGATAATCCAGATGGAGACATTTTTTGCAAGGTCATTGATTTTCAGGTTTCAAGGACACGATTCGCTTAGTAGGTTGGTACTTACGTAATGCCACTTTTTACATAAGATTTTCGTATATGCGATTCAATGCGCTTTCTCGTAGGTTAATTAACTTCGTCGTTCTAGTTTTATGAATAGATTAGAAAATCGTCAAATTTAATAATCCTTGGAATGGGACAATTATAGTTTCTTTGAAAATAATATATAGGTTAAAAAATTGTCTAGATGGTTTTCTGCAAATGCTAAATTTGTTTCCAGCAAGTTCCGTGGCATTTGCTCCGAATCGAAGCTTGCATACCTACGCGATTGTTCCTAATGATCGATAAAACAAAGTTTGATATTTTGAAAATCGAGCATGTTATACGCGATTTGTAACAAACGTGTTCTTCAAAAATAGTCGATGATTAGCCATGAAACGAAATTTTGTACCGATAGCGATTAAAATAATTTGGCAGAGAACTTTGTATCATGATTATCATGAGATCGCAGAGAGAATGGCGCCAGAGAAAATGAGACGGGTGGTCAACGATACTCGAGACTAATATCTGGTTAGATCGTAATGAGCGTAATCACTATTAACGGAGAACAATGCCTCTCTTGCGCAATTCAGAAGGTGAAACGGAGCACAATGTCACTAGCTTGTGCAACTATCTTAAACCTGCAATCCACTGCTCTTTATTCGATTAATTTCCGTCAATCTTCTGAATGAAGCACTCGGCGTGTTTAAAACAAGAAATCATTGCTATTCAATTTGCCTCTGACTAATGAATTCCGTTCGAAAGTAGCGAAGAACCAGATATCCATCGGATTGGATCTCATGAATGAGAGCAGCAGAAACTTACGTAAGACGGTCAATTGAAGATCGTTTTTCTACGACTACAGAAAATTTCAAAAAAGAGAAAGACACCTATTGCGTGATTAAAAGCAGACGCTACAACGTGCAACTTTCATCGGGGATTTTTTAGGCGCGCGTTACTTATCATTCAACGAAACATTTGATAATACCAATTTTCTAAGAGACATTAAAGGATAAAAGATATTACAACGATCGAGTAACACCTTTGACAAAATATCGGAAGAAGATGCAGAACGAGGCAATGATTGAACCTTTTTAACGCTTAAAAAGGTATCTCAAGTGTTTAAACAAATTGCACTTTAATGCAATTAATGGTACGATCTTATTGGATGACTTGATATTTTCATTTTTTCATTTACGGTCCAATTGGCACTTATTACGACGATTCTATCTTATAATAATATGTATAATATTTTTCATCGTATAACGCGCCATATGGAATTTACATTCCATTCTTTCCCGCTAAAAAAATCATGTTTTATCTTTCACACAGACTTTTACGATAATATCTTTTACTTTTTACCAAATTGCCTTGTATCGATTGATCGTAGCTTGTTGCAGGTTAGAAAAAGATGAGGGCACGTAGTATACGGAAGAGAAGAAGGGAAAGAAAGCAAGGGAAATTATATATTCGGCGAACACGCGTTGATTTATGAACCGGAAACGCGGAATTCCGCGGTCGGAAGAAGAGGACGCATGAAAATTCCGCTTTCGCGGCGTAGAAAAATTCGTCTTTGCTATCTGGCGTTCAACGTCGTAAACCTCGATAGAAAATTCCTTGAGCTAGTTCGTCTGGTCTATGATAAAAAACTAATCGCGATGACTGTTCTAATGCGATGAAAAACAAGAAGATCTTGGGAAAAAGAAATCTCATTTTACAGTACAGTTTTGCAAGCTTGGAATTCTGTGCCAGTTCTTCTGTCTATCTTTCCACGAATTTTTCTAGCTATTGTACAGAGAATCGCTAAAGTGTCTAAACACTCAATATGAAAATCTTTTATATATTAGATGCATTACATGAAACATTCAGAAAAATTTCAAAGCTTCGTTAACGTTATAATAAGACACGACTATGTATCATGATTATATTGGACAAACATATTATATTAAAACAACACAGATATATACACGTATACAATATCAAAATTATGTTGTATTATATTATATCGTATCGTATTATATATAAATATGTATGTACATATGTTGTTTCAAATTTGTTACATTTCTCTCTGGTGTTTTCTGGCGCGGAAAAGGCGAACGATCAGTGGGAAATTGTTTCTTGGATAAATAAATCGGCTGACTACCTGACAGGTGCGAAATATACATCTATATGGTAGACATATAGCAAGCGTTCAAATACCTTTGTAAGTCGTTGCAAATCGGAGTCAACCAACTTGTGCTAACAAGATACTAAACAGTTTTGTAAAACACGCATATTACAGTAAATATACTTCCGTGAGAATTAACAATTCGCCACACCGGTACGACATGTATTCGTCAATTTTATCGATTAAAATCTGTATTAAAGCAAAACGAGACTCCTTATCACGATACCTTAGACCATAATTGTCTGCGTGTACAGAGCAAAAAGTTAATGGAAATTCCCGTGAGATTCCAACGAAATTCTTCAGGGTTAGACACGACAGTATAGCAGAAAAAAATGTGTCGAATTTATGCAATCCATTCACTTTCTATTCGCTATGTCCAAACCGTACGTCCCTGTGACAGAACGGGGATGTTAATTGAACGTTTCCCGGACTGATGTTCATGGGGACGGTAAACAACGGCGACGTATATTAACGCAATCGTTATGCAATGTCCCTGCTACTTCCACGTTCCGTTGATTCGTGGCTGATAATCGTACGATCCGACGGCAAGCATTACAAGGATCTTACGTCATTTTGAGAAAAAAAAGAACGAGAGTTCACCTACAGTGGCTCACGAAAGTATTCCAAGTTCTACTTGTGATTTTTCGTTGATACAACGGTAGCCCGAATAGCTGGTATCAGTCGATTCGTTCATGAAATTTTCATTTGTATCGTACATATTAAAAATACATGGTTCTTCAAGAGCCATTACAATTGTCAATCCGAAGGTGGCTAATGTTGTATTAGATTGTCCGGAAAGTTTCTTTCGTTTCATAAGGAAACAACGGATGCACGACATTTTTCCACCGTGATCATACGTGATTCGATAAAATAATAGAAAACGAAAAATGCCGTGCGTCTATTGTTTCCTGATAAAACGAAAGAAACTTCCCGGACAACCCGATAGAACTAGGATTACAATCTGCGACACAACTTGCTCGATTTTACCGCTATATTTTACGAATCCTTTCTCCAGAAAGTTCCTCGAGTTTCCTTGTACGAGATTTTTTCTGCGCCGAAAGAAAAATACAGGAAACCAGATGGAAACGATACGCGGAAACTTTCACGCGTGTTTGTCCTCTTGTCGCGGAAAATTTATGGAAGAACGCGAGTCTGCCCGATCAGAAGGTACGGAGCCGGTTTCAACGATGCGTTGCTTGCGTGTAGCTATTCAGGGCAGTTTCTGTCGCTGTGCAAGCACAAACATTGCGCTGGTCTGGCATACTGATTGGCCTGATCGCGCGTATTCGTCGTCTCCATCATTTTTGCGTTCCTCTTTCGAGAAGACCAGTCACCGCTTGCAACGATATACGCTACTGGCCATAATTATTACGAAATCTATCATCCTCGTGAACTCTCACTCTCATAGAGATATGTTCAGATGCTTTTTCACCCCGGCTCAGGCATTTCCTTTTGTAAAACGTGTACAAGCATCGACTGCGGTATCGATTAACGCTTAGCAGGCATAACCAAGCTCCCTGCCAGTCGAGAACAATAGACCGTGTACTCGTATAAGTGACCGTTGCTAACAGAAGTTAATAACGTCGTGCAACATTACCCTGCATTTCCCTATCCTGTTTGCTGGCGTGGAAAAGGCGAACGAATCGGTGGGAAATTGTTTCGTGGGTAAATAAATCGGTTGGCTGGCCGACAGCTGCGAAATACCGGTTCCTACAAAAGGTGTGCACCCTTCGGTGCTTCCATTCGAAAAAGAAATATATCTTTTTGCTAGAGATTTTGCTTAAATTTACGGCAAGCATTCGTGAATATAATTTATAAAATTATATATATATATATATATATATATATATATGTACTGTATCTTTCAAATTGTGAGATTAGAACAAGTCGTCTCTAAACACGTACACGTACATATGTAATAGTATGAGCACTAGAACGAACAGAATTCTGGAGCAAATTAGTTTGTTCTAGCATATCCAACTGTAATATGGTAAATTCAAGGGAAAGTTTAAAACGATAAGGATCAAAAGATAATATGCATATCGCAAGACTAAGGAAATTTAGAAAATGTAAGGTATTAAATTTTCGAAAGCGACTAAATTCGATCTTCCAAAGAATTTATCGGTTATTGGAAATCGAACGCGATAATTGAACATTTCCACGAGCCGTTGCGACTTTCGTTCGATCAATAAATCTGACGAGGGTCGGCGGGGGCCAATTTGAAAAGTTGCCGACTCTACGGTTGACTAGAACATCAAAGCGATCGACTTTGTCTCCATAAAACGAGATCCGAGACTATCGAAAGAAGCTAGCCAGAAAGCTGAAACAAGGACACGATGAACAAAGTAGACTGTTTATCAGCGTTGAATCTTGCAGGGGACAGCCAGATCATGTGGTTCGTATGCTACTCGCCTCTTGTCCCAGTTACTTTGGATGCCGACAAATCGTGGCAATTAGGCTATCTTCGAAACGAGGCTCTTGTTCATCGACTGTATCAATAACCAGTTGATAGACTTTCAGATCAATATTCGAAGAAGCTCGAATCAGGGGAAATATTTTGAAATATTCTCCTCGACCCGAAAATATTACGATACATGCGGAGACTAAGACGAATCTCAGAAATAATCAGAGAATGACCTAATTATCTTAAAATCCGACTGAAAGTTTAGAACTTTTTATCTAACATTCAGCTTGATGAATCGTGTCCCTTCTAACAAATCTCTTCTCTTCTAAATAGTTTCAACAAAATCGCGTCAATAGAAGATTGTAATCAGTTAACAATCGTTTTGGTAATTTAAATTTAATTATCATATTAATCAATCATATCGGTTTATCATTTTATCCTATCGAATCTTAATGATATATGGCGTAAATTAGTTAAACTCGTAACATTTAATTTTTTCGTGATACGTCTAATATTTCTTGGCGCAGTTTATTTTGTAATCGAGTCGCAAGCATGAAATATCATAAATGTCAACCGTGCCGCGTGTAAAAGGCAACAGCGAACCTATGTATGTAATTATAATTATTAGCGATATCATTATGCCCATAGCGGGTTAATTTAAACTGGAAATACTAGAATTTCTGTATTGAATTTCTCTGCAATCCGAGTTACCTGTCTCGTGCGCGATTACATGCGAAACCATGATGCACATTAATCGCTACGGCTTGACCAGTCGTGTCGCGACACTGGTACCGTGCGATCGTTAAAAGCATTTACATTAATTATCCTATTACGTGGCCACTAGCAACCGGATATTTCATGACAACTATCTTTAGACACGCAGTCTCTAGTCGTTTCGCCGCGTCCTAAAGGTCGTTTACTCGCGCTTCAAAGATAAACGAGTATTTTGTCCTACGATTTAACTTGATTTTTTTCACGAATCACTTTAAGGTCACCAGTACATATGTACAGGGTGTCAGAAACCTCGCATACATACCGAACGACGACTTGAAAATGATAACCTGATTGAGCAACGTTTCATACACAGGATTATTATATATCGTAATCCGTAGAATATTCTGTTTTCTTTAACTACCCGATGTTCTTCGGAAAAGGGAACATTCGAATCAGATCTATTGGGATATTTGTCTATATATATATATATATTTTTTTTTTCTGAACAGGTGTTCAGAAAATCGAGGTTCTACTGCAATTTCAATTTACAGATTGTTTTTACGGATAAATAGAAAGCACCGTCTTCAATTATTATTTTATCACTAGTTACTGCATTTTGATTAAATTCGAGTGCTGCAGTGCGATTTTTCCTTAACGACCGTTAATTGTTCCATTTCATCGGATGTTGTTCGTCGCGAAATTAAACGGCCAATGCTCGAGCTAACGAAGTCTGACTCCATTGCGTGTCGGGAGAGTAAAAGGGAGCACGATGAATTGCTCTTCCAATCATCTCATTACGCGAGGTCTGCTTAGTTCTAGTCGCATCGAACCAGTCCATGAACCCATCCTTCGTTTCATTTGCGAGAATTTCACTAAAAGTTGCAATCTGCCCTCGGCCCCTGCTACGAACTAGCGAGAATTTCGCGAATTCAAGGAACTAACTTAGAAATAGTTCCGTGTAATCGTGGCTGGCGAATGATCGAAAGCAATGCAGCCGAGATCTTAGATTCTCTTTCTGCTACTGAGAGCTCCAATTGCTCGCGTATTAATCGCAAGCTCTCTGGCCAGTGTCGTCGATTGCTAGATTGCCGAGACACTTTACGAATTCTTCGATAACTTTCGACAAACTTCGTGTCCAAAGTATCTTACGATAGTTTATCCAGATCCTGATCTACTTTTCAACATTTAAATTCTATAATTTAAAAAAGAAGAAACTATACTGGCTTACTGTATATGGTAATACAGCATTATTTACAAAATTTACAACTTTTACATACTATAGGAGGTTATTAAATAATGATAATAATGTATACTATGCGACGAAATATTCCACGCGCTCTTGACAAACAATCAGAAAGTTTTCGTGGTCCTACTCACGCAACCTTCTCCGTAATGACACTCGTTATCTTCGACGCGAAAAATGCCTCGTTAAACCCAGACCTTCGTGCAAACGAACCACTCAAATACAATTACAGTATTGTTCAAAAATGACCGGACACTTGGCAATACGTTACTTCTATGTCCCTTAGCAGGCAATTTGAAATCGTGATTTACCAGCTGCATAAGAAAGTAGTAAGTGCTGCTGCTCGTTATTAATTCGTCGTTGATCTATGCACTTTGGCCAAATGCTAATATTCTCGCTTCGATTCAACCGCAATATACTTATGAACGATGGTGTACCTCCATCCAACGAATCCTCTTTTATTCTTTCCGTTAAACGTCGCCACCCTTTCGAAGGGAACGCTAAAAGCAGAGACACGAACGTAGGTCGTGAACTTCGTTACGCTCCGACGAAAGTTTCCCGGGACAGTGTCAATGTCTCTGGACAGGATATCCTCGGTGCTTCAGAGACTCGAGTGACCGGCCATCGCGCGTTCTCTGCCTTCCACGAGGAAAAAGGATCCAGAACACGAACACCGCCCCCTCTGGGATCTTCTGACCCCACCTTCTAACCGGTTGTATAGTTGTCGTTGTCGGTCGCTAGGGTCGGAGTTCATTGTGCCACAAGTACATTCCGAGTGCCGGCGACGCCAATTGCTCGTTACGTAGCCAGTTGTGAATCGGTCTGTGAAAGAGCCACTGACGTCTCCCAACGCCTTCGACCTCTTTACAAAATCTCCAGGATCCAACCTGGTGCGTCCTCCCTCGTTCTTTCACTGCACGGTACACTTCGATTCTTAATCGGTTCATCACACGACGAGGAAAATAGTGCACGAGTTGTGATGTGACGAAGGATCAGACTGTCTTTGCGTATGTCTTTGACGTATGAAAAATTTAGAATCGCTCTTCTGACCGCAGCCATGTCGAATTTTACCACAACTTTCGTATCGATGCTTCATCGGTCGAGTGCTCTTGGTACGAATTAAACTCCGCATGTTTATGCAAATTCATAGTTTTGCCAACACTGTGTAAGCAGAGGTACGTTTCATCCGCTGGATATTGCAAGGAGATACAAATATAGGAAACATTGGTTTGAATTTAAGTACAACATGCTTACCTTGGGTATTCTATGTATTCTAGCTTTTCTTCGATTCGTAATTCCTATGGAACGTTTGCCGATACTAAACATTCGATCAAGGATATACAGCTCGCCGCGTAGCTTGTTGTTGATTCGAGTTTCGAATCGAAGTGCCTTCGTGAAATGGTTCCTTTGTGCTTGATAAATCGCGTAAACGGTGGATTCTCGTTTCACGAATGTAGATTCGTGGCGGAAACTGTTAGACGGAGAGGAAGTTTCTCGACTCACCCTGAAAACTTGTGAGAGCTTTTCCAATTAATTCGTTCGCGCTAGCACCGCCTCCACTGTGCGAGATTTTAATTAACGCCGGTGAGCGCTTGATAAAAATTCCTCGAGACGAGCAACGGTTACATCATTAACCGATTTTTCGTCACACTGTGTCGAGTCCCACGTGCGATTGATTCAATGGATGCTCGCGTGTCCTGTGCCCCGCCGATGGGGTGCGATTTCCCATGGCAAACCGTGTGATGTTAGATTGTGTAAGACCTCTGTCGAATTCTTTGAATCTCCTTCGAAATTACGTACTGCAGCGTGTAGAAGGTAGAAAGAACTCCCAAGGCGGCGTAATCGTGGATTTCTTGATGAAAATTAACGCGACTGTGCGTGGTGTAGAGCGAAGAATCCTTATTTTCCCATCGACCGTACACGGAAAGCCGTGAGAACGATTTCCATCAAGCAGATGCATCAATAGCATAACCTTAAATGATGCACTGATTTTTGTAATGAATGAACTTTACGAATTTATATCCTACTCTGTACTCTACGTCCATAAGACCGTCGGTGTATCTCTAATATCAATCTGATATTAATTATGGTCGTTGGAAATTGTAAATTTGAATCACTGACCAATTTTACGATCTCACCGTGGCGCCTCTACCAACGACGAATATACGTCTAGGCGCACGAATCTGACATTTATAGAAAATCGCGTTTTACAGCTCGAATCCACGGACGCAACAGCGTAAAATCGTATCGTGCAGCGGTTTGTCGTGGATCGTGCGACGCATTCTCTCTTTCGATCGCAGCATGAAATTATTCCGCACGAAGAAAACGAATTGACCTGGGAACACAGAGTTTAGTTTGCACGAGTGTTTCGGCCAGTGATTCGCCACGCCTTCGATACGTTTCGCCAACGAAATCGTCGATCACGTAACGCGTGTACCTTCGCGACGAATCCAAACATCAGAATAAAGTTATTCCACGTCGTCGCGGCAATTTCCAGCGTTTGCAGCCGGATAAGGACAACCGCTTCGGAATTTGCATTGCACGGTACAACGAACCGCGATGTACCTGTGTCCCCTGTTGTAACGACGATCCACTTTCTATGATTTTTATTGACGACCAGACGGAGAAATGGAAAGTCGTTGAAGTTAATCGCGCGATTGTTGATGGCGATTGGAATATGCGCAAGGTTGACGCATGTGAAATGACGTCTACTTTGTGACATGAAACTTTCATGCGTATAGTATGTGTATTATATAAAATATTTCGAAATATCGTTAGCGCTATGGAAAAACACGACCGCCATGATTACATTAGCAAAATTTGAAACCAATTCGAAAATCTATACCGCAGTTATATTTACTGCAAACGTACGATATACTTGGTAGAATATACATTAGCAAACAAGAGAGAGTTGAAAAAGATATCGATGGTGGTGAGTTAAAAATAGAATTTGGTCGACTAGGACATCTCTGTGAGCGAACAAAATCGTAAGATTTCACCGTGCGAGATCTCATCTCCGTTTGGACGAAACGGATTAATTGGCTCGTTTGAGTTTCTTCTTCAAAGCCAAGGTGGAGCGTGTAGCGGTGATAATCGGATAATTAAGATCTTTCGCGTTAATCCTGCACGCTGATCTGAAATCTAGATAGCTTCTCCGCAAGCCAGATGATATCTCGTTTTTGGCTGAATTGTAAGCCTACTTGATTCGTTCAGCGATGCAATCGCCTTGTCTTTCCACGCGATGATACATCAGCGGCGGCGTTAAGCAAAGGATCAGCGAGGAATTTCTCACGGCAGTGACAGCAGAACTAGCATGGAAAATATTTCTCCTGCGATCTTCCTATCTGACGTTCCAACACTCGAGTGTGGAAAAAGTGACAAGAGATTGAATTATAAACCACATGTGGCGTTTCGAAGCCACCCAAGCAACAACGATAGAGCGTCAGTCGGTGACATTAGACGCGGTCGAAAGTGTAAGCTCGTCGCTTGTTGCGGTCTATGGGCACCATTATTGATTTCACGGTGTAACACAAAAGATACGTACGATTTGCGAGAATATCAGCCTTGGTATGGGAAATTCTGTGAGATTCTAAATCTACTCTTTATCGCGAAGTTCTTGTCTTTAAAACTATAATCAATTAAGCAAAATTAATATATTCTTTATATTCCATTGACGTTACACCGATACTAACCTTAGCGTGGATGAGTCTATGAATGAAATTTGAATCTATCCGTCATTACCAGTCCTCGTCGTAGAAAGTGTAATCGATTAAGTAAAATTAATTCCGTCGTTTCTTCTTTTCTGCGCATGTTATACCGCGTACACAATATGTTAATTATTTACATTTCCCATCGGAGTTTGCGTAACTTTTACGCGTTATTTCGCGTGACCCTAAATGGCTGAAATATTTCGTCAGAGTCTCGTTATTTACGTAGAGGCGTGTGTTTATCGAGTACGTTACTCGGTTGATCCCAGTAAATCGGCCAATTGGAGCAACTTAACATTTCCTGTCGAGAAGAACGTCCTTTGAAAGAGATCGTTCGTCCCTCTTACGTCAAATATGGGCGACGCAATTTCCGGTAGCAACGTCTGAACGCCCCGCCGCGCCGTCTGTTTCTTTCCACTAGCCAATCTTCCATTTGCCATTCTTGATCTTTCTATATAAGAATCCAATTTACTACGCGAGCCTTTTTTCCTTTTTTATTCTTAATTGCTGCATTAATCCTGAAAATATCGTCCACGTTTTTTCGGAACGCCCTCTGTAATTTGCATCTAACGCAAAGTGGAAACCGTAATTGGAAACTTATGGACCTCCGTAAACTTAATACTTTTGCACCAGGCGAGATGCTCATTGCGCGTCTCGATGGATGTATGTAATTGGATCGATAGAAATTGCAAACAAGAACAGGGAGTGTCGCGAAACGGTTTTCTCAGATCGTTAGAGACATCGACGCACGTAACGTCTCTTGTTACCGATAGTAACGGGACACTTTTGCGTTTAAAGATCAGCCATTTACACCACTCGATACGTCGATCCATTTCCGGCGAAAGAATGACACGCAAGACGATGAATGCGCTATGTTCGTTCGATTTACGCCGGCGTCCAACCGCATCGTATACCGACGAATCTTTCTGAAATGGCTAATTGAACGTTCACCTTGGTATCCAGGCTTTCACTGCGCACAACCTTCGACGAAAGTGAGTACGGTAAACTGTCAAAATTTGGAATCTTAACTCTTTGCACTGCGAGTTACATATTAGGTCGTCTGAAAGGTTTCTTTCGTTTTATGAGGAAATAATGCACAACGTTTGTCGTTTTATATTATTTTATCGAGTTTCTTCTATCAAGATAGAGATCACAACGTCCGACAAATTACGTTTCATGTTTGTATAAAGATGCGTTGTTGTAAAAGACGCGTCTGCAAAGGAAAGACACTTTTCGGACAACCTAATACAGTGAACGTTTTATCGCGCTCGGTGCATACTCGCTGCATTTTACTTTGACTTTTACTTTGATTAAATTCGAAGACTCTTGGTGATTTGGTTACAATTATAAAGATATATATTCAGCATCTAGCGGCAAATTTTTGTAACAACGGATTAGTTCTATCGTGTTTCTACTGAATCAAATTTTTATTAAAAACAATCGGTTTCATACGCCAAGAATAAGTAATGAAATGTAATGTCGAGTCGAGCACCAAAAGAATAACGGTGGATAGGCTGAGAATTGTAGAGGAGGGAAATTTGTTAGCAGCTGAAATGAGCGGTTCCAGGGTCTGGCAGTTGGTCCTGTTCCTGATTGTATCTTCTTCGAGGGTATTCTCAGCGGACAACGTGTGCTCGAGGATGGAAAAGTAAGTATTTTCTAATTCTCTGATACGTAATCATGAAAATGTTGGATAAACGAAACATTCTGGAGGTTAAGCACCTTGATGGACGAGCCTTGACAGTAACCCAGAGTTCGTAATTTAATACGCGGTCACTCGGACCCGTGACACGCTACCGGTGTTCTCCCGATAAGGAAATCACGCGATAGACAGATACTTAATTGATCAAACATTGCAGCTACACGATCACTTCGATGGAAACGTACACGGAACCGGTTGTCGTGAACACGTTCACCTGGTGCCTGCAGATTCCACCCAGATGTCCGAAGACACGAACAGAGATGAGGCAACGATACCGCGTGAAGGTGAGCAGATTTTCTTCCTTAATTTTTTTTTTTTTTTCGGATTTCTTTGTTCGGATTTCTCGATAACCGCTGTACTTCTTCCAATTCGTCAGACGTACAGTGTTTTACTGTACGTTTAGCGATTTGTTCGTCTGTTCAACGCCATAAAGCGCCAGTCGAGGAAATCGTTTCGAGCAATTGAGTTAGATAGAAAGCAATTAGCGAAGGCCGATAAAGTTGCTAATTTTATCAAAGATTTTAATTAAGCGCCTGCCATTTAATCATAAACATCCGTAGTCTGTTAATATCAGTAGCACCTTTCGATAAACGTGGCGGAAAGATTGCAAGTTTCGTTGGCTCGTATCTCGCCGGAAACTCTTACGAAAAAACATTGCCCCTGCGTTGAAGCACGAGGAGAGGAAAGAACAGAATGACCCGAGATATTTGCAATAAATCCACCAATGAGTATGTAATGTTGCCCGTTACACGGAGCAATAAAAGCACGGTGGCAAGTCTTCCGCCTCTCTCGTTTCGGTCCCTCTTGCTCTCACGCTGAATAAGACCGTGCGAGTGAATTGCAGCGAAAGCGAGTGTCTCGCGATGTCTAATCAAACGTCTGAAAATGGCATTGTGAACGCAAGAATCGAAAGATGTGTCTGGACTGGAAATAAGAAAGAATTTTACATATTGGCGGGATAAGGAATCACAACGAAACGCAAGGAACGCTCTTCCGATGCGTTTTCACGCGATTGACGCTATTCTGTAAGAAACGTTCGTTTTTCTAAGCAGCGCTTAGAACGCGAAGTATATTGTTTCGAGTATCGTTACGTAGGAGTAGCGTTAATTCAACCCAGTCGTTTAACCGTTTCTTGTTTAATGATCGAAACATACATCGACCAGCTAACGTGGAAATTAGAAACCGCTAACTAACGCGTAGTGTTGCGTGCGATTTATTAAAATACATCGTAGGATTTTTATACGCCAAGAGTTACAAGAAAGAACGCGCAGTTGCACAACCATTCAAACAGTTTCACGCTTCTTGTCTCTTACAATATAAGACGTTAATTATCGTTAAAGTAAAAAGTTTCTAAAATTAGTGGTATCTAACGTCGATCTTGTGAAAATGATATCACTTTCCTTATTTCTCTCTGGGAATTGTTTCCTTTATTTCTTTAAATCTTTTCTTTTCCTTTTCGAATTAAATGACGTTTTATGGCAGTGTACGAGTCTTGAAAGCTACAACTTTTTCTACTTTTTCAAGATTATCAACTGCATCTTTTTTCATCCTCGCGTCTCGCTGTCCAATCTTGCCATAAGTAACAATGCAGTTTCACGATTCACTAAAATTGACTTCATAAAAAAAAATATCCGCGTTCTAATTATCGTCATCTTATCCTTCTCAATTCACATCGTGATCATTACGGCTTCTGAGCTACGGATTTAACATATTAAAGCAATTGAATAGAAAGTGTACCAACGTTACGCTAAGTGGAACGATTCGATGGATTTTGCAACGCGTGACACGCGTCCACGTTGGGATCCGAGGAAAAAGACACGGGTCGTGATTACTCGTACAATTTTTTGCGGATGAAGTGCCATTCCTGGCCATTTTATACATTTTATACTCGCCATACTTTGGTCGATAATTACCATATACCAGCAAACTAATTACCATCGAGCCACGATTAATCAATTAAGCCGTGATCCACGCGGTGTTTCCCATTTATCTCGCAATGAATCGAGATTCCGATAATGATTTCGGTAGCCAGCTAAATATCCTCGATCGAAACCCGTTACACGATCTTACGTAACAATTTGCGCCCATACGTGGAGCAACTGCTGCCGGAAGAAAGTGAGCGCGGTGGTTAATGCAAATGTGGTCGAACCGTAGAAAAAAAGCACTTCTCTGTTTCTCTGTATCAATCGGAGATGTATATTTGCTGAAAGAGATATCGCGAGGACGTAAATTAACTCTGCTGCATTCTTCTTCCCATTTTCTGCTCGATGCAGTGTTTTTTTTTTCTTTTCGTTAAAATGTTTCTTAAATTTGAAGAAAATATGAAAGAATTTTTGTTTCAATCGTATGCCGAATAAAATTTTTCTCAAAATGTTACGAGTGCTTTTACTTGTAAAGACAAGAGCGACAGAAATAGTATTTAAAGTCGGACGGTGCATCGATATGATTGTGAAAAAGAAGACGTATACTATTAACTTTCTCGGTACATAATTCATTTCATCGATTTATTTACTGCTAATTGAGATACCGCGAGGACGTAAATTAACTCTGCTGCATTCTTCTTCCCATTTTCTGCTCGATGCAGTGTTTTTTTTTCTTTTCGTTAAAATGTTTCTTAAATTTGAAGAAAATATGAAAGAATTTTTGTTTCAATCGTATGCCGAATAAAATTTTTCTCAAAATGTTACGAGTGCTTTTACTTGTAAAGACAAGAGCGACAGAAATAGTATTTAAAGTCGGACGGTGCATCGATATGATTGTGAAAAATAAGACGTATACTATTGTTAACTTTCTCGGTACATAATTCATTTCATCGATTTATTTACTGGCAATTATTAAGTCGTCTTTAATTTGCTACATCAGTGCGCTATCGCGACAAATCTATCGAAGTGAAATGATTTTTTCGCCCATGAGCAATTTTACGATCTCGCAGTATCTCTTCTGCCAACAGTACCTACAACAAAATGATCCGACAGCGTAGCTCTTTCGCAAGGAAACGTCGGTGCTCCGATTGTTTGCAATCGATGTGAAATAAACTTGGACACACGATACCCTTCTAACTTACGTCCGAAACTTTCTCCAAAGAGAATCGAAAGACACGAATAAGGGGGTAAATTCTCGATCGGATCGAGAACCGAGTAACTGTTTCGAGCTGAGCTGGTGCGTGTACACGCAGTTGGCCGATGATCGAGATAACAAATTTCCGGAAGAGAAAAGGGGCCTCGTCTAAATTCCTCGGTTTCGCAATCGGCCAAGCGAATTAAACTCAAGAACAGCTGTTCCGCAATGGAAAATCGTGAAGAACACGCGCCCACGAGAACACTTTCGTACAGCGAATTTCATGCGTAGGTGTACGTAGTTGTTCGACTTCTGCGTCCGATAAACAGATCGCTGCGACGCCTTGATATCCAACCCACTCTTTCAAATCGTTGTTCTATATTTGTCGCTGGTGTTACTCAATTCGAACGAAAACGCAGCTCCGGACAAATCTTCGTAGTTGAGTTGCTTTAAGTAGAATGACAGATGAGAGGGATCGAAACGCTTAAGAATATTATTGTCGAGTCAAAATGAAAATCGGCTACAGCATCGTTCTGAAAGCGATATGAAACCGAGGAAAAATGAGAGTTGCGTAGAAGTTGCGCAGAAACTACGGACGAGTAACGATTCTATAGAACTAGTATCGAAAACGGAAGAAAAGATATGAATTTTATAGAACGTCCATAGAAACACGAAACGTGTTCAGTAGCGTGTGATGGCAACAATGAGAGCGTATCCCCATGAGAAAAAGACGAAGCGTCGAACGTTCGGTATATATAGCACGTTACCCAAGTCTCTCACGGCTAGAGCAGCGTTTAATATTTATTGCGTAGGAACATCGAGCCGCGTTTTGCTCCGTACTACACGAACGGTTGCATAACAGAAGCGTAGAGAAAGATACAGCGGCTCGCTGAAGTATTAGGTTGAGTCGTGAGCTCGTTCACATTTTGCCAAGTAGATGCGATGAAATGTATCTGATCAAGGAGTAACGTATCTATAAATACGTCGTAGGCGTATTTTTGGAAATCTCTTTAGATAGAAGCTTTTAAATACGTACTTTAACACTAAACCTACCGACACTTCTTCTGTACTTACTGACCGCTCGCGATACAAATTTTTCTCAGAAAAAAGAAAGCAAACTAGAAATTGATACCGAAGGATATATCGTATGCGTATTTTATGAAAACTCATAGATTAGCAAGCGATCTGATAAACGTTCAAATACGGTAAAATTCGTGTAGAAATTTAAAAGCGGTCGATTTGATCGCAATGGTAGGTTTAGTGTTAAAAGAGGTTGCTAGCGAGAGAACTGTAAGTAAGAAATCCATTTAACAAATTTTTCGCTTCCACATTCGATAATCCTTGCAAATCTCTAAAATAAAGAGAAACGAATGAATCCTTGCGAAAGTACATTCGACCATTCCAAGTGCAATCGATCGAATTCGTTTGGTTAAACATACGATGATTAAAATTTTCCTGCGGAAGAAATATTTCACATGCATCGAGCTAATAATAATATTCAATAATAACGACACGAGGAAATAAAGTAAGAACAAAGAGCGACGAGTTTAGCATTGAAACACGCGGATATTAATCAGAATGATAGCAGTTAGGTAACCTCGGAGATAGTAGTAATGGGAAGCACTGGTAAGACAATGCGAGTAGGCCTTGAACGCGTTTCAAAGTAGATCTAGACGTTCGTAAACGGCGTGCTATGACACGAGTGACGTGTAAACATATGACAAGAAACTTCAGTAGCTTTTTTCGAAAGTGACCAGGATGTGCTAGAAAAATGGAGCGATCTAAAGGATCGGATGTGAAAATGAGGTTCAAGGAAGGGGAGAAACGCGAGATAGGACTGGTGTAAAGAAAACGGACACGGAGCTGACGTTCGACATCTCGAGGTCGTTTGATGTTTTCTGACGAGCAACAAAGCAAGAAGAAAAGAAAAAAAATAGCGATACCGTTAATTACACAATGTTTAAACCGTTACGTGGAACGTTTGTTACTTGGAATTTAAATCTGCTTCTTACGGAGCGTCTACGATTGCTGGGCATCGAAATAGGATCATTTTTCTGCAGAACATTCGCTTTTCTAACTGCGATACATCATGTAGCGAAAGACAAAAGTATTCGCACGGTTGGTTCGTTGTAAAAGGAAAAAGGAAAATATATTTCCTATATTATTAAACGAAATACGAGCAATTATTTCATTTATTTATATCCGCCACCGAATGCCACCGAAAATATCTAGAGTTTAATTAAACCAGCTGTGCGCTCATCGCCGTACTAAATGCATTGCTCGATTTAGAAAACGTTGATGACAAAAATTCGGAATGTTCGACGTAGCAATGAC
Source organism: Bombus confusus (assembly GCA_014737475.1). Lineage (NCBI taxonomy): Eukaryota > Metazoa > Arthropoda > Insecta > Hymenoptera > Apidae > Bombus > Bombus confusus. The sequence goes on from JACXIV010000009.1 coordinate 1,818,582, forward strand.
AACTTGAAACATATAAAATCGTAGAAAACGGTGGAAAGCAATTATTTGGTAGGATCGTAAGAAGAGGAGACAGCTGTTACGTAAACAGATCCGTCCGTGCCACTTTCTGTTACAACTACCCACATCGTAAATATTGTCACAATTACCGTGTCGTGATTATTAATCACGCTAATCCTGTCTTGTCGTAATTAATTCTTTCCACCGATCGAACCTGTCAACTTGTTGTGCAACACAATTAAGCAAAACGTTTTCTACGGGTTGTCCGCTGTGAAGAAGAAAACATACGTAAAAGCCTCAATTAACCAATCCACGCGGTATAATTTAATAATACATGTCTTATATAATGGAATACGGTAAAACGTTAATAGAATTTCGCAGGATTTGCATTATGCGCGCAGGATGTACTTTAAGTGATATCGAAGGAAATACAGTTAGTCACAAAAGTATTTGGTCGACCGAACATTTCATATTCAGTTTCCAAAATATGCAATTTCGGGGCTTTAAAAGTAGAGGATGAAATAAGTCGCGTCGGAAACTTTAGTTCCACGTACGCACACCACATACGCGTATTCGTAAAATCATTCTGTAGCGAGTGTAAAAATAAATAAATACTTTTGCGAGCGATTAATTGGTAGGTGCAAAGTTAACAACAGAAAAGTAACGCAAGTGAATGTATCGTGATATAAGCCAGATTGAGAAGGATCTTTCAAACCGACAGAAAGACTTCAGATACAAGCCTAACGCAAGCGTTAGATCGCATACTTTTGTAAATCGCTGTACAGAGAGACTCGAGAGGCCTAGAACGCCTGCTTACGGTTTTTGCAACTAGCTTCGTGAAAAGACATGAATTAGAAGGAACGAAACACGCGATATCTTAGCAAGTACGTAAAACTTTCAAGAAAGACGGAAATCGCGCAACGAGGATTACGTGCGTTGACTTTATGCATGAGATCGACTCGCGTGAATGATCTATGTGAGTCTATGAAAACGGACAGATTATTTCCCGATTCGTGGAATGGCCGGATTAAATCTATTCCGATGGTTGAAACGCCGAGCCAGAGTCTGGACCGAGTATTTACGTGTAACGAACTTTGATCGATGTCGAAAGACTCATCGGAATCGTGAAATGACGTCGTTAATTGACACATTAACGAACTGTTTCCTGCTAGAATTTCAAATTACACATTTTACCGTAATAGCGTGACTTCATTAACGTCGAGTATATCTTTCTGGCTCTATCATTAGTTATTTATTATTCGATCGCTTCGAGGATGACTTCTGGTCGCTTCTTACAACCAGTACTTAATCCAATCTTTCCGACTCTATCGAGTCTCGTCGGAACGAAACTCGTTTCGGATGTGAATGGTGCTATAATAATCAGATTGCGGATGATTATGCAGAGTCAGGTTTTCATAAACGCGACTGAAAGAAATGGAACCTAAGCAGAGACTCGTTTCTTTCGATGAATATTATACGATTTAGATATTTTGCATATTTTTTCATTCATACGCTACGCTTCGTAAGAATAAAACTATCCTAAAATTTGCAATCCTCATATGTCGTGGTTAACGTGGTAAGAAATCAGATATTTCGAAACATATTGGGAAACGATATTTTCTAAAATACGTAGATTCGATGCAAGATGAACGGTAAACAAATATCGAGTTTTCCTCGATTTATTAACGCGCAATAAACAACCATGTTACGAGGCTGTAAGACGTTCTTTTGCGTAACGAATTTCTATTTTGAACAAATAGATACTAATTACAACATTGTATCGAATCGATGGCGTCATTTATGCACATTAATCGACTTTATCTTTCACAACGATCTGCAGAAGCATCGATAGTGCCATTGAATGCGAATCGCGTGAATTCCTTCCCGGAAGAAATGTAATAAGCATAAATTGACTGCGAACGATAACGTTTGACATGCAAAAATATCAAACGAGCGATCTACCGCTTCGTTGCTTCATCAGTGTTTCGACGAGAAGCGATGTTTTCTTCGTTTACCAATGAGCATCTCGATTAAAAGATACACTGACATTTCAAACTGGTCGATCGACCAGTCTGACCAGTCGTATATCGATCGTGAGCACTTAACGAAGGAAGGAAATTTGGCTATTAAAATTGGCGGGCATGTGACAAAAACGATCTTGGCCCGTGTTTCACTTTCTCTAGTTCAATGCCTAATTATTATATTTAGACAAAAAACTTGTCTCTGTAATTATATCCCAGAAGAATTACATCTAGAGACTGGCTGACGAAAGTATTTGCATACATTTACCATGTAAAACTTTTATACGTTAAATTAATAAAATAAACATACATTAAATTAGCAAAAATTAATTAATTAATTACATACATTAAATTAAACATTTTGAAACATTAATCGACTATCGCGAGTATATTGGTCAATTTTGAAACCAACCTGAAAATGTATATAGAAATTACAAGATATATGCTACCAAGTTAGTCCCTTCGGTCATTTCCTATTAAAGTAATTCTTGTTGACTATCGAGTGACGTAAAAGCCAGAAATCTAACGATCTAGTAGACCGATCATTCCTCACCGCGTAGTCTCCGAATGAAGTGTTCGTGGAAATTAGTTTCATGCTCGGAACTATTACTTTCATTCGTCGGTGTAGCAAAGTAAGAAGCAAAGGTAAAGAGAAAGAGAAGCGTGCAATTTACAGACGCGGACTTTGGTTTTCTCGCGCGTATCCACTTACGATGTATTGCGAACGAAACCTACACACGCTTGCACGCGCCACCATTTTCCTCTTGCCTTTGTTCTGCAATTGCTCTGCTTCCCTTATCGACGATTGGGATCTCGTTTCAGAAGCTGGCTCGGAAAAATGGGATCTTTTCCAAAGATCCAGTAGCCACGTTGCCAGAACAGCTTCGTTCGATGGCTTAGGCGGCCTGGTTTTTGTTCCTTTATCGTTCTTCCAACTACAGTATAGTTCGCAGCTAGACGTTTATTGAATCTATTATTCCATTACTCCATTTGAATAAATCGCATGTTTATCTGCAGTAGCAGTTAGGTTAATTAGCACAATGTCAGCATGAGTTGAAGTATCCCAATTAAAGAAACTATCGTATTCGTAAAGCTTGCACTGCTCTCAACTTTATTAAAAGACTTTGGTGGATGACTACGTGGCGTTGTATTTGTATAACGATGTATCGCGTACGTTGTAACAAATATTAAGATTAACGAACTGTTTATAACCTGATTTCTCTTTGCGTACGAGCGAAAGGATTCTTATCACTTACGCTTCTTCATATTAATGGAAAACTCGATAACTAACAACTGTTATAAGCGAATTATTTAGCGATGAAACAATAGCACAATAACAAAGTAAACATAAAATATGTCGTTTGTAAGACATACAGCGTTATAGAGGCTTAATAAGAATTTTGTTCGCAGACTGAGTCGAAGACCAGGATTATAAACGAGTGCTGCGAAGGCTACAAAACCGTCTCATCCAATAACGAGGAGACATCGCCTTCAGACATCAAATGCGTGCCTGTTTGTGAAAAATGCCCGTCGGGGATTTGTACCTCGCCAAATCTGTGCCGCTGTATTCCCGGCTATGAGGATGACAACTGCGACACCGGTGAATCTACTTTGTTCCTCCGTTATTTCAAATCTATATATTGGTATATCGTATCTATTAGGTCGTTTGAAAAGTTTCTTTCGTTTCATAAGGAAATAATGGATGCACAACACTTGTCGTTTTATATTATTTTATCGAATTACGTACGATCCATTTGCTTCTGTCGAGATAAAGATCACAACGTTCGACAGGTTGGGTTTCATGTTTGTGTAAAGATGCATTGTTGTAAAAGACGTGTCTGTAAAGGAAAGACACTTTTCCGACAACCTAATACACAGTCGTATATCGATGAAAAATTAAAGATGTTAAAACATTGCTTTGCTTTCGTGGGAGAAAGACAAGCATGGACAAGAATCGTATTCCTGTTAACACTAAATCTACCACAGCGGTCAAATTGACCGCTTGCAAATTTTACTACACAAATTTTACCATATCGCTTCCTAATCTATGACTTTTCATAAAATATGCATACGATATATTCTTCGCTATCTATTTCTAGTTTACTTTTTTTTTCTAAGAAAAATTTGTAGCTTGTCCTTGCTATCGCGAGCTATTCACCAACAAGTATACAAAAAGTGTCGGTAGGTTTAGCGTTAACACGGACAAGCGGTCGCTTCGCGGATCTCGAAATGAACAGACTACGAAAGTCCGCAATAGGGCGGATATATTTCACGCTCGATGAAACAGACCGACCTTCCGTAGTCGTAAGAACGCGTGCGAGCAGCGAATAATTTTCACCTAGCCGTTGTTACGATTCTGAAATCGGCGATTCGATACTCCGCCGTGTTCTCCCCGCTCTCTTTCGCGTCGTGCACGCGTCAAGGTATCGGTTACTCGAGAAAACGGAAAAGTAACGACCAGGTGATTGATTCATTCGTTGTACCACCAGTTGAAGGTATCGGGAGAAAATGTAAGAAAAAATGCAAACTTCACGGTTTAATCGATAATTGCACCACGATTCGCGAGAGAATCCGCTCTATTTTGTTCGCAGTATGTCCGCCGGGCACGTGGGGCTTGGAGTGCCAAGAGAAATGCAACTGTACCGAGAACGTACCTTGCAATCCCGTAAATGGACACTGTGTTTGCCCGCCAGGATTACGTGCAGAAATGTAAGATCATCTATAAATATACCGTACGTCATCGCTTTGCTAGAACGGTGACAGCATTCGAAAGTCGTTGATTTTGAATTACGTTAGAGTCTCCCATATGCAAATAGGGAGGCGGAGATTTTCGAACAATGCACAACTCTCCGATGATATTGTGGAAGAACCATTTTTCCGATATTAATTTTTATTTCTTCAAAAAGGGATCGAGAAGATTCTCAGTTGGTTTTAATATCTAAGAAACCTCCAATTTTTTCGCAGCTAAACTGCATAAATTTTCGGCGTGAGCAGGTACATCCTCGTCGATCCTCCGGCTCGGTCCATACGAAGATGTATTTTCGATAATCGTGTCACTCTTCTAGCAAACAGACGACGGTAAATTTTTTCTGTGAGAGATACGTGATCGAAGAAAGAGCGCAGGCTGACAGTGCAATGAAATCTGGGTTAAAGGAACAACGTTGCTTAGTTAGATAATAATTCCTCTCGATAATTGGCGTTGCTGTAATTACTGCACGCTTCGTGTAACAATCGCGCGATTAATAAGAACTAAAATAGATTCTTCAAAGAATGGAGACGTTAAAAAATGAAGAAGAAAAAAGGTTATGACTCATGGTGACTAGTTTGACTCAACAAGTTCCATCGATTTCTACGCGTAGTGTTTATCGTAGAATTACACGAACAAGCTGTACAACCTGTTGATTGAAACACAGCCTAATAAGTGCTCCAATAATGCATACCGCGGCACACAAACGTGTACTTCGCGTGGCATACGTAATTACGGTTTTCACCTGCAGGTGCAATGAGCCGTGTCCAAGCGGTCGCTGGGGACCTGGATGCGCGTTCTTATGCGACTGCAAGGATTCGACCGGCGAATGTCATGCAGAAACAGGTCGATGCGTTCACGATGATCTGGATAACACGGTCTCCGTGGAGAACAGCAACTATTCCCGCAACGCGAACGAGGAAAACAGCGTTACCGTGAATTTCACGATAGTTCAACTCGACAGGGAGACCTCGCGAGTTTGGGAAACGACAGAAATCACCACGGAAGGTAATAAATGACAGTTTACGCGTTTATGGAGAAGTTACAGTTGCAAGAAAGCAGAAATAATATATATACATATATTATATGCAAAATAAAAGTATATCACTCGTTGTGATGTTTAGTGAGTGAAACAAAACTCTGTTTAGATTCCATTTCTTTAATTGTACTCGTGAGAAGATGAATTTACAGAAACATTCGTGGTATAATAGTAAACAGATCGCGGATATTTATGCAAATTCATGTTTTTACGAACATAAGAATATTGAAGAATATACAATTAGTTAAGGTGTAATATTAGAGTTAATTATAGGAATATTTAAAGATGAGATTTAGTTAGAAAATCGTTTTACTTATTAAATATTCTAGCAAGTGCCACATTGGTGGTACTTTATGTATCTTTCGAATATCGTATATGCGTTTCCCGTGCATTTTTGTACCTCGAAATTTACCAAAAAATTTCGCTGTCTAGTAGTAAGTAAGACGACACGTCCGTGGTTAGATATTTATTCACGTGACGCAACCGTTAGTCGAAAGTCGCGAATCTAAATACACAACATGTCGAGCAAATATCATGGCAGGCTGATGGCAAATAGATTTACGTAATTCATGTAATAATCGTTGTTCCATTTGACGAATTGTTGGAAGATATGCACGAAACACTTGCCACGACGGATAATCCTAGTAAAACAACGAGTCCGGAAACTACCAACGTCTCGACTACGGATGAGAAGAAAATTAGGGCACAAGCTCACGAGGACGGAAACTCGAGCACCGCCAAGCCTGTCATCGTTTGGGTTTCCGTACCGGAACGCAGGGGGAACCTGGACAGGGATCGAAGGAAATTCGCGATGAAAAACTCGTTTGCGAGACACGTCGATGATAACGTCGATCCGCGGTATATCGGTCCGCCTAAAATCGATTACGTCAAAAATATACATAAAGGTAACAATATACATAAAGACTTTAAGTGGAATCTCATATTTTTCGCTAAATTAGTCGACGCAGCTCGCCGTTCCGTATGAGAACATATCGAATAATTTATGTCAAACACTAGTTAGCGCGAGATGTATTTTAATTTTGAATGTTAAATGCTAACCACAAGTGCGATTACTGTGTAATTCTCAAGAGTCTTTCATCGGGTATCTAAGCTAGCTATCGCTGTCTTTTATTGAACGAGCGATAGCAGGACGATATTAATCGTCATTATGAAAAATATAAATTTACGCAGACAACCGCGGTCTAACAGTAATAATAACTTCGAACAGACGTTCAACCAGCCCCAATTTCCGTGGACATCGTCCTCATAGTGATAGCATCGATCGTATCACTGGGTCTGACCTCAGTAGCAGTGGTGATGGTTCTCCACATGCGTTCGAAGCTACTGGAAGCAACAAGAATCTCGATCTACGAAGAAGGGAAGACGACGAACCAAGAAAATTCGAGCGCCACGAAAATCTCATCGATAGTCACCGGTACTCTTCCCCGTGAGTGCTATACGTTTCGAAAAATCCTGCTTTTTCATATCTGGGTGAAGTCTACGTGTCCTTGGCCTCGATTGCGTCCACGTAATTTTTCCTCGATGACCATCTTGAGCCACTCTTCGAGCGTGGATTATTCGAGGAAAATTAGAACGGTATCCGGTTACGCGTTTTCCCTTTTTCTCCAAGGCCGCTACATTCGATTCCTCGGTGGTGTAACATAGGCTGTTACTTCGATGGTCGAAAAAATCGAACAGTTTTATAAAAGGAAGGCGGCACGTAAGACAAAAAGGCGAATCAAGTAACCGAGTAAACGCTTCGAAAGCTTCAGCTTCTTTTTCCGTTTGTCTTCTGGAAAACAAATTTACTCGATAAACAAGCTTCTACTTGAATCAAAATCTCATAGTAATTCAACTATTTAACCATAGACGTATTCTATGTATGATTCTATCGTAGAAACACCAATTCGCTTGGTACCACTGTTTGCTTCCACTCCAGAGTCTATAGCGATGTCATCGATGATTAACAACGATCTCACCAGCAACTATGCCAATGGAGCTGCCACGATCGGTCTCCGTATATCTGGCAATTTGCATGGTGAGCACACCTACGCTTCAGAATCTACTATTCGTCCTATTACTATTCGCTGCATTAAATACTATTTCCTTTGTTTCATAATTCTTTGTTTTTATTTTACGTTTCCCAGGTCTTCTGCAAGAGGATCATTACGATCGACCATCGGCGACGCGGATTCACCTCCAAAGCGATTTCGACTCGAACACGGAGCACGTTTACGACGAAATTCCTTTACAGTCGAGTCCCTTGAATTTCCGCAAGAACGCGTGATTGGAAGATGACGTCGAATTAGAAAGAGAAAACTACGCTTTGGATAGAAAACTCTAGCTAGAAATCACTCTGATGCGTGAAAGAGTAAAGGAGAAATCTACAATGGAAGGACTAGGCCAATTAGTGACGCGTTTAATTAAGAAAATCTCTATTCGAAGAAACAAGACGGAAGAAAGCGAATTAAGTGTCACGAACACGCGATCCAAAGTAGAACTAACGATAGTTAATAATAATAAATGTCTGGTTAAGAATTACTCTGTTATTTCGAATGTCACAGAAGAAACCTGTAAACAACCAGTGGTTCGACTAGTGTCGTATTTAGTTAGAAAAATTTTGAAATATTTGAGGAACGAAAACAAAAAGAAAGTAAATGAAGTGTCAGGGACGTTTATGTGGTATTGTTCAAGAGTCAGGCTCACGTGCGATTCCGGAGGCGGATGTGAGCTAGTCAGCGCGTCTACGGGACGAAGAAAAATCTAACTGGACTGGTTTCCGACCTTACGCAGCCTCGTCTGAACGTGGGCAAGGCTGAACGTGATTGCAATCGATCCTCGATCAGGCAGAAAAACGTTCGTGGCGTCGGTTAAACTATTCGCTACGGGGCGTGTATCCACATGCAGACTTTTCCTCAAACTCGTTCGCGTCAATCGGCGACCATCTAACCCTTTGAACGCGTTTACGTCAGCCACGAACGTACTTGCACGCAATTCAATTAATTTAAGCGACACAAAGGAAAATTTTACGTTAAATAATTTTTAAGCGCAACGATATATCTTGTAACACAGCACGTAACATATCGTGCGGCTTGTAACGTTTTTATATTTATTATACGAACGATTAAGCGTATTTATTATGTGAAATTTTCTCGTTTTCTTATTTCGTGTAATAAATAGAAGAACAGGAGAAATCGATGTTACAACGTATACAAGATATGCGTGTATCTATGCCGCGTAAATGTAACTTAGAAAATAAGAAAACGTAAAATATCCGCGCGTGTCAGGACCGATCCAACTTCTGCCACTGGAGGCTTCAGAATGTACGAAGTAATTTAACCCGCGTTTCTCAAGGATATGTTATCGATGCAAACGAAACGAACGTTATCGTAAGTGTATATAGACGTGTTGTAGATGTTAAAGGTGAATCGAAAGATTTCAAGATTCAACCAAAGAGCTTGCTTTAAACGTAATCCAAAGTATAGTGCTTAAGATTTGTTTAGCAACATCTCGATCACATTTATATCTTCGTTTATGCGCTGACACCATCGATAATAATAGATTCATTTCGAATCCGTGTCATGCGTTTAACGAACGTCGTAGTGACGTTCAGTAAAAAGAGAAAATATCGGAACAGATAAGTGGTAATTAGGATAGAGCTTGCGTAATCGTATTTGTATCAGCGTGTCCAATTCCTCAACCACGCATTACCACGATACAACAATATTCTCGTAATCTTTGCATTCGTCGTAATCTGGCCGATTTCTCGTTAAATTGCCGCGAGTTTTATGGTTTGATTGACCTTGACAACACATGTCAAGGTTAATTTTCTCATTCATTTCGTTTGTACATATTATCGTCGCGCATCTTTAGTTTCGGTTTTTTAATATAAACATATGCACAAAAATATTTTTTACGTTTACATCGAGTTTAGATTACGTAATATCGAAAAATGCAATTGTAAGGCTATCACGAAACTATCGCAGGCGAAATAAAAATTCTGCTACATAGACGACTGGTATCAGATTAATAAAGCGTGTGCTTTTCTACGTAATTAGTATTCTTGCTCCTGGTCAATCACGGTGGATCGTTTACGAATTATCACGACACGAGTCGTAACATTCATTTTATCGTACTTTAAATAGGACAGCATCATACCGTCTCTCCCGCTTACTCGTTTTATCTCGTTCGAGCACTGCATCCTCTTTGAAGCAACAGTATCGATGGATTATATAAACTGGCAATATACGAGCTTCTTCGCATACAGTGGCTCACGAAAGTAATCAAGCACATATAGACACCTTTTATGAATATATTGTGCTTGTTGTACGAAAAATATAATGACAATAAAAAGCGTGACAAGTTGAAAATTTTACTAACGTTATAACGAGGCTCGACTACGTGGTTTTAAAAAGCGAGTTTCAAATAAATCTAGAAATATGTATGGAAATTGTAAAACGTTTGGTGTAAGTGTATATTTCGCGATATTCGCGAACCACTGTATAATTCGGAGAAGCCGCATACGAAGATCCAAACGAATCCGGTTTTCCCTCTCACGTGTTTCCGATTTTTTCTCTCCGTTCTACTATTGACCTTTTTAATCGACAGAAACGAATCTCGTTACTCATAGTAATAATTAGAGAAAACGATTACCAATTCCTACGAATGAATTTTTAATTAGAGTCCGGAAATGTTTTTTAAATGCGATAAAAAAAAAAGGAAATAATTATGATAAATCGGAACGATATACAGGGTGCATGAAAAGAGTGAGCGAGCGATATTTATGAAACATTACTTTAGATATCAAGACAGTGAAGAAACTTCCTGGTTTGTTTCTCAAGTTGGAAGTCGTTTAGTTTTGTACGCTAAAAAATATATCGATAGCTGCGTGTTCCAATGAATCAGCTGACCGATCTTTTTCTCTATTTCGCTCGCATTTCACGATACTCACTCTGATGGAAAATTCAATATAACAGTCGAAAATTTATTATCGTTCGTTTGCTCAGAGTGAGAAATCGGAAATGCGAGCGAAATAAAGAAGAAGGTCCGTCAGCTGACTCACTGGCCTATGTCAACGTAATGTTAGGGTGAACTTGGATTACTCGTAACTCGGAAAATAAATCTAGAGCGACATTTTTGTACGTGAACTTCCTTCGTTGCTTGATATCGTAACCTTCTTTTAAATAAGCTGCAGATATTTACGCAAGTATGCAAAGATTTATTTCACCCGCTAAATATCGCAGCGACCATTCTACTTTGAACGTCTTATGTACGTTTTTAATGTTGCGTGTATTCTGTGCGTTCTTTCATCTTTAAATTTTCTATAGACGCGTAAATATCCGCAGTTCGCTTGTAAATCATAATTTAATTTTAATTGAATTTAATATTATATAATTATAGCTGGCCTTCCACTACCTTCGATGATTTTTAAGAATCTCGATGAACGGGAGGGGGGTGTAGAATTCGCTGAATTTCGACACACGAATGCTGTCAGCTCATAAACACTTCTACGAAGAGCTACGCAATCGAAAGAGACGCCGTGGCTCCGTGGTGACCCCGAGACGTTATCAGAAGAGATGTAATCCTACGCATCGAGAAAATAAGAAACCAGTAATCCATTGGCGCTCGCGCATTCAACATGTACAAAACGTTGTTCGTCAGTTCGGTTCTTTGGACGTTGTTGGTATGTGACACCTTGGCGATCGAAGGTGTCAAGGGCCGTCACGTTTACCACGATCGACCGAATCTCGCCTTGAACAGCACCGTGCAGGCTGGACTTTGCTACAAGAGGATACGGTGAGTGGAACGAGAAAATTCGATAATGAAAACGACGGATGTTTTTCCGCGTTGAATCGCAACCATGCAAATATGCAACGAGTGCGACGCGACGTTTAACCCTGGTTATCGCTACGACGCCCACTGAATTCCTTCATTTTCTTTGCTTCTTTTCAGCTACGCGGATGCGTTGGCATTGAACGCCACTGGTCAGTTCCCTCACAATACACTTCCTTCGACGCCGCAAGAAGGCACGGTAAATGTACCACGCAGTGTTCAACACATCCATATTTCCCAGTGACGTGTGTTTTTTTTATGAAATTCTACGTTTCATCTTCGTAGCACGGTAGAACTTTGATCTTTAGCATATCCCATAACTTACATCTCTGTAGGCAATGAAGGGAAAATATTCCAAAGATACTTAATCCTGCTGCGATCCTTCAATTGTTATCTTTCGATCTTCCGTTTCAGTAGATAAAAAAGATTTATAATATTTTAAGGAAACGCGTAGTATAGAATCGAGATAAAAGATCGTGCGTACCAATAACAATTGTTTAATATTTTGTACGAACTTGAGAATACTTCTTAACGGTAGGGTAAGCTATATCATAGTCTCTGTATATTCCTCGATGAGTTTTCTATTCGCACAAACACACACACGCAATATGGACGTAAAGGTCTTCTATGACAAGCGTTCAAATATTCTCATTGTATATTTCTTCCCTTTTCACCATTAGAAAGGTGGATGGATCACGATTCTGGATTGTTGCGACGGCTACGAACGTAGCCCCACTTCCGGCGATTGCAATCCTCGCTGCATCGATGGATGTTTAGGTGGAGAATGCACTGGACCAAACGTATGCACCTGTTCTCCAGGCTGGATTGCACAGAAGGGTGTCTGCGTGCCCTTTTGCGAACAAGCATGCCAGAAAGACGCCTATTGCTTCTCGCCGAACGTGTGCACTTGTAAATTGGGCTACGAAGAAGAAAACGGTAACTGCAAGCCCATCTGTCCCGGTGGCTGTAAAAATGGCGAGTGCGTGGCACCTCGAGTATGCAGATGCAGAGTAGGTTACGTGATTCAACCGTCGCCCGAAGGTTTCGATGGGATCGAGGGCAAAGAGTGCGTACCGGTTTGCGAAAATGGTTGTCGCAACGGCGAATGCACAGCTCCTGCAGTCTGCACTTGTCACGAAGGGTAAATTGACAATAACTTGGAGATTTCAGATGGACGTTATTGAACGTTATTAGCAAACGTATTGCTCGTAAACGAGCGAATTGTTTCTTTACAGATACGCTAATCCCTCGGGTGATACGGAGTCCTGTGTCCCCAGCTGTCCTTCCGGTTGCTCCAATGGCGAATGCATCGCGCCCAATGTCTGTAAATGTAAACCAGGCTTTACCCTCGATTCTACCAACAGATGCGTTCCAGAGTGTCCTCAAGGCTGCACCAACGGCGAATGCATCGCACCCAGTGTCTGTAGATGTAAACCAGGTTTTATCCTCGATTCCACCAACAGATGCGTTCCAGAGTGTCCTCAGGGTTGCACCAACGGCGAATGCGTATCTCCAGGTGTCTGTAAATGTAGACCAGGCTTCACCCTCGACTCCGCCAACAAATGCGTCCCGGAGTGTGTTCAAGGTTGCACCAATGGCGAATGCACATCTCCAGGGGTCTGTGAATGTAGACCAGGCTTCACCCTCGACTCCACCAACAAATGCGTTCCGGAGTGTGTCCAAGGTTGCGTCAATGGCGAATGCGTAGCTCCTGGAGTCTGTAGTTGTAGTGCAGGTTACGTTCTAGATGGCAATAAGAACTGTGTCCCAGACTGTCCACAAGAATGTGCGAACGGCGTATGCGTTACACCAGGCGTTTGCAAGTGTAACCTTGGCTATTCCCAAGACTCGAATGGCAGATGCGTCAACGCGCAGTCCGAGTCGAAAGTCACCGAGTGTCAGTTCGATTGCGGTCCAAACGCCAGATGCGTAGGTCCCAACAGATGCTCGTGTAACCTAGGATACCGCTTGGACCCAGATACCAGGAGATGCATTCCGTTGTCCAATTCCTTCGAATGCAGAAACGGTTGCGGCGTCAACGGCGTTTGCGTCGCACCTGACATGTGCCTCTGCAACTACGGAATGCCTGTCGATCCTCTCACCGGAAGGTGTCCCGATCTACCGCCCAACCGACCAACCCAGTCACAGTGCCAACCCGACTGCGGGCCAAACGGTAATTGCGTTGGTCCCAATCGTTGCGACTGCAACTTTGGATACGTAGTCGATCCGGACACTGGAAGATGCATTCCCCAAAGGGGAACCACCGGAGAGTCTATGTGCGAACTGCCGTGTCTCAACGGAGATTGCACCGGCTTTAATCAGTGCACGTGCAGGCGTGGCTACACCTTGAGTCCTTTAGACGTCACGCGAACAAGATGCGTGCCAGTATGCATCGGTGGATGCCATAATGGCGTTTGTACGGCGCCAAACATGTGCATCTGCAATCCTGGTTACAGAAAAGAAGCTGGTGTCAAGGGCAGGCAGAGATGCGTCCCCGTTTAATTTCTTTCTTCGCTCTATTTCTTCGTTGTGTGCCGTATCGTCACAGATATATCCGAGTAAAGTATGTACGATCCTCGGTTAATAGAAGCGTTTTCATTCGCACGGTAGACGCACATTTTCCATACCAACAATCGAGTTATGAGAAATAAAATTTTCTAATCTTTTAATTGATATTATAACAGCGGAATTATTGTAGCAAACGTCGAAGACTTTTCCGACGAAGATCATAGCAAATATGAGACCGTACTTGAACAAATCCCAGTTACAAGGATGATACGCGATTAGAAGATGATCATCAGGCGAGACCGTTTCGCTCACAATCCGTGTTTCTCATTCGCATCTTTGAGGTATCTAAGAAATAAGCGGACTCGAGAGAAACAACAGCCAACCATTTGCTCGCTTATAGAGTATCTACCTCGATTACAGACGCGTGGTGAATCCGCATGTATATCTAATCGGGGTTTACTGTATACCGAACTGTATGATTGCAAATGTGTGCGTGTGTCGTAATTGGTACGAAGCAGCGATTCGAGAATGTGCTCAGCTGTAGCCTTCGATTGTACAGTGTCTTTTAATCTTTGTACGATTATTTGTGAATAAAATAGATATATACGGAAACTGAGTGACATATAGTTTTGTGAATTCTTAGCGATTAGTTAGAGAGAGAGATATCTCTGAACATCCTGTTTCGTTTCGTATTGTATAGGATATGAAACACTGCAGAGAACGAATGCTTTAGTATCGTTCATTCATTAATACAGAACGCATCAAAACGAGACAAATTTCGAAATGACATTTCTTTACGTCCTACTTCTCGCTATTTTTCTCCAAGTAAGCGAAGTCAAGCCGCAACTATTCCATATGAGCAAATCACGTTGCGACAAATTGGTCAGGTATATTCGCCTTGTCTTTGAGTTAATGGACAAATCAATTCAATCGTCGTTGTACTTTTTCTTAGTTTCAAGGCGTCGCGATACGTCTCATACAGGGAGAGCTATCGAGTCAACAAGTGGGCAATTTTTTACGATACAAAATACCGATGGAAATACAGGAAAGAGGTAAACCATTTGATTCTACGCGAAGAATTTCCATTTTCATCGAAATTAGTAGACTAGCGATATTTACGCAAATTCATACTTTTCTGTATGTACAAGTAAGCAAAGATTTATTTCACCCAGTATATAGATCATAACGAGTATAGTATGTACTTGGAATATTTATATCTCATAGCTAATATTTAATTTATTTTATTTATATAACATTTTCCAATGCCCTGTGCCTTTCTACACCTTTTCAATTCTCTCATAAGAGACGATCATGATCGTAAGATTTTCTGCCTGCGTAAAAACGCACGATCTATGGTACGTATTACAAGCTGACGAGACAAAAATCTACACGCTTAAAAAATGTTTCCAGTATTACACCGACTATCGTATTGAGAAAATGTGCTGTCCTACGTATCAAATGATATTAGACGAATGCTACCCTGTCTGCTCTCCTGAGTGCACGAATGGCTATTGCGTCGAGGGTATGTACGGTAACGATCACTTTTGTCAATGTTACGCGGACTACGTTTTGTCTACAACAAACAAACATGTTTGTGAACCACTTTGTCCCGGCTGTGAAAATGGAAAATGCACGGTTCCGTACAAATGCGAGTGTAATCCTGGATACCAACTCCAGGGTATAGAGGACTGCGAACCGATCTGCAGTAAGCCGTGCGTAAATGGCTTCTGCGGAGCACCGGAACGTTGCATTTGTCACGAAGGTTACGAGTTAGCGGGTAATTTGACGTACACCTGCGAGCCAGTCTGCGAGGAAATTTGCATAAACGGCAAATGTACGGGGCCTAATACCTGCACTTGTCACGATGGCTACGTAAAAAAAGACGAAGACTCGAAACACCTGTGCGTGCCATTTTGCGAAATTCCTTGCGGACCGTACGAAGAGTGCGTTGCTCCTAACGTCTGCCGTTGCATCGAGGGCTATCGGTTTGATAATAGGAGTTACATAATGGTAAGTGCAAAATAAATTCCTGAATTGTTACGTGAATGTCGATTTTTGAGATTTATTCAACATCGGTAAAATAGAACAAATATTTTAATAAAACAAATCGAACGAAAATATTCAAAATTATAAGAAATATTGAAAAATATAAAGAAACACGACAGAAGAGGTCCTTCTGTTTTTAGAACACGAGATTCTCTGGCAATAAATCGTCCTGTAAACCTATCTGCGAGCAGACCTGCGTAAACGGATACTGCAGTGCGCCAAATGAATGTAGCTGCCACGCTGGTTACGCAAAATCCAAAACTAACGAGGACGTTTGTGAGCCTGTCTGCGAAGAAGGTTGCGTGAATGGGTACTGCAGTTATCCAGATACGTGCAAATGTTACCCAGGCTATAAACCTGAGACAAAGAATCGTTGCGTACCTATCTGCCAAAAGCCTTGCGAATACGGACACTGTATCGGCTACAACAAATGTGCTTGCGTAGACGGCTACCATCTAACCCCAGACGACCCCTTCGTCTGTGAACCGACGTGCGAAGAAGAATGTCGCTTTGGAACTTGCGTTGCACCTAACGAATGCGCTTGCAACGATGGATACTCGAAGAAAAACCGCACCGTGTGCGAGCCTGTGTGCAAAGAACCGTGTGTCAACGGGTACTGCGATGCTCCTGGAATATGCGCTTGCAATTCCGGCTACAAATTGTCTCGCAATTCCAGTACCATCTGCCAACCTGTCTGTGACCGGTTATGCTTCAATGGATTCTGCAGCGAACCGAACAAATGCGAGTGTCTAGCAGGGTACCGACGACTGAAAGATAACTTCAATGCTTGTGCACCGATCTGCGAGAAAGGCTGTGTCAACGGATATTGCACTCGTCCAAACGAGTGCACGTGCGAACCAGGCTATCGATCCTCGAACAATAATTCAAACGTTTGCGAACCTGTCTGTACACAGCCTTGTGAGAATGGATTCTGCAGCGCACCGGGCAAATGCAATTGCAAGGAAGGTTACAGTCTATCATGGGACAATCCGAACGTTTGCGAACCTGTATGCACGGTACCTTGCGGTGTTAATGGGATCTGCGTCGCACCAGACAGCTGCAAATGCAGAGACGGTTATGAGCCGGTGGCTAACGAGGCTGCGTTTACCTGTGAACCTGTCTGCGACTTTGACTGCGCAAACGGTACCTGCGTATCTCCGAACGAATGCACTTGCCACGCGGGTTACGCGAAAGACGCAGAAAACCACTGTCGGCCATTCTGCGAATTTTGCAACAATGGAACCTGCGTAGAACCTGGAGTCTGCGAATGTGACGAAGGTTTCCTTCCAATTGAAAGAGAAAATCGAAGCGTCTGCGAGCCGTACTGCAAGAATTGCTTCAGTGGTGTATGCGTGGCACCCGGTGATTGTCAATGCAGCGCTGATTTCGTGAAAACAGATACTGATCATTCAAAGGACGGTAACGACTGTGCCAGCCCGTGTAAGAATAATTGCAACGACCACGGAGTTTGCGACGTCGATAACGGAAACTGCCACTGTCATTACGGATGGGATGGGATGGACTGTGGGGAACCACGATTTTGTATCGCGACGATGAACCACACAAGTGAACGCTTAAACGCGTAAGTATCGAAAACTGAATTATTTTATATCATGAAAAAATTGCGAATATTTGTAAAGGTTGATATTTCTAAGAAAAATTTATTTTACCCGTTAGATATTGCGCAGAATACTTTCTTTAGAATAATTTTACGTAACATTTTTGTACATTACGCGCATTTTCTATATTTTCACGTTCTCTTCGCTGCAGATCGAACATCGAGTACGACGTAAATGACACGATCGCTTACGTAGTTGCAAATAGTCCAATGTGCCATCACGATTGTTTAGACGGTATCAGTAACGAGACTTTGTGCTTTGGAATGTACGAGAAGGACGCAGAGAACGATACGATCTCCTGTCTGATCGGTACAGCTATGAACGAACAATTTTCTCGGAGTAAAACAAGCTTCTAATTACTTTTCAGCGATTACAAATTTTCTTACGAATATCAGTAATGATAATTAACTTCGTTGCGAATTAATCGATTAAATAATCTTCTTTGTCGATTCGTTATCGCTCTGTACGAATCTTTCGTGCGAATTCTATCTGTCACATTTTTCAAATTGCGACACTACATTGTAGATTCCAACTGTTATCGAGTGTACGCAACACGCACAAAAGGCCCAAGTTACGCATCGATATCTGGAATCGTGGGTGGTACGGTGATTACTGGTAGCGCCGCTGTGATCTACGTGTTGATACGAACGAGCTTGAAGAAGAAATTTTCTTCTGGTAATTAATGTATCGCTACGTCATCAAAGTTTCCAAACGAAAGTTTCTAAAAATGCAATTTTTTAATTGACTTTTACGAATGCAGATAATACGCCAACGTCGACCCGGAGACAAGCCTGTTCAACGCCTGAAGCGGATGGCAACCTGTAACTGGTAGACGAACTCTGTTTATCGTTTCACCTCTTTGTTAAACTACTAGATCCATGCACGTGAAATATATTTTATAAATAAAACGTTCGTCACATATTCGATCGGACCAAGTTTCCATCTAACTCAATCTCTCTCACTTTTCGAAGTATCAATTTGTTTCGTCGTTTTGAATTTATAAAGACTAGCAGATTTTCTTTTAAGAAAATTCGTGCATTAAAAAATTTGCTAACCGGAGTGCAGAATGCGTTTAATCGCCCTTATGTACTACATTTATCTTTCTACCAATTTTCGATCAACGACCTGATATTATCATTGTAATTTTTAAGGAGTGGTAATTCTGCAAATCTTTGAGATACGTGTGTGTATTATTACTTTGCCCCATGTTTCTACATATCAACGAAGAGATAAAGCAAAAATCCTATTAACCTTCCGTGGAGAAGCATATTTTTTACACCTTTCGTAGGCGATCCGAGTCGTTTACAGCACAAGAGAAATTTGTATCGCTTGCTGTTCTGGAACAAACCTGCTTGAAGCAAATTCTCGTTGATTCGAAGATTCCGCCAGTGCCTACTTCTTTAGAAAATAGTGCCTGAATCTCCTTCCTTTCAAGATATTCGAAAATGAAATTTATCTCCTGATATAAACGACCCAGATTGCCCACGGACGGTTAAAATTCGTGACGAAGGATCCTCTGTGTAAGTCGATCAACTCCGGCAACGAAATTGTCTGAACGTCTGCGATATCGAGCATCCTGTCGATAACGCGAAACAGATAAAAGAAGTCGAGCCCATCAATTGCAGCATTTAGCATCAGTTTTAGTAGCAAATTGCTCGTATGAAGGAAAGGACGAGAAATATGAGATACATTGGTGGTACAGTTTTTATAAACTCTATGCTTATAACGGGCGTAATAATGTCGTCGTTGTCGTCCAGGCAATCGGGAAACGGGTTCGATGATTCGGATCACGAGTGCACCGTGAGCTTCAGGTAACATAGAAACTATCATGTTCTTCGGTGTACGGTAGAACTGCGTTTATTTAAACTTATCGGAAGGACAAACAGTTCGTACAATTGCAATTCGTACAAGCTATGTATTATTTTTCGTTCGCACGATAAAAGTGGTAGATTTTAAGTGGCAAAAGTGCAGTTGATCGGGCACTAAGCAAAATTTCATTCCGATAAATGAAATTCAGATGAATGGAGCTCTGCTGTACAATAAGATCGTACAAGATTGCAAACGAATGGCAAAGGAACTTTTTTGTTTCAGCCGCAGGGAAGAACGATTCGTGCCGTATACGGAAACGTACAAGGTTCGGAAATGGGGACTTTTTTATGTGATTAAGACTCGAACGAACTACAGGAGCGAGGTATGGAACAGCGAAGGATCAAAATCACGAACGTCCAGTGACTAATTTCTTACTTGCGATACACTCTGTATCTTGAAATCTTTTAATTGCTAATTTGCGAGTCAATGAAAATGACGATGGGATGAAACGATTACGTTTAATGACGAAAAAATATGCTTAGTCGTAAAACCAATTGTACGAACAATTTTGGTAATAGAAGATTGATCGATAGCACGCTGAATCTGAAAACTGTTGGTAAAAAGTAGGAGATGCGCCTTTCCTGTAGTCCTCAAATTGATCGATATGTACTTTACTTTCGATGTTTACATATATTTCTGCATTTGTGCACATTAATTAATACCTATTAAGGATGTGTTGTAATGTAGATAATAGAAGATGGCTGCTCTCCATTAAATCGCTAATAGGAAGCGGATGTGCGATATGTAATATAGCAATAAGCAAGTATTAGATAGGAATTGTGACCGAAACAAAGCAAAGAAGCACTTACGATGCCTTGTAATCCGCAAACGAAGCAATAAAGATATTATCTACGCGTCAGAAATGCATAAATACGCACAGTCTATCGATAAGAATCGCTATTCCAGCTTAGCATCAATCTCTTCTGGTTTTCAGTACAGAACCACTTGGGTGACCGAGAAAAAATGCTGCAGCGGCTACACGAAAAACAACAACGTCTGCGTGCCAGTATGTTCGGTTCCTTGCATCAACGGAATATGTGTAAAACCAAATACGTGCGAATGCGAACAAGGATACAGCCAGCAGTATCTGCCGTTCTCGTGCGAGCCAATATGCGAAGGGAACTGCACGAACGGCGTCTGCGAGTCTCCCAATCAGTGCATGTGCAACAGTGGCTACGAATTGTCCGCTGACAAGTTGCACTGTCAACCAATTTGCCAGCAAAACTGCGAACAGCTAAACGCTCGGTGCATGGGGCCGAACCATTGTGTCTGCAATCCAGGCTACGAGCTATCCGATTTACTGTGCAAGCCGATTTGTAAAATGCCATGTGAAAATGGCAAGTGCACAGCGCCGGACGTTTGCACTTGCAACGATGGTTACGAACTTGTGGATACGTTCACCTGCACGCCAAAGTGCGAGCAACCTTGTAAATACGGCAATTGCACGGCACCAAACAATTGCACATGCAACCCAGGATACCAACAGAACGAGGCCAAGGACTGTGAGCCGATCTGTAGCGAATCCTGCGTGAATGGAACTTGCATCGCCCCGGAAGTCTGCAGCTGCAACCCAGGTTACGGGTTATTGGACGATTCCAAGTATGTTTGCGAGCCCGTGTGCGAAAAGGCTTGCGTAAATGGAACCTGCACGGCACCTGACATCTGTTCTTGCCAGGACGGCTACCAAGTTAGCGGAGACGACACGATGAAGCACGTGTGCGAGCCAATTTGCGAGAGACCTTGCGGAAACGGAGCGTGCATCGCACCAGGAGTTTGCAACTGCACGGAGGGTTACTGGTTCAAGGAAGAGGAAGGAACTTGCGTGCCGTTTTGCAAGGTTCCTTGCGAACCTCGCGGAACATGCGTGGCACCGGACACTTGCAGTTGCTTCGACGGATATCGAACGATCGATACGAACGTGACGGAGAACGAAGTGAGTACAACTGTATCTTATATCGATCTTTCAACCCGTGTCTTTTTGACTACAAGAGAACCCAAGTATCAGAATCCAGATTTTGGTCCCTGCCGGTTGCCCAAACGCATACGCTGGTGTACGGTGGGTTGCGTGCGTACAGGCGTTTTTAGTGCGAGATTAAACTGTTCCTAGCTTGAAAAATAAGACTTAACCGACATTTGTGCGCATAAAAGTTTTTCTCTGTCTTGTCATATCCTTTCTAAATATACAGGTCCTAGACAAAATCACTGATGGGTATACATCAGCCTGTGAACCTATCTGCGAACCAAATTGCAAGCATGGTAAATGCACGGCGCCGAATTTCTGCACTTGCAATGACAACTACACACGATCTTCGGACGGTCGATGCATGCCAATCTGTTCCTCCTGTGAAAACGGTATCTGCGTCGCGCCACATGTGTGCCAGTGTCTAGAAGGTTTCGTCGAGGAATCCGAAGGCTTGTGCGTAGCATTTTGCGAAAATAGCTGCGAGAACGGAAAATGCGTGGCACCAAACGAGTGCCGATGCAACGTTGGCTTCGAAATGAGTGCGAATGGTACCTGCGTTAAGCCGTGTACACGCGTTTGCAAAGGTCATGGAGTATGCGTGGAAGACGAGAAACCGTGCGAATGTTCTTACGGATGGACAGGGTGGGATTGTGACCAACCTACTATGTGCATTTTAGTAACGGATTTCGACGATGAGACTGTCAATCGGTGAGTATAATGGCAATACGAATTTATTTCCCATTCAAGCACAGATTTAATGAACCTTTAAATGAAAAATGTTCATAGACTCACGGTCCACAATGAGACGAACAGCGCGCAAATGCATGCCAGACTTTACGCACCGTATTGCTACCAATGTAACGACACACAGGGCAACAAAAGTTTCTGCTTTACTATAACCTCTGACGATGGTCCGTCGACGGTTGGTTGCTTTGTCGAAAGAGGTACTTTCTTAATACATTCGCTATTACTAAAATATGACTGCTCCCCTATAGTAGAAAAGCTATATGTCTGTCGCAATTACGTAAATCCACTGTCACGCGCTGTAACTTGCGCCGAATAATCTAATTCCAGATTCGTTCCATATTTTTATATATATTTTATATATACGTTAGCATAATCACGATAATTGCGTCAATATCGCAATACTGATCGTACTTCGGAATATTTTATATAGCGCAAAGACTATAGAAATTACATAAGGTGAAATACACGAACAAATATTCAAACTTATATGATACACGTAATTCGTACGAAACTTTTATAGAGGTTCAAATACTTTCGTAGGAAACTCGAATTTTATATCGAAAATTCTCTATTGCATAGTTGTATGTTCTATTTCAAGAATCGCCGTGCTACCTATCTATGTATCGCAGCAGCACCAACGCAGTGTCCAGGATGGCTGGAATATTAACAGCAATCACGGTCGTAATAATAATAGCCGCAACAACGGCGGCGTATTTCGTTATTCGTAGACAACGTAAAAGAAAGACGCACGCAGGTATTACGATAAGAATTAACAATAAAATAATAACGCGATAAACAACGTGATTTCCTCGTTTAATTTGTCGTTCTTCTGTTCAGCCATCGTGCAAAATGCGCTATATCAAGAAACTATCACACACGAAGCAGACGAGTGTCTGATTTCGGAAGAGGAAAGTCACGATGAGCTGTCTACGTCGAACTTGAACGACATTGGGATAAATTAGAACGAAAGAGGAAAGTACGAATCGGTACTTGAAGGAGAAATTTCCTCGGAGGAAGGAGAAGAAAATTCTCGGAGGATAAGGAGATATACAGGCGATATACAATCTTCAGGAGGCGCACGATATCATCGCGTGAAAAACGGAACACCTACGACGATAGTGTTAATACTCGAAACTTTCTGTACAAAATATACGAAAAGAAATGTTGTATTCTACAAAAGAAAAGAAGGAAACTGTACTCCATTAACCATACCAATATCCTACAGCGACGTCGAACGAAGCCAAATGATTCCCAATGCGATTCACGATCCTCTCCATTACCCCTTCCATATAATCACGTAGATATACCGTCAACGTCAACGTGCGAAAAAACATCGTCGAACGAAAACGATCGCCAAACGTACATACACACTCTGCATAATCGAGGAATCGAGATCGACATTCCTTTAGATGCTGACCTGCAAAGAGCGACCATCCGCCAAAACCAATACGAAGCACCATGCTGAGAACTAAGTAGCCGGACAGCAACGGACTAACCCAAGTATCGGCGCGCACGATCGCATACGTATAATTCTAATCGCGTTGGTTTCAAGGTAGCCGGCTGGAAAGGTAACAAACCAATAATCCTTCACCCCCTGGTAGCTGGAGGTTGGGCGACGACGAGAGGACGGAGCAGCCCTGATCTCGATCGACGCGGCACAAAGGGAGGAGAAAGGAAGGGGTCAACGGGTGGCATCGCGCAGCTGCAGTCGCGGTGGTCGACCGGCTAGCGGAAGGAAGGCGTCAGTGAACGGGGGAGCACGGAACCGAAAACCGCGGTGGTACTCTGCCGACAGTCAGACAGTCGCCGTCGTCGGCCGTGCTGCTGCTGCTGCTGCTGCTGCGTACGAATTAGCGTAGCCGAAGGCAGAGACAAGGATAACGAGAAAGACGACGCGTGTTTGAATCGTACGTGTGTCGGAGTCGAGGTGAGCCGTTGGTGTTGTCGTGGCCAAGGTGTTTTACAGACGGTTCGACGCGATATAAGGCGCTTGTCGGAGGCGTCGAGGGCGAGAGGGCGTGCAGGAGGGTGGGAGGGGGGAGGGGGGAGGGCAGGCGACGGGGAAGGATGTCGATGCGCCGCCGGTGGTCGGTTTCGGGGGTTGACTCGCGCCGCGGGGGCGATGAGCGCACTTCCCTCCGCCCTGAGACTGACCTGCTGCCGTTCCTGGCTCCTGCTCCTCATCTGCTTCGTTTTCCTGGTATCCGGCTGCAGCTGCGACACGCGCCCGGATCACCTGACCCGCAGATTGCTGGCAGGTGATGACGTGCGCGGATCCAGCTACGACGACGACGACGCCGACGACGACGCGTATGACGACGACCAGGACTACCCCGAGCGCAACATCACTGCGGGTGAGTGTTCCACCCGTGGACCAGAAACCGCGAATCCTCGATATCGTTAATTCGACGCGACACGGTGTTAGGATTCTAACGTAGGCTATCGGCTTCTCCGAAACTGCTCAGGCTACTGAGAACGTCGAGTTCTCTTAGACTGGTGATATTACGAGATATCGAGTTAGGGACTCTTACAGCTTGATACGTTGATAGGCGATATGCACGATGTTCGTAGCGACTCTTTGACGGCAAGAGATGTAGTGGGACAACGGAGAGGACGAACAACAGAAACCAGCGAGAGACTTAATAACGCGAATGGCCTCACGATTCGATGTATCGATCGTTGATCGGTATTCTTCTATATATTACGAAAGTTACTGTTAGGTAAGCATATAGTACTTAGAAAATCATCCCCTCCGACCCTGTTACGTTTCGTTTCAAATCGGTCGGTACGTGTTTCGATGTTTAGTTCTTCTCCGGATCGATACGATGGTCCTCGTTGAAGAATCGTTACGTTACTTTTCTCGTGAAACAAGGACGATCGAAGAAATGCGTGTGCCACGGGATTCTTGCCTCGCCTTCTTCGCGCATGCTCTATACGAACGTGCAAACACTTTGCTCCAGAATCTTCAGCCAGGGTGCAAACACTTGTTACTGTCATTGTTATCGTCATCTAGACGTTTTCCCTCCGTCAGACGATAAGTAACCCTTGTCTGCCTCGTTAAATCCAACGAGAGGGCAGATGGTAAATGTTACAAACTGTAAACTTCAGCGATACTTTCCTCGTTCTTCTGCGAACCCAATCGTCGAACTTGCGATCGTGTGCAAATCTTCCGATACGGCAGACGATATTCTAAGTGATCGTAAGATCGTGTCGATATTTTCCCGTATTCGTCGAAACTGTGACGCAATCTCGTCGAGATCGCGTCGATGATCGTGGACAAGTATGAAAGCTGAAAAAAGTAATAGAAAGAAGGGAAGACGAGATATTTCGCGTGGAAATTCGCGAGTGCGCCTGCGCATAGATACAAGGGCAAGAAGAAACTAGTCCCTCTTGATTTTCGCGCCAACCACGCTGCCGGTATTGATTTTAATGGATGCTGCAAGCTCTCTCAACGTCTGCATGTGGGAGTTTGCACACTGCCTGCAGCTGCGTGAGATTTCAAAAAGATCTCTATTTCTCCCTCTTCTCCGCACCCTTCACCCCGTGACACGTAACGCCGAGAAGGAGGAACGGCAGAACGAAAAAGACGTTAAAGAAGGCGAAATATAGTGCGTCATTCGCTCTTGTTTCCTTGACGACATTCGCAGGAAACCTGCGCTCTGGAGTACAGCTCGATGAGTGGTGAAAACTCACACACACACACACACACACACACACACACACACACACACACACACACACACACACAGACATTGAGTAATCGTAGCCTAATAATCGCGCGTCTTGAACTTCCTGAATCAGGTCAAAAAGCATAATTCTGCGTGCTGCGTTATTTACGCGACACAGCCGGGCTCGACCTCCTCCCATTCATCTGCAGTTCGAACGATCGATCGATCGGGGCAAACGCCAGCTCTGCACTAGCAACGAAGAAACCTATTTCTAGGCGAAAACTCGTACGTAAGATGTTCCCCGTTGCACCATCCCGTGCGCCCTCGATGAAAGTTAATTAGGGTACACGCGAGAACGTGACACGATATCCCGCGATTTAGCGTGTGTTTCTGAACGTTTGCCAACGTAGCTGATCATCGTTATGTTACCTCCTTAGACCTGGCACACGCCATGATACATTTAATAACGATATAACGCGATAATTAAGGGGAAATCGATAGTTGTCTGGCTCGATGCCCGTGCCTGGTAACCTGACACAAACGGCGCAATTATCCCGAGAAAATATGCCCTGCTAATTTTCTCCATCAGTTCTCCTAGGGTGGAAACAAGTTTTATTAATCGTTCGGTTAACGGCTAATGGAATAATATAACTCGTCGGTGCATAAAATTATCGTGATTTTATAGCCGAATATTTCACCGTTTCGTGTTTGAATTACACACCGTGATCCTAAATTCACAAGTTTGAGAGACAATTTTCCATAAAAGAGGCCTTCGACGCCACTTCGTTGTTCCTGATTCTCGTCTTATTTCGAGCCGCAAAATCTCCCTGACTTTTCTTGCGCCATAAAATTAGAACCACGATATATAGAAGCATCGGAAAATCGACGCAGTCCCGACGTCGTTTACAAAAGCGCACCAGATATCAAACATCTTTTGATGCGAGAAACTGGCCTGGATAGAATGTGTAACAATGGCTCCTTTGCTTCGTTAATCGTTCAGAATGTATGCGCATTCGTGGCTCGACAAACAGACGCCCGTGACAACGCGCCTAGGCTGCACGTCAAAAGCAGAACAAAGACGCGTATCGAAACCGGGAATAATAGTTGAAAGAGCCACGATACCTCTATTGGAGACCGAAGCAACAGTGACAGTAACGAAAATAACTGAGAGCACTCTTCGCAATGAATGGACTGTTTTGTAAAAATGTTACCACTAGGGTAGCTGTGGCGCGTAGCTACTTGCGAAAAACGATTATTAACCCTGCTACAAAGTCGCGTGTCTCAATTTTTGTGACAATTGAATTTTCCATGCGTCGATCTCGCGCTAGTTTCGACTAAAGAGAACAAAAAGAAGATCTTTTACGAGTAACGACGATCGTTTCACACGTTTCTCGAGTCAAAGAAATTCTGTGGCGATAGGGAGACACGACTCGGTCGCAAGTTGGTTGAAATTGAATAAAACTGAATTCTACCGTGCGATCAATGGGATTCTGAAGTTTGGACGGAAGAAAGTACGAAGCGTGGCCCCGATGCGATAGTCGTGTGGAACGATAGCGCACGCTATTTAAGGAAACAACCTACATATTTCATCTACTATTGAGGAACGTCATAGATAATCCGGTATGCTATCGATTTCGTCTGTTTTCAGCGAAGGGGCAGTACCTGGGCTCGCCGTGCGATGTCTCGTGCAATCCGAAACTGCAGCACGTGTTCTGCGACACAGTCACTGGTTTCTGCGAGTGCGAGAAATTCTATCCAGTTCGTCTTGGGCCTAGCAAAGGATGTGCCAAACGTACGTAGCTCGTTTCACACCCGACTCCATCTTATTTTCTCCTTCGAGTAGAAAGTGGAGAAAATAAACGTGGATTATTCTATCCAATCCGAATGACAATTGTTTTGCATGGTTTTTATCTTCGTCTCACGAGGATTATTCGAGAACTCGATTCGTTGCTTCGACGCGTTTCTTCGAGTTTGATGAGAATCAACTGGGTGTCTATTTTTCTTGCGTAATTTTCTTTCTATTTTTAAATAGCGCGGTTCCCTCTACACTCGTCGCTTCGATACTTATTTCTTCGAATTCAACGAAAATCAATCGTTGGCTTCGATTTATTCGTGTACTTCTTTCCCGCTATCGTTAATATAGATCGTCAAATGGCGTATTTGATTTGATTTTTATCTAAGAACACAGTATCGCGTGGAATAATTTCGACAGATTCGCGTTATCGTCGCACGTCGAACATCGGAAAACGTATCACGAATCGACGTTGATCAAACAACGTCGAATTAAACAAGTTACCGGTTTTCCAGCTAAAAGACTCGGGGAGCAATGTTTCTATCGCGCGACTTGCACTTTTGCGGATCAACACTCGACCTGCACCCAGGTGCAGCACAATGCTGTGTGCGACTGCGAACAAGGTTACCATAGAGTCGCCCTATCCAGGCCTAACAAGAAGGTGTTCTGCGCCGAAGGTACACCGTGCCAACTTATTGTCACACTGATTACACCATCACCAAAGTCAACCGTACCCGGTCTGCATGCTTGAAATATCTAATTACGAGGAAAAGAATCTTCATCGCATGCATATACGACATAGAATCTAGTTCCTGTTCCCTTTCGTATATTGCGATTTAAATAGTAACGATTTATGCTACCAAGGACAATTTGCCATTTACGACATATTATAGCATCGTAGTTCGAAAAGTGAATTTTCTGCATGCACTTGCTTCTAATTCACTGATCAATCGTTGTATGCACTCACTGATACAATCGAGATACGAATCAACGTCACGTGAAATAGTTTTTTGTAAGCGCGCACACACCTCTAAAGAGCCCAAGTTCGGGATTGAAACATAGCATTGTAATCTGTTGGCAGATCTGGTGCTGATAACGACCGATATTCCGACCCTGCTCTGCATAGCATCGGGAATAGCGGTATTCACAGCGATGATATGCTTCGTGCTCAAGTTATTCAGTCGTGCGAGATACTCAAGGCCACGGCACTATGCCAACGCCAACCACGCGCCGCCCATGCTGTTTTCTAGCGACACAGGTGAGCACTCGTTTAAACGATCATGATACAAACAGTAACTGAGGAAAATATTTCAATACATATGAAAACATGTAGTTGTATTGCGTATAGTATCACGATATCGAACATACAGGCTCTTTACTCGATATATCGAAGCAATTTTCATTAGGTCGACAAAAAAAATTGTATATCAAAGGAGTTAAGCGATTAAGATTCCAAATCAGAACGACAGAAGAATCCATATTCCCATGAGAAATATTATCCTTGACGAAAACGACCCAACAGGTATCCCACTGACGCTTCACGGTGGCCGACCATCCTCGCGTTCCAGTCAGAGAAGCAGCACAGGGGGACCTTTGACCTACGCGTTCTCGAGGAGGCCAAGTAGTGGTGGTAGCCGTGGTCCACTGGTACCAGCGTCGAGAGCAGGTGCGGCACGTGCCGCCGCCATCTTGCTTATATCGTGTCACCTGCAGGCGACCAAAGGCGGGAACAAGCATCGACGTACCCTTAGCGACGTAGCTGAGGGATCGTCCGACGGCCTCGGTAGACGATCAACGATCTCTTTCTAACTATCCTTTATTCTGTCTTCTATTCTCACTTTTATCTGTCCGTGTCTCTCGCATTCTCTACCTGTCTCACCACCTGTGTGTCCGTTGTTCTTCCCATTCTACTTCTATTTCTACGTACTCTTCTTCTTCTTCTTCTTCTTTTTCTTCTTCTTCTTCCTCTTCCTCTTCCTCTTCTTCTTCTTCTATTTCTTTTTCTTCTTCCTCTTCTTCTACTTCTTTTTCTTCTTCCTCTTCTTCTTCTTCTTCTTCTTCGACTCGTTCGAATCGCCCCATCCTCTTTTTGTCGTCATTCGTTTAAGGTTTAACCCTTTGCTGTTGTATGTCTGCTGTTTTATCGTGTCAGTCATATGACAATTCTCAGACGCTAAAGAACTATTCTGATTTTGTATCATGTTGAGCGAACGAACTTAGGATATTTTACAAGTTATTAACGGTGACACATTTTTTCCGTGCATTATAGTGTATTGTTTCTTATCTAGAAAAAATGTGTTTTATATGGGAAAATAAAATGTACATTTCTACCAACTACGTCAGTAAAGAACACTCGATTGTTTAACTTTTGTAAACGAATATTCGACGACAATGTCTAATACGTCATGTTATTCAATTATCGATACGAGTCAATGTACCAAATAATATCGTTGAATTTTATTTTGATTATTTGGACATTTGATTATAATATTATTAATATTTCTTCGATGAAAATTAACTCCGATTACAAGACAGACCCGCGTCTGAGCTCGATACGACCTCAAAATGTTGATCGTAGAACGATTCGCGAATTTTCAAGCAGACATACAAAAATTTAGCTTTGGAAAGAAGCTAAAGCGATTGACCACGTGAAATCATCGATATCTCTCCTAATTCTATAAAGATCGCCTTTCTAATTCTAATATCTTTCGTCTGTTTTCTACGCGAATCTATCGTCATTTTATTTCTTCTCCTTCTTTCACGATCTTTTCACATTCTATCCTGCACGAGTCGCCTCTCAAGCGGGCGACACCGATGACGAAGAAGAAGATGGTGGTGGTGCTTTGAGTCGTGCCATACCGTTGTCGCTGTTGTGTCGTAGTCGTTGTTATTGATATTTAGCACCCCGATTTATCCAGCCTCCCTCTCGCCTTCGCCGCGTTCCATTATTCGTCTCGTTGTCCTATATCGACTCTTACGTAACGATCTTTGATTACACCGAAGGCAAAATCGATATCACGACGAGGCTCAAAGGAACGAGGGAAACGCGAGCTCCGATCACGTTTTATCCTCCTGGACACGAACAACCCACCCTTCTTTCTCTCTTGTTTTCCCACGGTTAGAATTTTGGCCCGAATTGCGTTATATTCGGCGAACGATGGCCGTGACAGTACTACCGATCCGGATAATCCCAAAATTACAACGTAACATCGAAGAAAGCAAAAGAGAAAAAACAAAAGAACGACAAAAGAACGTATACGCATCACTCCTCCCAAATCGTATCTTACACACTCATCCCGAATAGATAAAAAAGAATAATTTACCGATAAGAAAAACCACGTACACATAAGTGTGGCATATTTCTATCGTGAATCAAACACAAATGCTACATTGTCACGTGAAATGTGATTCTAATGTGTATCCAATATAATATAAAGCGCTGCACGAGTGTGTTACGAGATAGCAAGATGGCAGCGGCCGATTTCGTTGCTCGTTAACGAACGAACGTTCTCTGGTAAGACGTAGAGAGACACGAAATCTTTACGCACTAGCTAGCTCGCCGCACACGCACGCAAAATAAAAAAAAAAAAAGAGTACAGTGCCGGTTCGCATGCGAGGGGTCAGCTTCTTTTACCAATTTTAACTTAAACGCGGTGAATTTTTAACGAACGCGTCTACTCTTTTCCACCACGCACGATCGAGTGGTGGGGAAACGGGAGAAAATTAAATTTTCTAATTAAGCTTGCTACGTTTTTCAGCTGCTACGATTTACCTCTGCTACGTTTTATTTGCTGCGCTTCAAAAACGTCGCCGCTTATTTTTCTTTTCTTCTTTTTTTTTCTTTTTTTTTTTTTTTTTTTTTTTTTTTTTTTTTTTTGTCAACAGCTGCAACGAGAACGAACGCTAAAGAATGAAAAGAAAAGAATATATAGTATATCCGTCTTCTATTTGCCTGTTCGTTGCTTTCTCGCTTCTATGTGTGTTTGTCAACGATCGATTTTACAAGTTTCGACGACGGTGAAAAGTTGCTTCGATAAAGATCCATTACGATCCATTGCGTTAAAGACTGATCTACGTGTTTTGAAAAAGAAAAAAAAAAAAAAGATATGTAAATAATTGTGCAAGAGAGGATTGAATATGCACGGATTCTATACATGCTGAATGCGCTTGCTGGAAATCGAAGGACAGACGTGCACATCTCGAACGAAGCTTCTCTATATGCAACAGGATGCACGCGTATAACTGTTACTCTTTCTCTGTCTGGCTGCATTTTCTGTCGCCTTTTGTACGCGTCGTCAATCAATAAGAACCGCTAACAAGCCCCGTGAATTAGAAACACTTAAACAGCTCGCAAACATATTCGCGTACATGTACACGTACATACGCGCGACGGCTCTTACGTTCACGTAATAATTTCGCCAAATGAAATTCCTAACGAGGATGAAGAACTGTTCGGAGTGATCAATAATTGCCTGCGTATATTTTGTCCGCTTCGAGGTGCGCTCGAAATCACACGAAACTACACGATCAAAACATCGTACAGTGCAGAAAGTGTTCACCGTGTTGCCGATTCAGAAACGCAAACGTGAAAGAAAGATTGATTGTCAGCGTTCGCTTTCGTACGTGCTTGCTTCATGCTGAAAAAGACCGCTTGTTATTCCTCTTGCGTTACATAACACCATGCAATGCTCGCTGTCGATGGACAATATCCACACGATGACAATTTGCACAGTTACTCGAACACCGAAAAGTCAAAGTCCCAATTTTCTTCGATCAACAGCCAAAAAAACATTTCACACCCGTTCGTTTCCCTTCTGATCCTTCTCCGCTTTCTACAAACTCGATCCCTTTTTCGCAACTGTCTTTGAAATTCGCTTGTCTCGCGCCGAGTCCTAATTTCGAGTCTCTTTCTTTTCCCTATCGGCTTTCCCGGAAATAATCACAGCACAGAGCGTCAAAAGCTTCTACGTTCGACGATCCTGTAAAATTAAAGAAACCAGCTGATGCGACCATCGAGCTTGCATACTCCCATGTACGAATAATTAGCTAGCGGCCGAGGAATCTCGTTGATTCGACAACCAGCACCAGTATACTATATGTATAGCCGAATATCGATAGAAACGATCGATAGAAACGTTTTACAGAGGCCGAGAGTCACGCTGGTATTAGCCGAGCAGTCGCAATTAGATTTCGTATTTCTGATTGATCTCTAAGCCTAGCTAATTGACTCTTAGCGTAGCGGAAGGGAACAGCCGGGGGTAATTGGCCGTATAATTCTCTGTCACGACTCGTACGATTAAATTTTACCCCTTGTTTCCTCGATAGGTTCTCGTCGCCCTAGCTTAACGTCGGTTCACAGTTCGACGTCCTCGGCCCGTAGTTATAGCGCTCGACGACTCGAAAAGGAGAGAAACGAGAAGGAGCAACGACAGGCGTTGCAGGAACTCAAGCTGGCCAAGCAGCGCGAGCAACAGCAGCAACAACAGCAACAGATCGCTCCTACGCCTAGTCCTAGAACTCCGCACTCTATGGACGAGCTGTTGCCATCCGTGGAGGAAGGAAAGGAAGTGTTCTATAACGAGGTATTTTATAGGGATATTAGGTGCGTGGATTCGTTCCCAGTTGACCCTTTCCACGCTAACTTACGCTACAACTTGTAACGTAAGAATTTATAATTTACCAATTATACACGCGATTGCCTGCCAAGCTATTCGATAGTTAAAAGAAGCGTTTCAAGCTGAAGCTAAATTAATTTACACGTCTAACGATTATAATTCCTCTTTCACGATTTATCCGCCGTGTTCGGCGATCTGAACCAGTTTCAAAGATACCCTAACGCTACTTAATCCCAAATAATCATCAGTCCCGCATTGAAACGTTGCGGTACACTAGCAGGTGCCGACCACATCGGACATGGGCGAAGAAACACCAGCGAAAACGACGGCTATTACGACAACCAACGTGAACGCGACCAGATTCGGTGAAATGGCTCCCGTCACCACCTCGACAACGTCCATCTTCGAAACGAACATCGCACCCCGTGCCACCGGTGACATCTTTCAAGTGTAGTTAAGGACTAAGTAGATATCGACGAACTTGCAACTCACACGTGACTCGAATCGAACGGTTACAGGCCAGTAAAGGGACGAGTAAATTCAGTACACGAACACGTAGCGGCACAGTTCCGAACCGTATAAAACAAAAACAAAAAGATAATGTCCCGTGTTTGAGACAAAAAAAAAAAATAAATAAATAAATAAAATGGCTGAAGACGTCACGCGCCTAAGAGATAAACGGCTAAAACAAAGGGAAGTACACGTGTAAGATGCTCTGTCACGGACGCGGTGCTTGAATGAGAAGAAACTAGTAGACAAAAGGTACAAAGAGGACCGCTAAGTTGTTAAAGTTGAAGTTTTGCTTGTGCCACGCGCGAAAGCCTAGAATTTACTCAAAAATGTTATGTTTCTATTAAAAGCTAGGTGCAAAATGTTACGTACCTAGACGTTAAGCCAGCTCTGAGTATTTCAAAGACGAGTATAAAAACGCGAGATCGAATCGAAGCTAAAATCGTTCGGTGCTAAAATACGTAAGGTTCAGGAGTATACCTGAAACGTGGACGTAGGTGCGGCTATACGAAGTTGTACCTGAATATAGAGGTGGTACGTACGGTGTATTTAAGGGTTGGGAAAATTCACCGGAATTCTGATCCGGTAGCGGAGGATTCGTTGTCCGTAATGGTTATAAAATTCAGATGACATCTTTCGGATAATTTACGTACGTTATAAATCCCAAGAGTATAATTTCTAAACGACGAGAAATTCTTCGATCGAGTGCTACTTCGAAACGTAATTTCCTAATTACGAAACCTTTTGCAAAACTTTCACTCTTTTGAAACTTTTTGAACTGTTACTTTATCCTTTTTGGTAAAACGATATTAAAACAGCGAATCGCGAGGTTTTATAATAGCCGTGACTCGGTTCGAATTTTTGTCCCTTTACGGACAAGAGGAAGCAGTGGAGTTGGTATTCCAGATGATTTTTTACGGTTTAAATTTTTTAAGCATTTACGGATCATTGGTTCGACGATAGGATTTTTTACAATGATTCGAACGATGATTACGAGCAAAAGCGGCTGATCGAACAGAGAAAAAGAATCGAGCTTCGTGTCAACAGTTCGATGCTTTGTGAATTAACTGTTCGGTTACCACGATACTCCGTTACGATTTACTTACACATCAGTCTAATTGTTTTTTCAAGTAGGAACGAAATTAGATTACAAGCGAAGATCTTACCGATTTAAGAAGCGCAACGTTAAACTCTATAGTTCTTATTCGTTGTTTCTTTGTACCTTACCGATAACTTCTTACTATCGTACGATTTAATCACATATCAACAATGGAAGAAAATGATGCCAGCTTTAAACGAATTGTTCGAGATACTAGAGAGGAAGATGGAAAAATAATTATCATATTATTTCTATAACTATTTACGGCAATACGCCAAAACTTACATCGTTATACTCGGTAGAAGAGAAGGAAAATTGCCATAAATGTTTTGCCTGAAAATTAACTCAAACTTTGTATTATCATGTATTTAGAAGAAAAAAAAAAAACAAAGAAAGCAACATACTATGTCCATGTACATATTTCGTTTTGTGTAAAAAGATATTGATAAACCGATACGTTCGATCGTTTCGTTTGCTCGAACCGACTTAGCTGCGATAAAAAAACAATTGGCAGGGCATTCTCGAGTGGGTCGAGGCTAAATATACCTCTAATCTTAGGTAAATTACTCTGTGACAACTAAATAGAAAAACGTGAAAGATATCGGGCTGGTGCTTGGACGCACACAACGATGTGGCACCAGCAAGAATCGTGCAAAAAAAAAAACGCTACAAAAAATAAGAAATATGCAAAAAAAACTGTGCTACCACTATCGCGATCTCGTAATCTCGCTTCTCTGCGACCGAAACTGCGTGAAGCACGAGCGGTTTCTCTCTTTTTCCTCGCTTTTTTCCGGTGAACACACTTTGACCAAAAAACCCAATCTGAACACGCGCGTTACGAAAATCAGAATGAAAGAAAACTCGTTTCGTCGTGCGTTTCACCGTCAAGGTACAGAGATACGAAATTATTTATCTCGGATCGAACAAGTCGTTCGAGGTACATTGTGCAAATTAGACAATTAAATATTTCTCGTTCCCGTTTGACGATCCGTGACGAACCGCTACTTTATGGCATACGATCACGAAACGTTACGAAAGAGTAATTTCTGCAGCGAAGAAACGAATGAAAAATGAACGACATAATTTATGTACGTTTCTGTTCCCGTTTGTTAAATTAATCGTCGTTGAATCCTTCTTTTTTTTTTCTTTCTTTCTTTTTTATTTTGGATTGTTTGTTTAAATGCCAAGGTAAACCGTCTCGTTGCATCGGTGCATACGATTTTCTCGAGTCGCTCGACTCGCCAATGTAAATTGTAGAGATAAAAACAATCGTTAAAAGCAAATTATATATATTCTATATATACATATTCTACATATACATGTATATACGTAAGAAAGCGAACATGCACGAGGGACTGTGTGGAATTTCACCGAAAGCGAAACTGACAAACACAAAAAAAGAGAGAGAGAGTAACATCCCTGTCTATATAGAGCGAGAGAACAATTAAACAAGAGAGGAAAAATATGAAAAAACGTGTATCGACATCTCGTGTTCGAATAATTACGCTGCCTTTCCCGATCAAATAATAACTAAATAAATCTAAAAGAAGAATAAAAAAGGAAAAACAGTAAAAAAAATACACACAGAGAGAGAGAGAGAGAGAGAGAGAGAAAGAGGTGAAAAAAAAGATGTAGAAACGAGAATCTTAAGAACGTTCTTGTGACTAGGCGATTCTACGTTGTAAGTGTTTGCGTGAACAAATTGAGTCATTGTTGCACACACACACACACACACACACACACACACACACACACACGATCCTCCCCAGCAAACAAAAAATACGGTAAAAAAAAAAATAAAAAACAGAGCATATAAGACGCGCGGTATGGCGACAATTGCACGCCCAATTTATCGAAATCGATCGTGTTCGAACGATCGCCAGTCTCTATTGAAACACACCGAAGGGATTTAAATTCTAATGAATTAAATCGCCACTACCCCGCATATTATTATCATTATTATTATCGTGATTATTATGATTATTATTATTACGAGATGATTCGACTCGACCCGCTGCCTGATTTCTAAAAACCGAAGAAACGAACAGAGAAATTAAAAAAAAAAAAAAAAACGGTCGATGTTCAACGTTATCGTTTTATTCTATTTTAAATGTTTACTGTATGATAAAATTGTAATATAGTCGTTGGGCGAATAAAGCTCGTTTTTCGATATACATATACGCACATATCACGGAACCACTGCTGCACGGAACCCTTTCTCCCACCCATCCATAAAAGTTTGTTTTACTTTTTCTCCCTGCTTTTAATTTCATGCCAATCCTGCTTCTATCGAATGAAAGTGCTTTACAGTGTCACGCATAAATCACGCTGAAACATTAAATCATGTATGAACCTCCATATTATCAGATTTGAATTAACTAGCAAAAACTACGCGGGCCACGAATTCTCGAATTAAAAGCTCAATATTCCGTGTTGCTCCTGAGAAAACGCATCGTTTCGAGGAAACTTCGTTCCTTGATGTTTCTCTTGTAAAGTAGAGACTTTTATCAAAAAATATTAGTAGAGAGAATTAACCAACATGGAGGAAGAGATAAACGTCCGAGTGGAGGGTAATCCGACGAGACCAGAAAATACATTACGTCCAATAATGTATGTTTCTTGGTTGTTAGGAGTCGGAGTCGCTAGACCGAAGGATTATCCAAAATGGATCACCGTCGTCCTGCGAGTGATCCATTTCAGCGTGTGCTCGGTGATCGTCGCGTTCAGTGCAACGGACTTTGCAGATTTTGGCAAACAATTCACCAGCAAGTTATTCGAAATTATGTACTGCATGAACGAAACTATGTGCCATCTCGCAGCCTATTACTACGTTTATCATATAATAAGACATTACGATAAATGGCCCGAATTGATGAAGATGTTGGAATCGTTGAATCAAAATATTGGCAAAGGGTTGTCTATCAATGACGAATGCCATGTGAAAATCAGCCAAATATTGGCCATTACAATAGCGCTATTATGTGGTCCAGTGTCGCTAGCTGTTCATATCCTTTATTACTATTTCATTGCGCCTGATCAGATCTTTGTTTCCGATCTATTTCTCTATTACACGATCGCGCAAACTTTAGTAAACAGCTTCGTGTTCGATGTCATCGTATACATGATCTGCCACAAATTTAGAGCAATCAACGAAATGATCAAACAGTTAGATGAAAAACTAGCAGCCTATCGGATCGCCTTGAAGATCAGAAGAATTAGAAGACTGCATAATGGTACGTAGAGAATGCCGGCTTGTTTCTTAGCGTATAAATTCTCAGAGTGAGCGACGCAAGTGGAACAGAATCTTTCTGGTTGAAGGGAAAAATCTGCCAAGGGCAAAGTTGAAAATCAAAGGCAACATTCATTTTCTCCCTTCGAATTAAAACATACGACTTTTCTTCCTCGTCTCTCGCCACTATACAACTATAAAACAATTTTCTCATAATTCTGTACACTTTTTATGATCTTTTTATGATCGATCAATTTCTTGCAGAGATATGTTCCATAATAATGACAGTGAACGAAATTTATGGCATTGATCTGCTGTTGTGTTCTACGAACGCTTTTATAATGGTGGTCGCGAAACTGTTTAGAATCTACATGAGCGCCGCAGAACAGAAAAATGGTTTCATATTTCTGAACAACGTGATCTGGATAATTTATGGGTTTCAATTCATTTTGATGTGTTGGCTGTGCACACTGACCCACCGAGAGATAGATAAAATTGGGCTACATATCAGTAAATTTATACTGAATACACAACACTCGACGAAATTCAACAAATTGTCTTGCTTCGGTAACAAAGAACCGGAGCAGTTAGGAATCTTCGATAATGAATGCGTAGATAATGTCGCCTTGAATCTGAATGGATTCAGAGTGGAAAGTCTTCTGCGATCAACTTTCGAACAAGACTGTGTTCGAAACGAAATCAATGATTTCTCATTGCAATTGAAACAATATAGAATTATGTTTACCGCGTGTGATTTCTTTGAAATGAATAACTCTTTGCTAACAAGAGTAAGTACGATAATATTTGATACTTATATGATGTTGTTAATCATATTCGTGTACATTTACTTTCAGTTTGTCAGCGTTATCACCACGTACTTGATCATTCTGGTACAGTTCTATAAGCCAGAAAGTTTCTGAATATCAACAATGAAAAACATTGATAAATCTATCGAAATAAATCCTATAGATACTCACAGAGATAGGTAAAGTAAAATGTGTGTAAGTAAAGAGATAGAGAGGGGGGTGAGAGGGTTAGATGGGAGAGGCGGGGGGAGGGAGAAAAGTATAGAAATAGGTAAGATGTGATGTAGATACAAATAAGTACACAAGGCGAGACATACATTACGAATTTAAATACTTTTCTTACAGCAAAATAAAGCCTCTGATTTCAAAACATAAATATTTCTACGATAAACAAATATGAGAATCGATGTAGAAAGCGATGTTGAAATAAATAAGATGAAACGTAAAAAGATGTTCAGTTCAATGGACAGTGTGTTGCATTTAGTCAACTTCTTTGAAGGCCGCTTCTCGAGCACCC
This sequence comes from Bombus confusus, assembly GCA_014737475.1. NCBI lineage: Eukaryota > Metazoa > Arthropoda > Insecta > Hymenoptera > Apidae > Bombus > Bombus confusus. The sequence continues at coordinate 1,858,205 of JACXIV010000009.1, forward strand.
GCGCTACCGCCTCCTGGAGCAGCACCAGGGAATCCACCAGGCGTGGCTCCATCTTAAAACAATTAACTATATGTAACTATAGAAAGAATTAACTCCTAAGTAATATAATAATAGGATTGCAGATGGCTTCCAATTCTTTTTGTTTCTCGGCGAATTTTTCCTTCTCCGCCGATTGATTCACATACAACCATGAAATTACTTCGTTGCACTTATTGATGACCTCCAGCTTGTCGGACGAATCGATCTTATCTTTGATCTTCTCATCCTCCATTGTACTCTTCATGTTCAAACAGTAGGATGTCAAGGAGTTCTTGGCGACAACCCTATCGCGTTCTTGATCTTTCTTATGATACCTTTCTACTTTGTTTATCATTCTCTTGATGTCTTCCTCCGATGGTCTTTCTTGGTTCCTGACGGTAATCTTGTGCTCCTTTCCAGTTGATTTCTCAATGGCAGAGATGTTCAGCAAACCACTGGCATCGATGTTAAATGTTACCTCAATCTGAGGTACGCCCCTAGGTGAAAGTGGAATGCCAGTAAGCTCGAACTTGCCGACAATATTATTATCTATAGTCATAGCTCTCCTTCCATCGTATACATGGATCAGGGCATCAGGTTGATTATCGGAAAACGTTGTGTAGGTTTTCGTTTCTTTCATTGGTATCTTCTTGTCTTTCTCGATCACAGGTAACATCACACCACCAGCTGTTTCTATACCCAAAGGTAGTCCAATGACATCCACTACCGATAAGCCTTGAAGTATTTCCGACTTATCACCGTGCAAAATAGCAGCCTGTACAGCTGCGCCATAAGCAACAACTTCGTCACGATTGATCGATGTGTTGACTTCGAGATCGTAGCGAGATATGCGATTTTGTAGAAATTCCTGAATCCTTGGTATCCTGCTACATCCGCCGACTAGAATATAGTTGTTAACACATGAGACTGAAGGTATCGTCGATATAAACATCTCGACCATTTCCGATATCCTTAGGAATAGATTCTCGCAAATTTTTTCGAATTTCTCTCTAGTGATGTCTACGTTGAAATCAATGCCGTCGATGAGAGAATCTATTTCTATCCTGGCTTTCGTTGATGAACTCAAAGTTCTCTTCGCCCTCTCACACGCGATTCTTAATCGCCTACGGGCCTTGTTATTCTCGGGTGTCCTTATTGTTAAGTCTTCTCCATAACGCATAATGATATCTTCAACGAAATAATCCACCATTTTATTGTCGAAGTCTTCTCCGCCGAAGTGAATATCGCCTACTGTCCTTACGACTTCGAAAATGCCATCCTGAATGGACAAAAGGGAAGCTTCGAAGGTGCCACCTCCTATGTCAAAAATAACCATGTGCCCCTCTTTTGCGTACTGTTTGTCTAAACCATAGGCTATCGCCGCCGCTGTTGGTTCGTTTATTAGTCTCAAAACATTTAGACCTGCAATTACTGCTGCATCTTTGGTGGCTTGTCTCTGAGAGATACTGCAGTTTGCCGGAACAGTAATGACGGCGTCGGTAACAGTCTTCCCTAAGTACGCTTCTGCTGTCTGCTTCATCTTCTTAAGTACCATCGAAAGTACTTCTTCAGGCGAGAATTTCCTTGTTTCACCGTCGTGTGAAATCTTGATCTTTGGTTTACCTCTGTCATTCACCACTATGAAGGGCCAGAATCTCCAGTTTGTCTGTACCTTTATATTATTATAATCACGGCCGATCAGTCTCTTCATGTCTATTTAATAGAAAATATTACGATTTAATAATATATTACAGATAAAGATTAAATGATATGTTAATAAAGGTAAGGAATGTGAATAGTTTAATGGAATAATGAGGTATATAATTACATGTTATTTCTGTTAATCTCTTCTATACTTCTTCATAATGATTCTTCATTCCCATTAAACAGAACTAACACTCGCAAAATATTTCATGAAAACGAAAAACAAAGAAGAAATAATATTTCAGATGTATGTAAAATAAAAGCATATTGTAGTAACGTAGTTCCAGTCACGCGACGATAGTGCAGTGCGCAAAGGTATTCGGTATTACATTTTGTATGATAAAAAGAAAACAAATACATACAGACATGAATGAATGTAATACGTATAGTAGTACAGGGTCAGTAACAAAATCTAGCACTACATCATATTATTCTACACCTCTGCATGCGAATATTGATAAAACAAACTTCCTTTTTGTAATATATGGGGTACGACGCCACATGTGTGCAAGGTTTCATGAAGAAAATTACAGAACACCGATATAGCGAATAATTGTTAAACGTTGCATAACAGACAAAGACAACTACATAGCGATTCCAATTTAGAAAAATATTTCCACAATTATTACGATACAGTAATACAGATTGAAGAGCTAAAATAGGAAATAATGCAAGTTCCGGAAATTATTCAGAACTCTCAATACAAATAGGCAAGGAAAAAGAAATTATGTCTTTCATCCCATCCTACAATAACTCTAAAAACATAAACTAAATTTTTCTAGCATTTACATCCATCATGATATCAAACGTGAAATTTGTATCTTCTTTCATTTAAAAGGTCATTCCTTCTTTTTTGGTACTTACGTTGTTTGCCATTGAAACTCAACAATTATTATGATAAAATGAAAAAATATGTATGAGAATTCAAAAATGGAAACTACAAAATTAAGAAGGGATGAGGATTAGAAGAAATTGATTTAGTAAATTCCAGGTAGGTTTCACTTACCAAAGATGGTGTTGGACGGATTTGTCAAGACCTGATCTCTGGCTGCTTCGCCCAGCAGTATTTCTTCATCTGTAAAGGCGACATAACACGGTGTCAGTCGATTTCCCTGATCATTTGCAATGATCTCAACTTTTCCATGTTGGAAGACACTGACACAAGAATACGTGGTACCCAAGTCAATTCCAATTGCTGGAGCTTCCGACATGTTTTATCACTGCAAAAAATAAAATTTAAAAAATAAATCATGTCTTTGCGGGCAAGTGTCGGCAAATAGCTACCCAAGTCTTTTTCTGGTTGCGGACCCGTGTCGTCACATAGCCGTCCGACCTGTTCACAGTTGTGGATACGTATTATAAAGTGTCTCGAATGCGTCTATTTTTCTAAGCATTAATCTTATGCATATTTACACATAATACACTTATTTATGCATGGGTATATTAAACTAAACACACATTTTTTGTGAAAAAAAATTAGAGATCTTTAATGTTGATATAACTCGCAACGCAGGATGATAGTCAGAATGAATTTCAGTCTCTCAATGGCACTGCTAGACGAATAGCAAGCCTTTTATATATTTTATATATTTTGTAACAGCTTATACACAATGCCTAAAAGATCCAGAGAGGGCATGTTCTATAGCGATAGTAGTGATGACGAATGACTTGATTCCACGAATAGACAATGACTTGATTCGACGAATAGACCAGTATACAGCTACTTACTGTTTTATGCAAGAGTCCTAGAAATGATTGTGAAAATTATTTTTTTGGAGCTTGGAAATATCAACCATAAATTCTTACTTATTATATAATGCAAAGCAGGAGAAACAGAGTAAAAACAAAATAACACATTTGCAATACGTACTTTGCTTGCTGGATCAATTAGTTGAAGATTTTCGTGATGTTGTCCCAAGAATACTTCATCAACTTCTGGAATGTTCCAATCGGAAAATCAAAGATGGAAGAAAAGAATCAAGATACTACTGTGCTACTTATTTAGCTAAACCGGCCTTGCATATATGCGACTGCTTCGAAAGATACCACACCCTGCAAAAATATAAAACAAGTCATACATAAACATAGCAAAACTAAATGTGTCTTCTTGAATTTTGACAAGAAATTTTGTTCTATTTCAATGAAGTTTTAGTTTTTGAGGTTATATTCGCGAAAAAAAACAATCCGAAGAACTTTGAAATGTATCGATACTTTATCGACATGATGAAACTTCAACGTGATGTTTCTGTCGTTAGCCATTTCCAACATGTTTCGAACATACACTTACGCGATTGATTGTTATGAAAAATTCACTAGACAAACACTAAATAAATGAACACACTATCACAATGTATTCAGACACTTACCCTTTGTTTCATTCATGCATGATACCCTTTGCATGATCATTTAAACTGAGCGCAATATTCACTGTTCGCTTGCTAAACTCTATCTCAGCTCGGCATGCGCGGCGCGCTTTTAATACAGTGAATCTCGCGTTTCAATAAGTTTTCATAGATGATCAATCACGGTAGCTCTGTGATTCAATTGCGCGCACCTATTGGCTCAGAATTCTATACGCATTCAAAACACCAATATATCAAAACGAGCGGGAGAAAGTACTTGCTAATTGAGATTCAAAAGTTCGGCACGAAAACTAACTTACACAAATCGTGCAATATATACAATGCACTCCTATTATAAGTAAAAAATACATGCTTTCTGAAACTAAATTTTGTATTTTCATTCCTTATTATTACAAATATAGTTATATTGTATAATACATAACATAGTCGCTATGCATATACTATGGTGTAAATTAGAGTAATACTTGACTCTTGTTTCTCGAGGTTTTGATCAAAATTTAATAACAGCTTAATTAAAAATGGATGGAGCGGGAAAGATAAAGAGATTAGACAAAATTGTAGTGAACAGAATCGCAGCTGGTGAAGTAATACAAAGACCAGCAAATGCATTAAAAGAATTAATGGAAAACAGGTTAGATATTTAAATTGCGATTGTTGTATGTATGTCTTTTACACTGCACACTTTATATCAGAAATGTTTCAGTCTTGACGCAAAAGCAACTAATATACAAATTATTGCTAAAGAAGGCGGATTAAAATTATTACAGGTATTTTCTCCAACTATTAAAAAAAGGGAAGTTATTACTACAACTAAATATTTATTATTAATCACAGATTCAAGATAATGGAACAGGTATTAGAAAAGAAGACATGGAAATCGTTTGTGAAAGATTTACAACAAGTAAATTACAAACATTTGAAGATCTTCAAGCAATATCGACTTTTGGATTTCGTGGTGAAGCTTTGGCAAGCATTAGTCATATATCACTTTTAACAATCACAACAAAAACTGCAGATGAGAAATGTGCTTATAAGTATGTATAATTATGTAAAATTTTATGAAATCTGAGCAAATATTTTTAACAGTATCTTTTTCATACTAGAGCATCATATGTTGATAGTAAACTAAAAGCACCACCTAAATTATGTGCTGGAAACCAAGGTACTACAATATTAATTGAGAATTTGTTTTATAATGTTGCAACAAGAAGAAAGGCTTTTTCTAATCCAAACGAAGAATTCAACAAAATTTCAGATATAGTTACAAAATATGCAATACATAATCCTACTGTAGGATTCACATTAAAGAAACATGGTGAAGTCACACCTCAGGTATTTTATTATGTACAAATAGTCACACGATTGAACGCTATTATTTATAAATATATAAACATGTTTCTAACATTTAGATTCGAACACCACATAATTCAACTAAGATGAACAACATAAGAATACTTTATGGCAATCCTGTTTTTCGTGAATTATTAGAAGTGGAACTTACAGATGATACTTATAAATTTAAAATGCATGCTTTGGTAACAAATCCAAATTATACAAGCAAGAGGATGATATTTCTTTTATTCATTAATAATAGATTAGTAGAATCATCCTGTAAGTTTTATAGTATTAGAGCAAAAAGATTTTATAAATAAAGATGTTATTTTACAATTATCTTATTTCAGCTATTCGAAAAATGTTAGAAGAACTCTATACATTTTATATTCCGAAAAAGACCCACCCATGGTGTTATATATCTTTAGAAATTGATCCACAAAATGTTGATGTTAATGTACATCCAACAAAACATGAAGTTAAATTTCTCCATGAAAATTCTATTATTGAAAGAATGAAACTCGCTTTAGATGAGAAACTGTCTGGGAATAGTGCTTCTAAAACATTTTATGTACAAGCGCGACTGCCAAAAACAGATATCACAAAAGAAGTTTTGAAAGAAGTTTTGCCAGAATATGAAAAGGATAAAGATGATAAAACAAAGAAAATTCGCCCTCAAGAAATGATCAGAACTGATGCATCTGATCAAAAATTGGACAAATTTAATTTTACCATTCATACCGCAATGGAGTATGCTAGAAACAACGATGATATTGATTTCGGAAGTATTAAAATTGAAGATACTAATAGTAAGGACGAGAAAGGTGTAAATAAAATACAGCGCTCGATATCAGATGTAAATGATAGTAAGAAAAAGGATATCTCTACGCATGTTATACCAAAAGCAACAGAAAAATCGGATACTCCGTGGAGTAATATCATAGATGATACAAGTCCACTTGCGTCAGATTCTGCGCTGTGTGATGAATCTAATGTAGATTTATCTACTGCAAATATTAACAAAGAACAGTATGAATCAAATGGCGCGCAAGATATTTTAGAAATGACAAATGAAGAAATTGATCAAAATATAGCAGATGACTCTACGAAAGAAAAATGTATCGACGTTATTGCAGATAAAGCACGTAAACAAGTGTATAAATACTTTGGAAATAAAAGTATTCAATTAGAAGAACAAAAGACAGATGAAAATAGTACAGATAAAGAAATAAGAAATGACGAACCTGAAAAGTGCAATAAACCCAACGAAACGAAAATTATTACTGAACAAATACTAAAAGAAACCGATGACAATAAGGATAATGACAAAGAAAGTTCATATGAATTTAAATCCTATTCAATAAACAATTTTAGAAGAGAAGTAAAATTAACAAGTGTCTTGAAATTACGTAAAGAAGTAGAAGACGCGTGTCACGATGGTTTGAAACGTATTTTATCAGAATTAACTTTTGTTGGTTGTATTGATCAGTCTTCCGCTTTAATTCAAAGTGGAGTAAATTTGTATCTTTGCAATACGCAAAAATTAGCGTAAGTGTCCATAAGATATTCATACCGTATATAAAAAATCAAGCATGATTAAGAACATTTTTATTTCATCTAGGGAGGAACTATTTTATGAAATTATGCTCTATGATTTTGCGAATTATGGAGTCATCAAATTTTCGGTATGTACATCGACAAAGAACATTATGATTATATTGTAAGTTACACCTATTTGCAGGAGGCACTTCCTTTGTATGATATAGCTATGTTAGGATTAGAAACTGAAGAAGCTGGATGGTCAGAGGAAGATGGACCAAAAGAGGAATTAGCTACAAGTGTTAAAGAATTGTTATTGGAGAAAGCCGATATGTTAAAAGAGTATTATTCTATTGTTATAGATAAAAAGGGGAATTTAAAATCTTTACCAGTATTATTAGGTAAATACATTTTAATAAACTACCTTTAGAATACAATATAAAATTATCTTTCTTTTTCTTTTCCAGAGAAGTATTTTCCGTCTGTGAGTGGTCTTCCTCTCTATATATTACGTTTAGCTACTGAAGTAGAGTGGTCGTCAGAACAACCATGTTTTCGAACCATTTGTAGGGAAACAGCAAAATATTATAGTCAAATGAGTCCTGTACATGATACTCATGAATGGAAGTACATTACAGAACATGTTTTATATAGTGCAATTAAGGAGAGTTTTCTTCCTCCTAAACATTTTGCACATGATTCAACAATATTACAAATAGCCAATTTGCCTGATTTGTACAAAGTTTTTGAAAGATGTTAGATGTTTAGGATAAAACTGAAGTATTATAAAAAGTAAAGTTCTTTTATTTAATTAAAAGTTCAATATTGTAATATCTTTTATATTTATACTACAATGCTCTATTTATTTTTATAAATTTTATAATAAATTTCCTACTAAAATAAATATTCTTCTACGCTATAATAGAATTCAATAATAAAAGAAATGATATTTAAATATGTATAAATCTATTTATCAATCAAAAAAAAAACATAAAAATTCAGATTCATATTACACTCTTAAACCGAACAGAATAAGAACAAATCTATTTTTCATAAAATTAGTTCTGTTTTTTTTTTATATCAGTTGTATGACATTTATGCTTTGATGTGTTACATTTTAATTTTAATTACGGTATATATGTGCCAACACTTTATTCACGGATAGCTCTTATGAGATTACATCTAATCTCCATTTAATTAACATACAATCATGAATTATCCTTTGGCAACACCAACTAATGCTGGTCTTACTACTCGTTCATGTAATTTGTAGCCCAATTTAGATACAACTACTATTGTTCCTGGTTCTTTGCCTTCAACTTCCTATGTGAAAAAATATAATCCTTATTACTTTAATAAACAATAAACTATATAAATAAAACACAAAAAGTTTACTTGTTGAAATAATGCTTCATGTTGATTAGGATCAAACTTTTCATTCATTGGATTTAGTGATATTAAACCATGTTTTTTAAACACCTATACAAACATGTTTCAAAGGAATAATTTAGTACGTTCTTTAGTAAATGAAAATGTAGTTGAATCATATTTTCTTATTTACTTTATGTAACTGTGCCTCTGTCATCTTTAAACCTTCATATAATGTTTTTAAATGTGGATTTTTTTCTGTAAGTTCATCCTTTGGTACACTTTCTGTAGCCTTGCCTAAAATGTCAGCTACTTCTAAGAGATCCTTACAAAATCCTTGGATGCCAAATATTTTTGCATCTTCAATTTGTCTAGTTAGTCTAACTCTAAGATTTTCTCCATCAGCAAGCGCTCTTTTGTATTTATCTTCTAATTCATTTTTATGAGTTTTAAGATCCAGTAATTCCTTATTAATGAGATCAATATCTGCTTTCAATTTCTTTTCAGTTTCTGTAAGCTCCAATTGTGGAGATTCTGGTTCTCCTCTTTCTGATTTTTGCTCTTCTGTAATAGTACTATACTCTTGCCTTTGCCAAGAAACATGTGACGGTTGAGTTAACCTTCAAATCATGAAAAAAAATCTTTAAGACATCATTTCTTCATTCTCCTTCAAAAAGAATAACTTAACATAAAGTATTATTAATGCTTATGATGCTTATTTATTAACATATCTTTTATCATAAAGAATTCAAATCTCTTACTAATAACATAACCAATTAACTACAAAAGGTTTCATTTAAATATGCAACAGCTTTAAAAATATATGATCATCTTTATTAAATATATTACAATTTTATTTTAAAAAATTTTATAATAATAAAGTAATGGATAAACACTATGTAACAATCTAACCTCTATATGTACGTTGCAATATAAGTTCAATGAGTCGCATATTTTAATATAATAAACTAAAATGTTCGGAATCTTACCTAAGTAAAATATTTTTATTTAAATTGTACAAACTATCAATCGTGACACGATTGAATCTCGCTGCAACCGGTACCATGAATGATGCCATAATTCTCAATTTCACGAAAATTGGTAAATGATGAAATCCAACGATCCTCGTGCTTTCTCAGTGGTTCTCAAACATTTCTTGCGACATATAAGAATCGCGATAAGGAACTATAAATTATAACCAACAAATATTTCAATGTATTGCGTAAAGCGTGATACTATGTATCAAATTTCCAATTATAAATGCTCAGTAAGTTCGCGTAGATTTTACAATTTTCTTTTACAATTAAATTCAACAATTCAACAATTAAATTCGTTCGTTATAACAATTATATTACGACTGAATCATATTTTTAATATTTTATTGGAATGAAGTGGTACAATACAATGAAAACTATTCGCGATCATCTTTCGTGATTTTATGGTCTTTTAATACCTGCATATCTTTTATTTACAAAAACAAACTATTATTTAACATGTTAAACACGCAAAACATTTTTAAACCTGGTGACGTTATATCTTGTTTAGAAAAAACTATTTTGTAGTATAATAATATCACGAACTATATAAAAATTTTCAATTCTAAAACAAGCGAAAACATTTCACGATTCTTAACGTATATGATATCCTAAGACCTGATCAAGACGAGCGACTTTTGTCCGCACGATATCGCCGTGACCATATGTCTGTTTCCGCTGTTTTAAACAGGAGAAATAAAACTGCAGCAATATCGCATGGATAAAAATCGCTTGTCTGCATAGGGTCTATACCAGACAGCATTGGAGATTTATTATTTGTATAATAATTAAGTTTAATTTGTTTCTGGCCTTGTTGAGATAGCTTGTAAGTTAATTCCCCACCGCGAAAATGGGTTGTAATTTATATTATGCTAGCATTCATAAATAAGAATAATTTGATTCTTTTTAAATGTATCACATAGATTCTTAAAAAGATTTTTCATATTATAATTTCAGGTCGTATTTCCAATTCTCAATAATTGCTTTTTTCATTTATCTTTGTGTAAAATTATTACAGTGCAATTTTATGTTGATTACAAACAGAAAAAACATTGCATAAGTTATATGCACATTTCAGTCATAATAAAATTATAATAAATATGTAATATTTTCGGCTGTGTGTACTTGGAAAAAAGTGAAATATATAACACATAAAACGGTACTACTTGATCTTAAGAAAAAACAGCAAACAGATATAATTTATGTTGAAGATTATGTGAAGTCATTGCTCTTATCGATAGCAAGCATTGTATACATCTTATCTGGCATACTTGTTCAACATTTAATACAAAAATTAATCTATTTTTTATCTAGCAGTACATTTCGAGTGTGCAAATGTCGATCAACAAATTCTACTGGTAAAATTACTTAGTCACTAAATTTTTCTTTAATGTACATAAATAAATCATTTATCAATCAACTATGCGTTCCGCATGCTTTCTAGTAGATTAAAGGTCAAATTTCATTTGTTTCATATCAGGACAGAACAAAGTCTACAAACATTCAAATTTTTGTCGGTACATGAGCCTAAAAAACGTACAAGTTTCGCTAAAGCTTGTACAAAATTATAAATGTTCTCATTAAAATTTGTCTTTTTCTTTGCATATTTTTTAAGTGAAAATACAGAGCAGACAACTACCCTTTCGACTGCGTCTCACAATATTTAATATGCATTTTTTTTTCTTTATGTTTGAAAAAACTGTGTGTTCGACGCAATGCCGAAAACAGATTAACCACACATTATCAATGATTTTGTGTGTGTGTGTGTGTGTATGTGACAACATTTTTAAAGATAACTAAAATATATAGAGGTTAGAATCCTTCCTGATACTGTTTCGAATCTAACTTCGCTTGGATCACTTCCAATTGTCTCTTTGCTTCACATTGTGGGAAGTTTTGTAAATCATAATATTGTGGTGCTATTTTAAGCAACCAATCAGCTATAAAAAATATAATATTTATAATATTACTTATATAGATATATTTCTCTCATATTACTTAATAAAAATGTAACTTACGCTTAATATCTGTAACTGTCCTGATATAATTTTTGGTCGTAAGCACGAACTCGTTATAAATTACCCATTCGGGTTTATGATCCAAACAACTGCTTGGATGAAGTTGTACAATTTGATTATCTTTAATAGTCAAATAATGACCAGTTCTTTCTAAATGAGCAACCTAATATACATGAAAAAAAGAGTAGTACTACGTATACAAGAAACATTTTTTGTTATAAAACTTATTTTCAGTTACATTTACCTGCATAAAGAAACCGTTTACAAGAGCTTTTCTAATATTGATATAATAATCTTTTGATGTGAAATCTGTAGAGGTACGTTTTAAACAAAATCTATCCATTATTCTACTTAGTTGTTGCCTAACATTATCCCCACTTTTTAAAGATCGGTAATTGACGAAGTTATCGTAACACCATTGTGGATCTTCGAAATCTATAAAAAAACATGAATTAAAACTTGTAATGTCACAAATGCAGATTTAAAAATGTTGCAGATACTTACTTTGCTTAAAAGCGTGATAAACATTCAGTAACGTTAAATGATCTCCGTCGATATGTGCAAATCGCATTTTAGCATCGTCCGCAGCTTTTTTTGATTCATTTGGCCTCACAAAACACTGTGGGACTAATACAACATCAATCATCAATTTAAAACCACATTACCTTACCATGATCCTGACTTAGACTTTCGTTTTTATCGTATTAAAATTACTTTATTCGCAAGAAAGGTATGAACCTAATGGTGTGATAGAAAAAATGTTTTTAATAATACTGTACCTGACAACATAGCAGTAATGCTCAATATCTCATTACTGCAATTATGATTGCAAGATGCAATGAGCATTTTTGCCAATTGAGGATCTAATGGAAATTCTGCCATCACAGCACCCAAATCTGTGAGATTTCCATCATCGTCTAAAGCAGCCAAATAATTAAGAAGTTCTAAAGCCCTCATAAGAGTTTCTGGTGCAGGAGGGTCCATAAAATCAAAATGAACCTATAGCAAAAACAATTTATGGAAATAATTATTTAATAAAATATTCAATTAGAAATAAATTATATTCATGAGAAATGCAATATACCAAGTCGTCAATGCCAAGCTTTTTTAGTTGCAATACAACACTGCCAAGATTAGATCTTAAAATTTCAGGATAAGTATTATCTTGCATCTCGTTTTTATATGCCTTCTCAGTATATAATCTGAAACATTTTCCAGGCCTTGTGCGACCAGCTCTACCAGCTCTTTGCTGTGCAGATGCTTTACTAATGGGTGATACAAGGAGAGATTCTACACGAATTCTGGGATTGTATACCTGTTAAATAATATAACAAGAATTTAAAAAACTGATTTAATGCAGTACAAGAATAAAAAATAATAATGATCTATAATCTGTCCAACAAGATGACAGTACCTTCTGCTTTGCAAATCCAGGATCTATCACAAAGACGACACCATCGATAGTTAGCGACGTTTCCGCAATATTCGTTGAAACTACCACTTTTCTACCAATAGCACCGTTAGGTTTTGTAGGTGGTGCTGGTTCAAAGATTCTTTGCTGAAGATTTGGAGGCAGCGTAGAATAGAGTGGTATACATTTAAGTTCACCTACTTCTGGACCTAAATTATCCATCTCCCTTTTGATTCTTTTACAAGCTTCTTCAATTTCCTCTTGACCAGTTAAGAAGAGGAGCAAATCTCCTGCTACTTCTTCACACATATGAATTTGAATAACTGTCCTGATAGCAGCCTCTAAGTAATCCCTTTCAGGCTCAGGTGTGTAAAAAATTTCAACAGGGTGAGTTCGGCCAGGTACGTTCATTAAGGGTGCATTATCAAAATACTGTTGAAATTTTCCAGCATCTAAAGTTGCACTCATAATCACAAGTTTCAAATCAGGTCTTTGTTTAATCACTTCTTTTAATACACCCATAAGTAAATCTGTAGCTAAAGTTCTTTCATGAGCTTCATCTAATAATATCACTTGGTACGCATCAAGCATGGGATCTGACATGCCTTCACGTAGCAGCATACCATCAGTCATATATTTCAATATAGTTCTTGGAGAACTACAATCTTCAAAACGAATACTGTACCCTACTTCCTCACCTGTTTAAAAAATTATTGTGAAGACATTATATAAAGGTAGCTTAATTTTTCGAAATTATAAAAACATCTTCAGAGTTAAAAGGACATAATACATACCTAATCCAACATCCATTTCTTCTGAAACTCTTTGTGCAACAGACATAGCTGCTACTCTTCTTGGCTGAGTGCAAGCAACACCCTTGTTGCTAATATGCCTTGAATATTCTACACACCATTGTGGTATTTGTGTAGTTTTGCCAGAACCTGTTTCTCCAACAAGTACAATACATTGATGTTGTGCCAATAACCTCATAAAATCAGCACGGTATTCAAATATTGGTAAAGTAATTCTCTTTTTATAAAATTCATGATATCTTGGAGTATAAGGTAGACCAGTATAAGGATTTCGCTGAACTTCATTTTTTGGTGCTACCGAAGGTGTAGTTGTGCTATTGGATGTAGCCGAGCCATCTCTGTAAAACAACAGATAAACTATATGAAGCTGGTCTACTTTATTATTTGAAAATTATTTTAATCACATAATAACGAAATAATACATGTGTGACAGTGACATAAAATAATGAAAGTTGAGAACACTTCATTGTTATGAAAACCAATCAGATAGAAAACAAATGATATTTAAGTTCATCCGAAATTTCTCTCGTGTATCTATAATTATCTATAACGCGTATATTTTCAGCATATTGTGAAATTATGCATTAATTTCCCGTATATATTAATATACAACATACTATTGAAGAAAGAAATTTAGTTGAGAACCTTTATGGATGAGTTGATCAAGTCAGTCAACAGCAATAGAAAAGAATTGTTTTATGAATTTAAAACGTTAGATCCATACAATCGTTTTATTACATTATTATTTAACAGATCAATCGTATTTTATATAGATTATTTTCAGAAAGCGAGGTTCTTTCAACGAGATACGAGATAGGATCACAAAAACTTGTAACGATGCACATGGCAAAATATCTCATCGAACTCCTTAACTTTTACAATTAAAAATGCTTCAAAACACTCACGCTTTCCGTTTAATATACGGATCCACAACCTCGATCCTTCGTTTTGACATAATTCTTGTCCCTCCGCAGGCAAGCAAAGCAAAATCTGTTTACGAACTTCCACACAAGGCGTCACAAAATGGCAAACTAACAGGCTAAAGCTTCCTGTAAACGTAATTACAAACAGCAACGATAGATGGAGCCACAAGTACCATAAAATAACTATGAAACAAGAAATTTACTTCGAAAGCGGTTAATTTTAAATTTATGTAATGATGAATAATTTTATGTATTATCTAGAAATAAATAGACATAATATAAAAAAGATATTTATTTCTCCGTACGTTACAATTAAAAAAATATATAATTAGGATAGTCATTAAACAGCTATATTCCTAACAATATACATTGCTTCATTATCACATCCAAAAAGTAACGTTGATCTATCGATGTCAATACTGTTTATTGGCTTATGCATAGCACTACAAAGCGATGTTACATTAACTTTACCGTTTGTACCAATCGTGTTTAACCAATGCGTATTTGTAGGGTCTAAAAAAGGAATAATTTACTAATATGCAACGAGATTTGTTTATTACAAAACTTACCTAAACTTAGTTTCGAATGCTGAGCATTATTCCAATGCCATAATTCACCGCTTGTTGAACACGTAAATAGATTTTCTGGTCTATCAGGGTGAAAAAGTATTTCGCTAACAGCTTTAGCATGGGCATTGAGTTGAGACATTGGGTACGTATTATGTCTCAAGTCCCAAACTGTTAAGCTGCCATCACCACCACCAGCCACGACAATATGTCTCTGAGTGGGATGATGAGCAATACTTGTAGCTTCTGTCTGCAAAAGTTCCTCTTTACTTGGAGGTATATAAATAATTTTTTAGAGATAGTATTAAAGAGATTATACTTTAGATTGATCAGAAAGCATGAATGTTGTAGCAGGAAGATCTTGATCATTTCTTAAATCCCACACTTTCATATGCCCCCTTAAATTTCCTGTAAGTATCTCATTATGTCTTAAGAAATCAATACAATATATAGAACAACTATCTGCATCATCTAAAACAGAAATTTAGCTATTTGTGTATAAAATCAACATATAAAATAAATATTTTATATAGGAAATAAAATCTTATAGTACTAATAGATCTAATTGGCTGCTTCTGCCCAGCTGTTAAAAGATTAATTCTCCCATCTTCACCCACTGAAACTATGTCTTGTTCAAACGTAGAAAGTCCAGTACAAGATGCATAATCGCTTGTATTACTATTGAAAGAAGATTAATGAAACATAAACTGTGTTTAAAAAGAAACAAATCTTAATTAATAAAACTTACTCAAATTTGTGTATAAATTCCCATGACATGTGTTCTTTAAATTGAGAGTATGGATTTTCATGAATTTGTAACAATCTAACAGTACCTATAGATGTTGACACTACGAAGAAATCTTTCGAAATAAACTGTAAAAATAATAAAACGTTGATGAAAAAATTATCCATGATATTTTTTATATATTATAAAATAAAAACCTTTATTTCAGTTACGTCTCCAAGAATCGCATAAGATGATACGACTGCAGGATAGGATTCACCATCGTCATTCATTTGAAATGTCCAATGTGTTACTTTATTTACCTATTACATGATAGAAAATTACAATATTACAAGTGATTAACATTATTTAATACAACAATTGTAAATAATTCATATGTACACGAGGCTGCAATAGGTTAAATTTATTGAAGATAACCTTACCGGATCATCCCAACTACCGGTTATAAAATTAGTAGCATCTTCAAAATCTTCGTGTTTCCATCTGATTTTAGAAATTTTCTCCGATACAAATGTTCCTTGTACATTTTCGCTCATTTTGCTACGAAATACGATTTAATTTAGAGTATAAATGACAAAAACTATGACCACCGTTTACATGCACGCGCGCTTTCACGCGACTGTAAAAAAAAAGCCGCGATATGCGCTAAACAAAACTTTTGAAACGAAATCTGCTTACTACTATATTTTATTCCCTTATGTAATAAATATACAGAAAACATTGTTTTCATTATTTTAATTGTTTTATTTATTTTACATAATTAGAAACGGTCGTTTTACTTTTACTAAAAACTTTATCGTTAAACATTTAAATACTTTGAGTGTGCGTGTGTATATATAAAAATTCTTAGATTTAAAATTATTTAAAAAGGAAAATTAGTGACAAGTGTTAAATAATTCTTACATATGTATAAATTACATCGTTTATTTGAAAAAAAAGTATTTCTATAATTTCTGTATCTAAGTTGATCATAAAAAGGGTAGGGATTTACCTATATTTTATAATTCACGGGAGATACAGAAGACAGTTACGCAGTGATCTGGTCGTGAACTAGATGTATACCTTACCTACGGAAACGTAAATTATTTCAAACGAAACACTATCTCACGATTGAAGAAGTTTCGAAGAACTCTAATATGATCATCTGAGAATGCTGTTAAATCTATTTTTACAAGTTTCCGGAAATTGCGACATTCTTTTTTAAGTGAGTGTAAATTCGAATGATCTTAGAACGAGTTACTCCCCAAGATGTCATCGATGGTTTTGTTGTTCTTGTATCTGAATACGCTCCACTTAACTCGCTGTGATGCAAGCGATGCAAACGACTTGCAACTATGTAAGTATTAATGGATACAAGATTAATATATGAAGTTATAAAATTATTTATGTATCGATGAGTAAAAGATTAAAAAATCTAGAAAAGTTTTATGAAAAAAAAAAAAAATTTCAGCTGTTGCAGACACGAATTTAACGAGTGACGAAGGTGTCACGGAAACGCAACACGCAACTTGTAAAATCGCTACAGAAGAATTGGTTGCAAGCGCACATACCAGTGTCACGAGAATACTTACTGGAGTTTGTAATGCTAGTAGGAAATAACTTCTAATCTTTTTTCAATTGATCAGATTATTTTCTATTATCTAATTTTATTCCTAAATATGCAGAAATGATCGATGAAAAGTTGAGAGCTTTAGAGAAAAACCTGATCAAAGAATTGGAAGAAATCAAGGCATTGCTAAACACTGTTCTGGAGGGAAAAAAGGAAGTACCAAAACTGGCGAAATCATACGACGATTATCATGAAGGCAAAAGCGATACACTCTCTCCAAGACAGTCTGAAATCGATAACTTTAACAACACGATCCAAAAAACTTCATTATCAAATGGTTTGTACAGGGAGCAGAGGTTTGATTGAGATTGTTTGATTGGAAATGGATTAAATCGTTCGAATGATAGTCAAATGTTGGACTAAAAGGAATTATAAATAAAATATAGAGTTAATACGGTATCTTAATTTGTCCCAGGGCCCGCGAACCTCTTCTTTTACTACTGGCAGATAAAGCGTTTTGACGAGAAGCTTACCAATTGGAAAACCGCTCGTTGCCTACGCAGTTCGACATTTTACGTGAGCCAGAATGGCTACGCCATGTTCATCAAAGTAACGCCGCGATATTTTCCGGACGGTACAGTTTTCATAAGCGTCGGATTGACCCGTGGTCGTTATGATTCTATTCTGAAATGGCCATTTCCCCATAAGATTCGCCTCGAGGTGAAATCAA
Source organism: Bombus confusus (assembly GCA_014737475.1). NCBI lineage: Eukaryota > Metazoa > Arthropoda > Insecta > Hymenoptera > Apidae > Bombus > Bombus confusus. The sequence goes on from JACXIV010000009.1 coordinate 1,876,317, forward strand.
CATATTTAACATTCCCGTGTACTCTTAATCTCGTCGGAGCGTTAAAATGATCGTGTTTGCAGATTTTAGATCATTCATCGGAGCAATCGCGACAAGATCGAAGATCGCGGATTTGGGATCCGTCCACACTTTGCTCGGAATATTTTTGGGGCCGTCCAAAATTAACTGGAGAACCAGATAATCCAGAATGCGTTGGACTGAGCGTCCCACGACAGATTCTTTTTGTCAAGTTGCCGGTTTCGATCGATCGTCCGTCGAGAAGCGCTAAATATCTTTGGAATGGAAGTATCACGATCAAGTTGACTGTTTATCTTTAAATAACTTTTATTCTAAAAATTATACATCATGCATAGTAGTGTACGTAGTAATTCTACTAGATAATAATATTCTGTAATTAACTTTATTCGAGTTTCATTAAACGTACAAGTGATTGTATAAAAGAAAAGTATTTAATTGTCAATGGATTAAACTGTATCTTCTATCGTTTAAATAAATTCTATATGCAAACAGAAATGAACGAGAGTGAAGAAAGAATAATAAAGTGATATATTTTTAATATTCTTTTTCGCGAATAATTCGCGTTATTTGTAGATTTAAACGATCGAGTTAATTTAGGGATGTTGACGAAATATCGATCCTCTTAAGAAGAGGAATTCTACCGGATAAATAAACCTGCGGGATTGCTGATAATTGATAATCATTCGTATTACGTTGAATCGTGTTTCGAATATTTTGAGTTGCTGCCCTCAGCAATGCCTTGTAAACGGAAATCGGAAGTCGGATGCTGCCATTTGCCTCCATGCCCTGAGATTCCATTGAATTTTCAGGAAAATTCCTCTTTCTTCCGCATCCTGGAACCAATTGATTATTTTACATTTTTTATCTCATAAAAAAATGAGCTTTGCCAATTTCTTCAATTTCTTAGATAATATGGCATTGTAATAGTGAAAAGTAGGACTCACGACATGGTGGAATACTGAAAAATGATTATGTTCTAATTTATCGTCGAATGAAAATTAAATGATTCTATAAAAACATTTACCTGAGTTCGGCAACTGCGTGATTTAATTAAACACAGGTATTTTATGATATAATCATAGGTACACTTATAGTACGATGAACATTTTGTTAAAAAGAATTGAAATGCATGAAACAGAAATTAAAGAACTAGACCTGGACTAGGAATATAAAGAAAAAATACAAGAATATTCTTCTGTTTTTTCTGGCAGAAGATAAACATGCACATGGGTCATTTTTGTTACGAGCCCTTCAATCGTATCTGATGGGGAACTGGAAATTAGGTTTTCCTTACCGGTGAACGCATTGCAGAAAGGTCTCTTCATTTTCAGCGATTCGTCTGCCGAGAAGGCGTCTAACAATTGTTGCTCGATCTAACAGTTGATTCGATCAATTAATTATCGCTATAATTATGAACATGGTTTGCTTGTTAAGGCAATAATTTACCTTATCCTGCGGGTTCTCAGAATGCGTCAGGTTCACTAAGCATACGATTATGAAAATACAGCAAACGTGGTTGATCGCCTAGAGATGATCGAAAAATGTTAAATTGCAGGGAATGTTGAAGAAAATTTTGAATATTTCGAATAAAATAAAAGTTGTCCTCGTTTTTGGTTAAACTTTATAACGTTATATTCGTTAATGAACCGATTAAAATCCAGAAAAAGATCTCGATAATTACTGAGGCTATGCGTAATTTCTAATAATCATGTCGATTATATAACTATCGCACGTGAACCTTTCAAACATGTTAACTGTTATAATCTGCTTATGACTTTAATCAGGTTTGTACTGCGGTTAATTAATGTCGAACGATACTAGCCGGTCGATCCTTCCTTCGAGCAATACGTTCGTCATCCATGCAAATAAAAGCTTTTTAACTTCGCGTATAACGTAATACGGCGATCAAGCGGACTGCAACAGTTCGATAATACAATTAAAAGTAAATTACAAGTTTCGTTATATTTTAATAATCGTTCCTCGGTAAATGCTTCTCGTTATTTTTAATACTTTCTTCAAAGTTCCTTCATTGAAAATCGTAATAGGCAATATCGGATGCAATTACATTTTTGATCGAGAAGGGAAATTGGAAAATAGTGACGCGACCTTTTCAGACGCTGTCAACTAGTAACTAGAAATTTATATTATAAGGCGGGCGTCAGGAAATTAACGTGCACGTAATTCATAACGGTTATAAAGCGTAAGAGAATATTGTTCAAGGTATACGTATACGAAAAAATCTTTTTGCGCACAATGGATTTTATCAGTGTAAATGTATATAGTGACACGGTTAAAAATTATTCTACGCAAGATTATATTTTAATAAAGAAAAGTATTTTTTCCGAATTTGAAGATTCAGATGGCTAAACGACAAAAATATGTTATAAGAGTTACCTTCATGCCGAATCTTTACAGCTTGAAGATCCGCAACTCAAAGAATTATCCTTATAGGCGCACAAAGAAACACTGTCTCGGTTGAACTTTCTCCCTTTGGTTCGACTACGTCTTTTGATAAAAGGATGAAAGGTTACTCGCGGAAAGAGTCAAGTCTGCGTATGAGGGATGAAGTCGCGCCTCAGCTCTTCAAATACCACCCCCTCCTTTAGTAGCATTCGAGGGCGTAAATACATGCGCCAGAGGAACGCATGACCGTTCATAATGGCTCGTGGAACGGTACATTTAACATTCTTTACGCAGAATGTGGTTAGTCTTACGTATATTTCGCAGTCTGAACGGTGCAAGAAACACAGAAATTATGCATTTGTTCGTGTCTTATTCGTATTATGCACTTCGTTTGTTGTAACTACCGATGCGTTAAAGATTGAAATTTACTTACATAATACACAATATTAGTAGATAGTAGACAATTTTTATCAATATATTATATGCATTATGTGAAACATTTTGAAATTTTTATAAGTGCTCAAATACTTTCATAAGACACTGTATATACAATACATGTATAATACACAATAGCTATGCTGTTAAATATGCGATACGTTAAAACAGAAACTTCCTAGATATATCAAAACAATACAAAAGTTATACTAATAATTTTATTCATATATTTCGCAAAATATAATAAAATTCTAAGGAGCGAATAAAGAAACAGCAGATTTTTTTTATTTAACTTTAATCTTAAGTAACATTTTTCCGGAGAGAGTATCATCAAATGTAAGTTCTCAACCGTAAAAGGTTTTAAATGATTTTGTACACCCTGGCCACGTTATCCCACTTATGTCCATCAAGAGAAGTAGCAAACTATATTTGATAAATATGCAAAGGCTGACAACAAAAGATCGAAACATAGTAGAACGATCAAGGCAAGAAGCAGCTTATGGAAGACTGACCGACAAGAAACTCCGTGTAAATCAAAGGAAAGTAGCCGGGGCTAAGTACTAACAACGTTCGCGCATCAGAACCCGCTGAGTTACATTAAAGTTGTTCAACCCTTGGCAACTGCCCCTTTTCCGCCTCCTTCCATTCAAATTTTTAACATTCTTTTTTTTTCATTGTTTAATCTGTTATATATCGAACATAAATTAATACTGAACGTCAGGAGATGTAAGGATTAAGAAAATAATATTTCGTTTTGTAAAATAGTATTTTTGGAAGCAAAGCACTTTTCAGAAATGAAATATGTGTCATAAAATACACGCGCTGTGCTAGTGAATTCTTAATTTCCTCTATGATTTGAGTATATTTTATTATGACATCCAAGAGGATCTATAAATAAAATCTGTTATTAAATTTGTACAGTTTTTACGTTCTAGACACTTGGTCCTTTTTAAATTATCATGTATGTTAGCCTTGCCTCTCTTTATCTCTTTTCAACATTTTAATAATGTGCCAAATATATGTTGATCATAATCGTCTTAATATTGTAAATCACGACGGGTTCGCAGCTTATGAATAAGAGATGCGTACAGAACAATATTACTCTTGATATATGACTCTCTTCGTGTATAAAACGAGAGAATATTACTTGTGCGCACGTTATATTCTCTTCGTTAAAAATGTCTATATGAAAATAAATCTATCAAGATTCAACAAAAATAAATAAACTTTAATAAAAAGGAATTATTAAAGCTATGTAAGACATTCTTTATTAAAATACAATAAAATAAGAGAAATAATTTTCATATACATATGATATATTATTTAAATAATGAAAATAATTAATTAAATATATGAATAAGGATTTTTAATATAGATACAATGGTTAAAATACTATAATTACGCAACTCACAGATGCCTGGATAGCTCAGTCGGTAGAGCATCAGACTTTTAATCTGAGGGTCCAGGGTTCGAGTCCCTGTTCGGGCGTTAAGCTTTTTGCAATTTTTTATTTTATCCATAATGATACCATAATGATCCATAATGATATAGCGATACCAGTGATACGTACAATATTTCATCGACTTGTTGAAATGCTTCGAAAACGAAAGAATAAATATATATCGCAGTTTAATACAGCAATCGTTTCTGAAATTTTAATGTGGGAATATGTAATAACTTGCAGGGCAGAAACTAAACACCACATTATATAAAAATTTCCATTTTTATATCTCCTTAACTTTTCATTTTACATTAGATGATTGTACACAAATCATGTGTACGATAATTTCAGTATAATTTACTACATGTATAAAATAAAAATCATCACAAAAACAGAAAACTCGATACTATCCCAAGTGTTCTGTTGTTTTATAGATTACAATATAAATAGATAAAAGTTCAGTCTATAGAACACAATCTCTTTCAAGATTCACTTGTAAAGAGAGTAACATAAAAATACATGAATGTAATGAAAATGGGAATCATGAATGACAAATATGATAATGCATTATCACTTTGGGAAAGAGAAAGTAACTAGGATCCTCCAAATCCTTTTGTCAAAATTTGTACTAAATCTGAGTCAATAGTACTAATATCATGAAAAATATACCTAGCATTTAAATTACATTTTAAAACTGTTCTTTAACACTACCATCAGGCATTCCAAAGAACACCTTTTCAGCCATTTTTATAAAAAGTCCTGTTTCTACAACTCCAGGCATCATAGAGATGTCTATGTTAATTTTATTCCAATTACTCAGATGTTGTGGGAAATGCCAATCCAAAATGAAATTACCATTGTCTGTTATAACTGGACCCTAAAAAAAAAAATAAATAATGTAATTCGTGTGATATTCATTAACACATAAAATAATTTATTAAGAAAAATATTTACAGCTTTAGCCAAAGCCATTCTAACTTTCACAAATCCTCCATAATTATCTTCTATTCTTTTTTGAATCACAGTGTATGCCATAGGAACTACTTCAATAGGAATACCTTTCTTATATTGTTCACCAAGTTTTTGAGAATTTTTCCTAAAATCATTAAGTATTATAAGTAAAAATACACGCGTACATCAAACATATTTTGTCTGCAAAAATACAACACTTACGTATAATCAGCTATTATAATAAATTGATTAGCACAGGATGCAACGATCTTTTCTTGAAGTAAGCAACCTCCTCCGCCTTTAATGATATTCATATCAGAGTCAACTTCATCTGCTCCATCAATTGCGCAATCCAACTGTTAATATTCAAACAACAATATAAATATATTTTTATAAATAATATAGATAAAAAATTGTTTATTACTTGAGGATAACTCTCCAAATCACCTAGCTTAAGGTGGTTATTCAAAATTAGCTGACGAGCTTGGAATGAGGTTGGAACGCAAACAACATTAAGATTTTCTTCCTTTACACGTTCAACTGAAAAACAGTTTTTTTCCATCATTCGCATGTATATTGAAGATCAAAATATTTAATTATTTAGCATGATAAAATTTCCTGTTTGTAAATTAAAATATTTTTGTTGCAATTACATTTGAATCAAGTACAATCTTATCTCCTGATGGGGTCAAAGGTGCACTGTGACGATTTTATGAAAAAATTAACTACACATAGACTGTAGCAATAGTACAGGAAATTTGATTATGAACAATTATAATTAAGTAAAAATTACTGTCTTACCAAGCCTGTGAATGGCATATATTATAGTAGATCCACTACCAATTCCAATAACGCTATTATTCTGCAAAATAATTGTGCATAAAATTCAAACGATGTAACACCAGTGAGTTCATATAACCTGACAATTTATTCAACATAACATATAATTTATTCAAAATAGAAATTACCTTCACGTATTCATCAACTGCTTTGTAAGCAGCAACTTTTTTAGCACTCTCCAATGGTCCCATTTTTGGCAAGGTTTTTGAAAAGCTGAAAATATTTGCTAATGGGCGAAGCAGTACACCTTCGCTAAGTACCATGCGTGCACACTGAATGGATTTAGCATTCTCAAACTCATTCTGCATTACGGTACAACCGTCAAGACCAGCCAATCACAAAAGTGCACTTATACGCAAGTCCGGCACAAAAATTCGAATGTTTCCGTTCTAACAATCGAGAATGTGCGTTATAATTTTTCGTTATATAGAATAAACATAAACGATGCGATTTAATCGAATTTCCATTATATTTAGCATCAGAGGCGAATAACACAAAATACAACCAAACACAATTTACATTTCAATAATTATTATGTATAAGATTTCATTTTAATTCTCTATTATTACTTCAATAGTAATATTCGTCAACACATTCCACTTCAACATGTCACGCACAATATTTCTGTTTTATCATCGTAATTTCTTTCGTTCGTGCTCTCGTTCTTTCTCTCTTTTCTTTCTCACTTTCGTTCATTACGTCCGTACATTTTTATGTGTATCGGTCAATTTCTTTATTTTTTTTTAAAAATCAGGTAAAAATTTGCGAACAATCTCTCGCGTTGTAATTTTATTATGTATGTATTCGAGCAGGCTTAGGAAAAGATCGTTTAGCAAAAATTCAAGTACGTTGATACACGATGCCTTTAGCAACGACTTTGTCGAAAATAAGAGAACCAAAGGCTCTAGATTTCCCCGACAAAATAGGTGCTGCTTGACTGCATGTACCGACGAGCAAGGCCGAATTAAGGTAATCTTGTGAAACGCACAACGACTGTGTGATACCTAATGCTATACCGATCACAAAGAGATCAGCCTTGCATGATACAACTAGGGCATCTACCATCATTTTGTCCTTCCAAGATTTACACACGAAAATCTGTTTCTTTTTTCGCAACGAAGAGTGAATATTATTTCGAAGCTTACATACATAAAGCCGCTGAATGCTTATTATGATTTATTTTTTAATTTCTTTAGCTCAGGCAGTGGATCACGGTTAATGCGGCCGTGCCAGTAAGTTTGCAAAAATACTAATTGCAACGCAGATCAGTGTCTGTGTGTTCGAAGATGTACTTTCTATTTCTCTCTTTCTTCTGCTATTTCGCTTTAGCCTGGCTGTGGGTGTCTATTTCTAAAATGATAAAATCGACGTCTATGTTTTTCTTCAATCGAGAAATTCGTAAAGTGAAAATTACATTCAACGAAATAAAAAAAGGAAAATAAAGAAAGGAAGATAAAGTTAAAACATATTTTCTCCTTCTGTTCTTCATGTACAGGCACACACATACACGCGTATGTATACATACAGCTTTTTCTCTCGTTCATTCTTACACTGTTTCTGTTTGCCCGACGAACTAGAAAGGACTTTGCGTGGGAGGCTTCATTACATCAACTTTCTGTTTTGATTCTACCCTCCTATCCCGTACACCACCCTCGATCACGTGAAACAAAATAATGCAGAAAGAAAAATCGTTTAGATTTTTAGATGGGCCACAGAAGCCGCTACATTGTGTTTTAACCCACTTTTCTTTCTAGTGTTACATACATATATATGCGCTTTGCTAACTCCTACAAATTTTTTTCTATCGTGCTCTCCTCCGTACACCACTCGCTTCTTCCTTTGGCTAGGATTACAATCAAAACTCGTCAGAGTTTCGTGAAAAATATGTACCGATTCATCTTACAATATTGTAATATGCTTCGAAGAAAATAATACACTCGAATTTCTTTTACTTATCTTTGGATCAAGACGGGAGTCTTGAACACGACATGATTTTTTTCCCTTTTTAATCGAATTAGTAATGAATTAAAGTTTACACGCACTTACTGATGACATTAGTTGTATTTGCGTATGGCAAAGGAATCGAACAATGTTTCAACCAGTATTTCAAAGTTACCTTGTAACTAGTTCTGATTTGACTTTATTCAACGTTAAAGACATATACATATATATATATATATATATATCTTTCTTTTTTCTTTCTATTCATGTCGTATTCTTTTCGCTGATTGATGGCTACTGCGACATTTTTCCAAGGGAACGAAATCTCTTACGTGAGGAAGGCAACGTTGCGACAGTTCTTGATCGTGCATATCCGTATTATATCACAGTACAAAAATACTGTGGAAAATATAGCATAATAAATATTTTTAATAAAAAAGAAAAGAAAGTTCCTTTCTCACGTTTATCATTATTTCTTTTTTTTTTTTGCAATTTTTTTTTCTTTTTTTGTCAGATAGCTTCTTAGCGATAAAGTACAGTTTTCTGAGAGTGATTTTTAATTGATTCGCGCGTCGTTAATAATACAGCGTTATTAATCTCAACGACACATCCCCTTCATTAAAATTATCATATTAATAATATATATATATATACACAGTCAGACTCCTCTTGCATTATTGGGCCATTATCTACATAGAAGCCCTATTATTATTAGTCGCTAATAATCGATTATAACGATAAGAAACGGTATCGTAATGAGAGCGTAATGCGATAAATTATCGAGATTTTTAATTAAATTTAAAACTTTTTTATTTTTCTCCGCTACGATAAGTTGCGTATGTCGCGTTTCCAATCACTTTTGTCCCCGGCTTACAGCAATTTCTTCTCTATTTTTAGCCGTCTACAATTACAATTAAAACAATACAGATCTACGCACAAACGCAACTAGTCGCTGTTGTACATGTGCATAAGTGTATACACACATTTACGTAAATGTATGCTGTGTGTATACACACATGTATATATATATTTATATATAAGCATGTATAATATATATTATTTATTTATATGCATACAGTAGGCAATGATACGTAAAATATAGATAAATATAAATCGAAATTTCAATTCGTTAGAAGGAGAACCTCTTCGTCGAATAGAAAAGGGGAAAATGTCGTACGCGTTTCGCAGTTTTTCCATCATTTCTTTTTTTTTGTTGTTGCTTTTTTCCTTATTTTTGAGTTTGAATTCCATCATTCATTTCTGATTTTCATGAAATTCGTTGTAGACATTGGCTACGTTCTGACTGGCAAAAGACCTGTTTTAGCGAAGTCTTCTCATCCCCTTTCTTTCTTTTCTTTTTTGTTAATTCGTCGGGCGTAATGGTTTCGATTAAAATTCGAAAATTCACAGAAAATTCCTCTTTCCTTACACTCGAGATAACATACGGATGAAGGACGTGATAAAAACAACCGTTTAATCCACCCAAGAATATTTTTTTTCTGCTCGTTACTTCGTTCACAAGAATAATTTTTCAATCGTGTTATTTTGTTTTTGTTTTTTTCCTACAAAAGATATCCAGGAGAATCGTCGATATCTTTACAAAGCATCGAAACTTTCTTTCAAAGACGCCCAATCTCAAAACTTTCTGCTATATAGACCGAGACCCTCGAATTACCTAAGTTCTTTTTTTTACTCTTTTTCTATATATGTATGAATGAAGAAAAGCTGAAGTATTTAACTACGTATGTGTTATTCACATAAAAGAAAAAAGAAAATAGAAGGAACGTGAAAATTACGACGATACTCCGAGGCACCTTTTCGTCCTTATGAATAAATATATATATGTATATTATATATATAAATATATATATAAATATATATATATATATATTTATACTTATATATAATGTAAAAAGCTGTTTGTTAAGATTATGCTGAAATTTCAGAATGAACCATGACAAAAATCCTAACAATAAAAATATAACGATATTGATACAGCGTTCGACTGTTGGAAAAGGCGTTACACTGTCCCTCGAAATCTTTCTTCTGACAACGAAATGTATAGAAATTATTTTTCCTGCTACATCGTATAGTACATAATGACAATAAATGTAATAAAATAATATTAATAGTAAAATAGACGTGTAAAAATCCAAAAATTTTACAATCCCGAAGTGACGTGGAAACAAGGGGAACATAAGTTCGCAAGTATCAAAAATAGAAGAAAAAAAAAACACTCAGTTGTAATTTTCGACTTTATACGAAGTTATTTTAGTACATAGCAAATCATGTTGTTTATTTTTTCCTTTCCTTCCTTTTAATTAATGTAATTGGTTTTTGTATTAAACGTGCTTGTTGGAGTCTTGCTTCGTTCTGAGATTATACGCTTATGAATTCGTGTAAAATTTGAAAAATAACTAGCTTATCAGTCATCGAGATGTGCACATTAATATATGCAAAGTTCATTATTTCTCTCTTAATATCTGCATCTTATAGTTTTTTTTTCTTTTTTTTTTTTTATTTTAGGGGGGAGGATATGCACATATTTATTTAGTTTAGATAAGTATACAGCATCACTTTTGTATGAAGTATATCACGTCTAAAGGATTCTTTTGATTAACCACGCATTCCACAAAAGGCTGAATTTTTTCCCTTTCAGACATTTCGCGTTAAGGCAATTAGTACACTTTTCATTTTCTTTCTTTACATCGTTGCTTCACTATTTTATATATCTTGTTTTCAATTCACACATCACAGTGGAATACGAGAAATTATTAGAAGTGTTCGAAAAATAGGTGCATAAAGCAAATAGTGCATTTGAAAGAAGATATTAAATTATTATCGACACTGAAAGATCCAGGAAAATAAAAAAGAACGAAATGTATGATTTTTTCAACACCTTTGGTTATTTTGTAACGTTATATGTAATTCAATTTTGAATTTACTACCGAGAATGCCAGAACACGCGAAAGCATAAGAAGAAAAAAAAAAGAAAAGAAAAATGAAATCACGCGCTACATATTTTGTATAACTTTTTACAAGTTTATATGTATATATGTATATGTATAATTTTACTTCATTTTCATCCACATCTTGCAGATACACCCACAAATCAATTAACATAGAATCAGAATGTAATACAAGGGGAAATTAATTACAATATGCAATATACATAAAGTAGATTAACAAGGGAGTCTAGGCAAAAATCAAAGAAAATGGAGTAGGAGTTAAAGACAATTGAAAAATAATTATTGCTCGTTCCTACGAGCACCTTCAAATTCTACTCTCAGTAGAACCTTCACAAGTTTCGAATGCATTTGCGTGCGTCATACGCACATACTTGTTATCGACGCTTTCTGCATAAAATAAACATTAAGTATATTGTAAGTTTCAATTCATTCAATTCGAAGAAACGGAACATAGAAATTCCCAGTTTTACTTCGACATATCGCGTATAATTTTTACATATATCAAATCAGTAAAGCCTCTGTTATCGAGAAAAAAGAAAACGAACACACATACAAATATTATTTCATTTCACATTGTAAAATGGAGCGATTATAAATTCATAAATGAATGATTAAAAAAAGAAAAGGGACCACGTGATATTTTTAAAACGTAGTACTAGCGTAATGTATGCAAAAATTGAAAACAACAACAAAAATAAATTTCCCAACAAATACTTTAAACAAATACGATTAATTTTGATAGAGAAAATGATTCAGATTTCTGTTTGTTTGGCATGTAAGACCCAACTTAATCCCTCCATTTTAAAGTACTAATTCCTGAGTAATATGTAACATATTAAGGGATGGCCCGCCAACTTAATATTTGGAATCACTGGTTCTGGATTATCTTTCTGAAATGATTCGAACCTCATATAGTTGACTATTTAAAACTTATGTTCATTTAACAAAACGTTAGTGCACATGCGTTTTTATGATTTCACAAAGCATGTAGATTAAAAATCGTTAGTTGCTCACTTTAAAATATTTGTCCGGTGATTAAGATTTTTCAAATAAAAGCGGACCAACCCAAGCAGATTTATAAACTTTTTCCCATAAAACATATTTGTATTTCAATGATACACATGACATTAAACTAATTTTAAAAAATATATGTATCAAACATACGATGACCAAACAAATTTAACCAGTTTAAATTAAGCACAGCTAAACTGGTGCGTATGACGGGCAGTGCGTCTTGTGAATTGTTAAAGTTTCTACATTTTCAAGATTTTAAGTGTTAAATAAAACTGAGTATTTTATCAATCTAACTCTGTTCTAATAAACCCATACAGCCACCAAACATGAAACGCTAAAAAATATAATTATATTGTTATTATTTTTACCTGCCCGTCTCTATCCTCGATCAAGTTATTGTAAATGGATATAATAATATCGATGTAGAACGTGGCAAGACTCGCTGAGGAGTGTGTACGAGGAGTGTATATGACTGCAAGAAGTGAGTTATTTACATTATTTGCATGTGTCGGCGAATCAGCCCTTGCCCTTGTTCCATGTCACGTAACGACAAAAGATGGCGAGATTAGAGTTTTGAAAAGTGATAAGATAGGGAGGGTGAGGAGGAGGGCATTTGAATAATTATTAATATATAATATTATAATAATAACAATAATGATGAGGTGTTCTAAACAGTGCTAGGACTAGTGCTAGAGGGTCCTGTGAGGAATCAGGGTGGGTGGGTACGGGGTAAGGAAGGGTTAGTGTGGGGGCGGAGGTTCCGTAGATTGGTTTCTGCCATCTACAGCCCTAACTGGCTTCCTACGTGAAGGACCTGTTACGCCAACTGGACCGACCCCACCTCTAAGGTACGCTGGTGCTGGGGTTACTATCGGTTCTCTGATAGTTCTACTATATGGTAGCGACAGTGATTCCTGCAATACCTGTATAACGAAATTATAAATACTAAATTATTTTTGTCACAATTCTTTAATATAAAGTTTAAATTTTCGAAATTGCAAACTTAAATCTTCATATATACTTACCAATGACTCAGGCAATACACTGTGCATCAGTGTTTGAACCATAGGTGAATTTTGTATCGCGAGGTTATTAGAATTTGGTGGCAATCCTTGATTCTGAAGACCTGTCCCCACACTCCCAGCAGTAGTAGTTTGAACAGTATGTGATTGTTGCATAGAAGTTTGTGTTACATGTTTACTCATTGTTTGATCCCTTTTCGCTTCTTGAGTTACATTTAATTTCTTTGTAGAAACTGAGGAAGAGTTAGCATTTGGTGTTTCGGGACTGCTTGTAGCAGTAGTTGCACTTGATACTGGTGTTTGCGCTACAGATTGTTCCTGTGTTAACTCCGGCAATGTTTGAGAAAGCGTTCCAAGAATAAGTTCACACGTAAAGAGACTTCTATTTGCACTTTCACGTTCAATATTTTGCAACTGTGAGTCGGAGAGAGAACTGGTAATACATCTATAAACGGAGAAGGGCAGACATGTAATATTAATTACAATAAATATAACAATTAAGAAAATCTATGTATACGCATGAGGTTACTGATCCTTTGGGAACTAAAAAAAAAAGCATATATCCGTTTCATGGAGGCATCTTAAAATATAACTTTTGGCATCCCACGCACTGATCATGACATGCAGTTTTGCATGTTTCAGACAAAAGACTACGTGCATGCATGTGTGTGTCACCCGAAAATATATTTATAAAAATACTTAAATACTAGCGCATAAAAATCAATATTTTGACCATATTTTAGATACTTTTATATGTGTACGTTCCAATATTCACACATAACACATACTTTGGCAATAAAAACATATAGTTCTGTGAACTAGTAGATGATACGCCGGACGGGTTCGCCACATTAGTTGTATTATTGTTACTAGTCGTATTATTTGCTACTGCGTTAGTCATAGTAGTAGAATGACCACTTCCACTAATAATTCCTCCACAACTTGCAGAGCCAAGGACCTGAGTCTGCCTCCTAGGTAATCGCTCCAATTGTTGTCTAGCAGCCTGAAAAGATATTTCTATTGTATCATGTATTTGTAATTCGTTAACTTTTATATTCGTATTTTAGAAATTCAGCTTTTGATTAATTTGTTTTTATTACAACAATCTTTTTACTAAAAACTCTTTTATTATTAAATTATACATACTCTAACTTGTTGTCGTTCCAATTGTAGCTGCATTTGCAATTGTTGTAATTGCGATGGTGCTGACGAACTTTGACCAGTTCCTCCACCACTTCTACGAACACCGGATAATTGAGAAAGTAATTCTGTAATTGGATCTATACCTTCTCGACTACTCGGACTCAATCCTCCGGACGAACTGAAATGCATATTGGACCTAAAGGTCCAATGATACGCCAATGAACATTATCTAAGATGAGATGATGATAAACTGAAGCTGAAATCCGGCTTAGCGTTCTTTTTAGGCATTTCAAAAAAAAAAAAAAAATACATTTTTTATCTTACAATATACTATCATGATTATTGAACTATGTTTCACTAAAAAGATGATGGTAATGACTGATAAATTATAATGTTAATGTTATAGGACAAGCAAAAAATGATACTTAACAAAATACATGCAGTCAAACATCACAAAACTTGTACACTACTGTAATTCATAATCAGTGTCGATAGAATTTTTTAAAAATAGATTAATACATTAGCACTCAAACACATTTGATATTTATTTTTAGTGGAAAGTAATTGTTTCCAAGTTTTCTTGAATATAATACTTACAATATTTATAACAAATATTATAACACTTTTTCATAATCATTTAATGTAGCACGCATATCAAATATACATACCTGCGAGGCCGTGGTCCACCAACAACTCTAGATGAATGCGTTATTCGTCTACCAGTATATCTACTTGAAGCTGGTTCATCTAGAAAAGAGATCAAGTCTCTTGGTCCACTACGATGCTCCAAACTTAAATGACCACCAAAATCATCAGTCACATTATTAGGATCTCCCCCTGGGACAGATGCACATACTGGGCAAACCTATAATAAAATTGGAAACCTAGAAATCTCTCTCTAATAAAAAAGATAATGTATGATAAACACTTATATATATTATAGTATACATACAACTTCAAAAGAAGTGTCTGAGTGATCTGCAGCAACATGTTCTTGCAATGTAGCCTCAGTGAAACCCATTCTTGTACAGTAAGGACAAGTTAAAGATTGTGGCTGTTCTACACTTACTGCCTCTCCACCATAATATAATTCTACAAAATAATAAATTAAAAAATTAGTTTGTATAGTTATATTATAGTAAATATTAGTTTGTTAGGTTATACTTAAAAGACAATTATTATATACATAGAATTTAATAATTAACTTACCAAACTCAGATCTAGTAAGTATACACTGCATAGGATGATCACTGTGGTGACGCGTAGTACTGGCACCTCCTTCGTAACAGTTGGCACACAAATCATAATCGTAGCATATGAGGCACTTATATCTGCGACCCCGAAAGTTCCCCTTTAAGCAGGCGTCACAACTTACCCCTAAAATAAACAATTACTATATATTTGTATATATAGGGACTAGTATTTTACAATAATAAAATCAAATTAGATTTACTATTAGTATTAGATACATAGCATAAAAGTAAAGCACATTATATGTAAGTAAATGAAGTACATTTACATAAAGTACTTTAATAAAAAGTACAATTGTCTCTACAAAAGATATTTATATATCTTTCATACCTACATATACATACAATAACCTTGAACTAGATCTATTAAAGATAGATTATTTAAGTCTGTTTCAAATGTATATAGTTTTTGAAATAAAAAATTCAACTGTATATTCTTATTAAAACAGACATCTACAACTTAATAATTTATTGAATACAACAATAAAATAACTTCAGCATAACTGTAAATAAGTAAAATAACAAAATAATATTGAGACAATGTGCATTATATACACACACTACACATGTAATTTTCTTATAATTACTTGCACTTAAAAATTTAGTTTTTTGTTTAATAAAATAATATTTACAGCTATAATAACAGATACATAATGATTTTTTAATTTCATGCGTTTTCCTATTTACCTCTTATTGCTACATTTTTGTAAGTTATACACATATATGCATATACATATTTTAAGAAGTGCAATAAACTAAGTACTCACTTTTATTGTAATGGTATCATAAAAGTTAAGACCTACATATATGTGTATTAATAGTCAGCAATAACATCTTTGAACTTCAATACAATATTTCTAATTTCAATTATGTAACATGCGTAGATGTTAAATAAATAAGAAATAATATATGTACTAACTTTATTTATGCAAACAATGACTACTCTTTATTTTGCTAATCTCAATATGACAGATTAACTTAAAAATCCAATATAATTGCATTTCTATGATGTTAATATTATACCATTAGAATGTAGTAAACAATGCATTATTTAGAAAATACAAACATGAAAGTTGGAAGAAGCAAGGAAAAAGACTAATTCAAAGATATAGGATAAGAAAAATATGTTTCAATATGTTTTAGAGATTTAACATTGTAAGAAAGAGAAGGGGATTGTACAAGAAAAGCAATATCAAAGAAACCATTTGGCAGAGCACATCTTGACAATGGGTCGATAAATTTCCCCGTGAATTTTATTCATTTTATATAATTAAAATAAAAAAAAATGATGACATAGCAAGAAAATTGAGCACAATCATCAAAGAGCATTATAAACCCAAAGAAATTGGAGTAAATTTTTTATAAGTGCTGCCATCTGGCCTCTGACATTAGACCCTTTGGTACAGAGCTTACAAGAAATGTCTTAGGAAAAATCTCATACATTCTCGATTTCGTAACCTCGACGATGAGTTCACACAAACTTTTTATGCATATCCCCGAATACCCCATGATCAAAAAATTTTGTCATCAACATAAAATAAATTTAGCATGTGAAGTAAAGGCTGACTTGCTAGTCAGAAACAGCGCACACGTACGTACCGTCATGTCGATTCATTTTCCGTTTAAAATCTCATATACGCCGATAGCGCGAAGTCTCGCGATCGAACGGTTTACGAAATACGATTACTGCTCGCCACTGCGTTAGCTCTTCACGTCCCTCAATGCAGCAGATACAATGAGGAAAACATTAATCGTCAAACAAAAAATTTTTCGTTAGAATTTCCAGCGTAAAACCTAACCCAACTAGGCTACCGTGACGTCACACTAGACCTACGCTCCCGGAGAACGTTGCGGGCAGGGTCTCCGTCATTGCGGCGTTGCCACATTTCCAATAAACATGCGTGGGAAATTCAAATATCACATATCTGATCACTTCATTTTGTACAAACTAAATTGATTTCATTTAATTATTCCCGCAACAGACTTTTTGGAAAACATAACATAGTATTAACAAGGTATATATGCAATAAATAAATTGATTAAACATACTGCATCTCAAGTTTCTTTCATTAGCAACAGAATGTTATTAATGTCAGATAGATCATATATAAATGATCCATATGACGCTATATTGAATTATTGTTGTTTTAATTCATTAAATACTAATCGTTATGTAGAAGTTAAAGATTTATACACATATTCTATTTAATGTTACTCGAAATACTTTCATCGAAACAATATTAACTACTCAGTTGACAATCTGTTTTTATAGTTTGTGCCGAAAATCTGGCAATCTAGCACTCCTTTTACGAACTTTTCCGAAAGATTTTCGTATGACTTCGTACCCTTCCGTATATAATCGCGACTCCCGAAACATATTTCACGAAGAAGTTGTTTCTTTTATTGAACAATGGAGGCAATAATCGGACGCGTTTTTATATATGGTGGCAAAGGTGCTTTAGGTTCTACTTGTGTTTCAAAATTCAAGTCGAAAAAGTGGGTAAGTAATAATAATAACAATAAATGTCAACAATATATAATAAAAATGTAGATATTGATTTTGTTATCAATGAGACTGACTTATTTTCCACAGAAGTTACAACTTTTTATTGTTATTTCCAAAAGTAATACATATGTAAATTAGTTTCATTTGACAAAAAACAAATTATCGATCATTTATACATCGATAACTTATTCAGTCTAGACATTGATTAAAAATTAATTCTAAACAACTGTTAGGCAGAAATTTCTGAACGATGAAATCATTTATATTTAAAAATAATTAATTAAAAAAGTAATAATTGAGAATTATTTTATGTACGTCCTTCTAGAAATTAATATAGTCAAAATTTATAGAATATTTTTTTTATTCATAATGAATTTCATAGAATTTCTGACCGGTGTACATATTCAAACGGCGAAGTAATTCTTCGCGCACTGTTTTGAATGTTACGAAGTATAGTATTCTATTTATGTATCTACA
Source organism: Bombus confusus (assembly GCA_014737475.1). NCBI lineage: Eukaryota > Metazoa > Arthropoda > Insecta > Hymenoptera > Apidae > Bombus > Bombus confusus. Next base: position 1,894,727 of record JACXIV010000009.1, read on the forward strand.
ATAATTATTATCTACGTGTATATATGCTTATGAATGTATTTTTCATAGCTTTTTTAAATATATAAGTATATTTTTAATTATAATTAAATATGAATCATTTACTAATTTTAATCTGAGTTTAGTTTCAGTTTTAGTTTTAGTTTTCTGTAAGCTAAAACAACCAAATTTCTTCTGCAAGGCTGTTAGGTAAACAAATAAAATAAAATAAATAATATGAATCATTTGCATTACTAAATGCAAACATATTAGAATAAATTTTATATAAATTTAATAAGGTATTTTCCTTATAAAGATATGATTTCAACAAAAAGAATGTAGATTTACTTATAATTCTATTTAGCAATCTCAAGTATACAGGAAAAATACATCAAGGCCATAGTTAATGAATCAGAACCTTTCACATAGTACATATACCTCTATAATATCTTTGTTAAATAAGCTTAAGAATCTTGCAAATATATCAATTTTATGATACTAAAATATTTGTTATTCTACACATTACATACATAGTTTATAGACACATTACTAAACAAATTATTAAATTTAAGAAAAAAATTATATATTTTTATAAAATTACCATTAACTTCATAATTGTAGTGGGTTGGCTGTATTGATATGAAGGCAAATGAGCAAGCTGATGCAAATGTGATTGTAAAACCAGACAGCAATTGGCAAGAGCAGGTAATTTTTTAAGTTGTTATACTCAATTAAATGTGTGTGTGTGTGCGCGCGCGCGTGTGGTGTGTGTGTGTGTGTGTGTGTGTGTGTTTATAAAACTAATCATTTTTATTTGTTTATTAGGAAGTTGATATTCTGCAACAAATTGGAAATATTTTAAATGGGGATAAACTAGATGCAATTATTTGTGTGGCTGGTGGATGGGCTGGTGGAAATGCAGCCAATAAAGATTTTATTAAAAACAGTGAACTTATGTGGAAGCAAAGTGTGTGGAGTTCAATTATTGCTGCTAGTATTGCTGCCCATCATTTGAAAGAAGGAGGATTTTTATCATTAACTGGTGCGAAAGCAGCTTTAGCAGAAACACCAGGAATGATTGGATATGGAATGGCTAAAGCTGCTGTTCATCAACTTACTCAATCTTTAGCAGCTAAAGATAGTGGTCTTCCAAAGAATTCTTTAGTTGCTTCTATCTTACCTGTTACTTTAGATACACCTATGAATAGAAAATGGATGCCAAATGCTGATACATCTAAATGGACTCCACTTGAATTTGTTGCAGAGTAAATAAAATCTTTCTTTTTTCCTTATATCATGTTTTTATATTTGATTTCTTACTAATAACATCTTATTTTATAGCCTCTTCTGGAAATGGTCACAAAATCAAGAACGTCCAGCTAATGGAAGTCTCCTACAATTGATTACCAATGATAACAAAACAGAATTAATTACAGCTTAAGAGGAAAAGAGTTACATCTGGAATCGAAAGCATTTATGGTGCTCCCATGACAATATATATACATATGTATATCCATTATAAATACCTTATATCAATTGGTGTCCCCAATCAGTTAATGTTGTTCCATGTTAATGCATTTGAAAAAGGAATATGAAGATATATTTGTATATATGTAAAAATATTTTTCTCTGTACCTTTAAACACAAGAGCTATAGGTTTATATAGCAACATAAATTCATTCCATTTAAATAATATTACGACAATAAAATTATGTGATTAAGTGAAATTATTTGCAAACAGATTGTAACATATTTTATAACGTTTCTAATATTTATTTTTATATAAATGTAATATATTTTATATTCTGGAATATTATAATTGTGTTACGCTTTAGCAGTTCATCTCTTAAACTAAAATTAAATATGAAAGTATAAACAAAAGTACTGCTTTTGTTAATAATCTCTGATATTATAAATTGGAAAAAATAAAATACAATATACAACATAATTTTAGTTTTTATTAGAATGTTATGTGTACTATGCATAATAGAGCTTCTATTGTTCAAGATTGTAACATATGTGCCCAACAAATTATATACGCAAAAAGTTAGAACAATAATTTTATAAAATACTCTATTAAATATTATTGATTTTGCTTAAATATAATTGATATTTATATAATTTTTGTTAATTCTTTTTATAAGAGTAGCTATATATTTTGAAAATCATTACTTCAATCGCCCGGATAGCTCAGTCGGTAGAGCATCAGACTTTTAATCTGAGGGTCCAGGGTTCGAGTCCCTGTTCGGGCGAATATTTTTTTTCTATTTAGGAACTATTCGATATCTAATTTTGCATATACTAATGAATATTAGAAAATTCTAAATATGCCATTGAAGATATAGTAAAACTTCATTTATCCATCACGGTCGAAGGACAAGACATATCAGATATTAGCAATCTATTACTTCTCTCTTTTTTCGTTTTTAATCATTCATATAGTTGGAATTAATTTTTATATAACTGCATTTTGCTAAGCTGGAATTTGTAAATATTAAGACAAAAACCTTCACTCGTATAAGAGGTACTTCGCCTTAAATTGAATTATAAGAGTTTAGGAACATATTTGGTATTGAAATCGGAAATCGGGCATTGTGATGACATCAGTTCGGGTGAATGGAGTTATAAATGGAGCTGATAACTGATAAATGATAAACTAATAAACTGATAAATGGAGCTCTACTGGGTAAAATTACAATTTAGTATATTGTAAATCATTTTATTTAATATGCACAATAAGAAGTTTATACCTATTGTAAACCTGAACAGAAATTGACATAATGGACATTTTTTAAAGGGTAATTTAATATTAACTTAATAAAAATATTTATGTATACTACTAAGAAAGTGATATTTTTTATTTTGATGACATAAACAACTCATTCAACTTTTGTAGTTCATCTGAAACAGAAAAATGGAAATTACAAATCAATATTATATTATTAAAGGAACCTACAGCTTGCCTATAGTCAAATTTATCATTTTTTACCTTCGGCAAGCTTCTTTTTCTCTGCTGCTAGTTTTGCATCTCTGATGGGTTTTTCCTTAAGTTCTTGTTCACGGCGGGCATTCTCTCTTCTACTAAGTCTTCTTTGATGGTAAGCACCGTAAACTATGCCAGTTAACAGAAGAGTCCATCGGGAAAACTACACAAAATCAAATAATAAAGGTTTACAAAGTATTTTTAAATTTATATTTAAATGCATATAGATATATATACATTTAATATAATATATATATATATGCTATTAATGCTTTAAAAAGAGAAAGAAATGTCTAATTTATATTATTATTTAATTCATACAACAAAATATATTATTTAACTAACGCTTATTATATCTATTAAGGTTAGAAAATGAAATACAAATTCAGTGCTAATTTATCTTTAAATTTCATTCTAACGTAGAATAAATGATATATATAGGTTCTTTTATATTTCTTTAAAACTTAAAAAAAAAGAAAGCATTACTTGCAGTTGCATAAAAATTATATAATATAATCAATTTAAAAGTACTTGTTCCGAAGCATATTCATTTTTGATAACAAAAAGAAATCTTAATAAGGCATTTGTTAAATAAATATTAGTTTGCAACACAATGGTTGAATGTAGATGGTTCTAAAAAAATTCATTATAGCAAATTGTACTCACTTTAATTAAAGGGGACACCTGCAATGGTCGGGGTGCTACTTCGGCAGACGACATTTTGTCAGTGGCTTACTAATGCTATGAAACTCTAGCTACGATCACTATTTGAGCGGACGTTTAAAACATTCCTGCATATTTTTGATTATGAACATGAGAGTTATCATTATTCTGAAGAATAATATAATATTACAAATATAATATAGATTTGTAAAAGCTTTGTTATGATACTCTCTATGTATTTTTTTATCTTTTACATGCTTTGGATTAGAAATTAAAGGATACAAATGTAGCAATTTGATAAAGATTAAATTAGAATATACTTATCGTCGCAACTTGCGATTGTGATCATAACGAAGTTTAATCTTAAATCAATCATTACATTATATTATACTTTATATATTTATTAATAGCCTAAAATTTTATTTTATTTTGCTATGTACTATAATTTCCTATTTCATCGTTTTTAATTTTACATCTATTGTAATTTCTCACGTTCTCTATTTTTCTCCGTTTCTTTTTAAACATTTCACAGGAATAACTGAGGAAATCTTTATAGCAACAAATAACCAAAACAATTCATTGAACAAAACAAATGAAAATTTACATTTGAATTGAGAAACTATCATTCAAAAGAACGCGCTCTAATGTTTCTTATCGTTATAGAGATCTATAGAAACATGATAGAAACTAGAAACTTTAATCTAAATTCATCTCGTATTTGATTGGTTGAACACATTTTTTTAACTCGTCTTCGATAAGTGACTGTGTGGCCGCAATTTCATCGAAACGCATCTGCCGACAGCTTCTTGACGGGTGTCGATAACGCAGATCGCCACATTTTAATATGTTTCTCTCTATAGTATTTGTATACATAGGTTTCAAGCACGGTGCTTTTAAGCTGTTTGAAGAAGGGATCGTTTAACCGTTTCGCCTTCTCGGATATTCCTCGTCAGTAAGCAAAATGGCGCCGCTGTGGATGGTGATGTCATTAGCGGTTTCTTTATTTTTAACACCTTTTCTTATGTTTTTGCTTGCCATAATCTTTTTGGCATCTATCGGAAAGTCACTCGGCGTTAGAAGATTATATATAAAATTGCTGCTAGCACTATTTGAGGTAAGAAAATGAGTGGATTCGATTTACAATACTATTCCGATTAGAGACACATCATGAACCTATGAATTGAAAACACGATAAACATTTTATAATTTTTTTTCTTTTTCTTCTTCTTTTTTTCTTTTTTAGAAAAAATATGAAAAATTACATGATCTTTTGATATCATTCACAATGAAATTTCTAAAACGAAATGTGTATCAAACTTAACAATATTGTTTTGCAAATATGAAAAATTGCAATTAAATTTAAGGTAGACATTTTGAATTTTATTCATTCATATATACCCTATTTAATTTGAATGTTAAAACTTGCACTAATTTATAGATAAAATATTTAAAGGTTTATTTATCGTTTCAAAGTGATGGTCAATAAAATAGGTGATTACTATTAAACCAAGTATGTTTCATGCATTATTTACCTAACAATCAACAAGTAACAGCAATTCAATAGTTAATTTAATTTTTTAGTTTTTCCCTAATTTATTTTCGATACAAAGAAAATTGATTTCGTAAGATATATAAAATTTGTTGGTTAGAATTGCATTCCGAGCTACCACGTTTTTCTGACAGCTAAAGTAAACGTAAGTTACGCAAAGTAATTATACTTAATTATAAAAACTATGATATCAAGTTTATTTGTTCGATCATAAATTTCTAACATTTAATTCCATAATCAATAAAAAGTGCAAATAAAATATATTAATAAAACATGCAGAAATCTAATTAAATACACTGTTACTATATAAATATTCTTTATCATATATATAATATATTTTCAAATCGTGTATTGTAATTTTTAATTTTTATCTTTAGTAAATAAAATATGATTTTTTTTCAGTTTGTATAAATTATTAGTCAAACTCTCAAATTATCGACTGGTAGAACATCAGTGCAATTCAAAGAATATTTTATTTCTGAATCACTTTTAAATTTACATGTTAACACCATTCTTTTATTCATATTTCATATGAAGTATGAATTGATATATCTATGATATGAAATATGATATATATTACATTAATATATATTGTGTATAATATAACATACATATTAAATATATTATATATAATTATAATATTTATATTTAATATAATTATGTGTTTAATATATATATTAATATTAAGATATTCAATTGAAATTAATTAAAGCATACTTCGGCGAATCACCTACGATGTTACATCGTACGTAACGAATTTGTATCGATTTAAAGCTGTTAAATGGCGAAATCCTAATGTTGGAACGATTTGTGCGACCGAAGAATAAAATCCAACATTTCTATACCTGCTTTTTAGTACGCTTGTGCACATCAGGTTTTTAAAAGGAGGAATTTTGCGACGTTTGTTCAAATATTTGTCACGCTGGTCAGAAACACGTGATCGTTATTCTGGTAGCTTCGAAGTCATAAAAATCCACTTTCTCAATTTTTTTCGATACCATTCGAATGTTAATCATGTTGAACACGATTCAACGTACAATTCAACGTATTCAAGCATTCTATTATTTTTTGTAATATATATTATATCTAATGTATAGTATATATTCGGAATATATATTGACATAACACGTAACTCGTACTTACATATGTTAAGAATGTTAGGATTGTATCTAAAAGTCATTACTCGACGTGAATATCACGTGGATATGTCGATTGATAACGTAGATTATCTATATTCTGTATGTCAACATCTTATTTAATAAGAAACGATATACTGTGCAAAGGTCTTAATGATTTATGATTTTATAAGGACAATCATATTTTTGTTATTTTATAAAATATTTCTATACAATGTTATATAGAAATGCATTTTTATGATTTATTATGTTATTTATTTATATTATATAGGTTATTTCGTTAGAAATGCAAAGATTTTCGCATAATCATGTATCATTCGTCCAACTTTTGTTATAAGAGAATAGAACGTTAAAGAAGATAAACATTTTTCGTTGAATTATTCTTCATTGAAATTTCCCCTCTTTAGAAAACTATTTATTCTAGTTTATCGGAGGTCGTTCACCGTACGCATGTCACGATAATACGTGGATTTCCTTTGTTTGGAGAACAGACAAATCGGTGACTCTACAGTTTCGCATAACGAACACGCCGGATGACTAACATGAAACACTATTCAATTGTCGGTCACCTCGCCTAGGTTTTTTGACATGGCTCGAATGACATTGCCAAAATATTTTTAAGTGAATATTAAGCAACATCCCATAAAAAGGTATTTGGTAATAGGTTTGCTAATAAAATAAACGAAATTTTACAAATTACAAGTCATCTGATTATCCTATTTTAAGTACAAAAATTATAAAACAGACATTTTTAATCATCATCGTAATAATCACAAAGTAGTTAAACTTAAATAAAAATGTTGTATTAAACGAAGTACATTACATTAGCAAGCGAAAAACAAACATTCTTTATGTGTTATATAATCGTCAGATCAATCTATAAATAATAAAATATAGAGGCATTTTACGAAACATCTCTTACGATGATCTCATGCATTCTTTACACTATTTGAATATTCGCGAAAATAAAAATTTATCGCAATGTTTATACGATTTACAAAATGTGCAATGAATGCTTTCCAAGATGTGTTCTTTTAGTTTCTTTTACAATAATCTTACCATAATTACATATCTTTCAAGATGCATCATATGCAGAATGAGAACGATGACGTGTCACCTTATTTGTTTATATGTAGGTGTGATATGTATGCATATTAATTTTCATTCTACACAATCTTCTCAATCTTGATCGCGAATTAATTAATGGATAGCTCCCAATATAATGATAACGATGATTATGTAATTACAGGCGGTAGACTGAAGACGCGACGTTCTAATTGAAAGGTTGTGCAAGATGCGTACAAACTCGTCAACTTTTTCCTTGATCACATATTGTTAACATGATTACAAGACAAAGATCGTGAATTGCGGCGATGATATGTTTGTAGTTCCTTGAACATGGTGCAGAGATTGAAGAATGATGCACTATAATTTTAAGGGAGAAATTTTGTCTAAAATTCAAAGACGCATGAAAAGAAGATGGCGTATGAAAATATTTGAATACTTGTAGATATCTGTGATGGATATATTATGTATGGCATGAACAACGATTCTCATTAGCATAGTAATGAGACTCGACTATCATAGCTATATTGGAAACGCTTGATACAAATTTAAAAAGGTATATAGAAATCGCAAGATATGGGATTATCTTCAACACTTAGTATATGCTTAGTATATGCTTTTTTACTAAATATGTGTTTGCAATAAATAATTTATAATTTCTATATACATTTTTAGATTTCTTTCAGTTTTCCAATATGATCAGTCGTGTTTTGTTACAGTGCTGATGGACATGAAGAATGTTTCATATAACACATGCAATACATATGTACATATATACGTACATACAAGTTTTTTTATCATAGGTATATTTTATTGGGTAGTTGCGATTATGTAAAGACTACGTGCAATAAAAATTTAACTATAATCAATTTGAAAAGAACTGTCTATGAACAAGATGAAACGTCCACGATCTTGAATCTACATGCGACGCATATTCCAGCGTAATTATAATAAAAATTATCGTAAAAAAAAGACTAGGAGAACGTATTTAGAAGCGATTGTTGAAACATTTTGTATGTGTATTGTGATAAACGAATATTTTATCTTCGTGAATAATCAAATAACTCGATAAATACGTTACATTATTATGCGAAATGCTGTGTAAAATACGCATAAAAACCTTTTTATGTACGATTAGAAATCGTGGACATCAAGTACAAAGTTCAAGAAATTTGTCTTTTGTTGAAACGTGCACCTTATCGATTCTTTTCTCATCAACGTTATCGAAGATCGTAATATTGCAATTAACTGCATGATTCGTCGAATTTCGAGAAAACACGTGTCAATGCAGGGAGCAAATATAATTTATCGAGATATCCACTTTTTTCGAAACTCTACGTTTTGCGATAGATTTAGCAACAAAATTTCATTTTCAGATACGATTAACGCGATAATATTGCTAGAGAGGCTCCTTTATCGGAGATACTACAAGTTTAGCTCAATGGAAAATGTATCTTGTCCTTGATGAATTTTCCATTTACGATATATGCCTATCTTTTAATTTCTTTTTATAAAGAAGAAAGATGGATTAGTCAAGTACAAAGTGTATAGATATCGTCAGACGAAAGTGTTTTTTTTTTTTTTTTTTGATAAAAAAAATTACTCGTATGGGAGTAATTAGTAATGTTATCTAAAAAATAATTCGGATGACTAAAAACAAACGATAAATGTTTCCGCCGTATCTTAAAAGCTTCCTTTTTATCTAAAGATCAAATAAATTCTTTCCTCGTTGATATTTAAATAGATTTCTTACAACACTTGTATATTTGCGTTTATACCGATAAAGTTATATGCGAATAATTATTAATAATTATGTTACATGTTTAATGAAACCTATCGTTTTTGTTCGAACTTGTGAATGATCTATAGCTGTATTGAATTAGTTTCATTGAACTTAACATTTGTACATTTTGTTCTTTTTTAAATCTGATTTATCATCAGTTTGATTGATAAACTTGTTAAGTTTAATCACAAGAAATGAATGAAATTATTCGGGTTTATCAACTAGGAGGTCGTTAGCTTGCCTGTTTAGTTACATAATACATATATGATATAGTAAAGTAATATAATTATATAGTATATTTCAAACACTTTGTATGTAGATTGAGAACTAAATATTTTAATTGCGTCTCCACGCTATGATATGAATTTTTCAGAAAAAGTTCTGTCCGAAAATTTCTGTTAGGAAAAAATATTTATTTTAAATTACGAACATTTTTTTATTTTTTTATAACTTATTGTAACAATCTTCCAATTGTAAAACAGTTTTAAGAAAGGAACAAGCATTGTTTACCCTTATTTTTATCATCGATAATTATTAAAGGATCAAGGCCAGAGTGAAATTATTGATATTAAAAATATTCGTATTTTAAGTTATACTACTTAACGTTTTAAGTACTTGTTTCTTGCAAAGTATAATCAGTTCGACTAAACTGATTGTCTTTCTTGTGTTGTACAAAGATCATTTTACAAAAAGTTGCTTCACAATAAGAAACGCATTCCTTAGGATCGTTTAAACTTAAATAATTATAGCGTATGTATTGCTTTTATACTTCAGTATGGCAGACAAAACATAGAGAACGTGAAAAAGAAGAATGGTACTTGGAAGCAAAATGACGAAGACACGGATGAGGAGTATGAGTCGCGGCACGTCGAAAAGCAGAATGTGCAAAATTGGAAAACGGAGAATATGCAGAATGGAGTGAGCAACAGCGTTATAGCCAGGTCGACGGATTTGATTTTGGTACCCGAGCCAGAAATGCAGAATCATAAAAATCATTTGGAGGAAACAAAAACGGAGAATTCGCAGACGCCTACAACAAGTGCGAATAAAAGTGAGGTAATTTTAATTCTACGTATTTAGTATATATCAGGAAAATATGTATATTTATCTACGATTACTTGTACAATCGATTGAGAATATATTTTTGTTGCAGACTCTCATACGTAGAGATTCGTTTGAAACCCTGAAAAGGGAGTTCAAACCTGCAATCTGTTTGGATTACATTAAAGCTGGTGTAGAAGCTATTATAGAAGATGAGGTGACATCTCGTTTTGAAGCAGAAGAATTGAAGGTAATTTCTATTTCTTTATTTCTCTAGACATATAGATATATATGAATTATTATATAGTATAATGATATATTTTTTCTAGAATTGGAATTTGTTAACTAGAACAAATAGACATTACGAGTTCATCTCCTGGAAGTTAACAGTGATATGGATATGTGGATTTGTTATGCGATATTGTTTTCTCCTTCCCTTGAGGATATTCATTTGTTTTGTTGGGGTAAGTTCATTGATTTAATAATAAATTAATAGTATTTAGAAAAATTGAAACAAATTGGTAGGATGCATATACACTCAATTAATTTCTTATTTCCACATTTATTTTTATTTTAAGATTCTGTTATATGTTTGCCACGAATATATTTTGAAATTGTCTGCTTCAATACCAAATATAAATTTAGTATTTGCAACTCGACTAATATCAAAGGTTCCTAGGTACTGTACATTGTAATTGCAACATTTCTTATTGGCTTCCTACCAAATGGTTTTATTAAGAAATGGACATACAACAAGGCTAGTCTCATAGCATTCAGGATAATGTCACAATCTTTATCAGCGACAATTACAATTCATAATCCAGAGAACAAACCAAAACCAGGAGGAATGTGTGTGGCAAATCACACTTCCACAATCGATGTGCCTATCTTATCCACACAGACAACATTCTCCTTGGTAATATGACATTACAAAGATATCAATCTTTTGTTTTCAAAATTTGCTGTTGGGAATTTGTGATGATGTCTTGTTGTTTGTAACCAACTAATCTCTGCATAATATGATGATATCATTAAAATAAATTCGGGAATTCTGACGTATTAATCCCCTACATTAATATGATTTATAATTGCCCACTGACAGAATTAAAATGCATTGTTAAATGTTACAGATAAAATGGTATCCTGTAACTTTGCTTTGCAAGTAAAGCTAGTCAGCATCGATACTAAAAGAAAGATCCTTTCTTAGATACAAAGCTTGTGATTTACAGGTGATGTGGCTGACAGCATGTACAGCGGTAGTCGGCTATGTTCCAGAGGGTAGTTTCAAGCGATGGCTGAATTACAAAGTCTCCATAATGTGCTTCGGTGTGTTGTCGAGTGCTCTATCATCAGTAATTACGTATCATAATCCGGAGAATCGTCCTGTTAGGGGTATTTGTGTGGCAAATCATACTTCACCTATAGATGTTCTGATACTCATGTGCGATAATTGCTATTCCTTGGTACGTTTATGTCGTTCTTCGTCTAATAAGCTAATAGTTCCAGCATTATTTATTTATCGATATGATAACTCGTCTTTTGTCAATTTCTTTGGGTTTTTTTGAAATTTGCTTCATATTGGACTTATTCTGTTGTTGTGATGTTGTGGTTGTGGAATGTATGCATGAAAATATATGCAAAAGGCGATTTAAATTATTCAATAAGAAATATTATTCTAGATAAAATTTGCTTTAAACGAATTTTGCTTAAAATTTGCTTTATCTTAGTATCATGTGCAAGGCGATTAATATTATTCCATTATTTTAGGTGAAATTTGCTTTAAATTAATTTTGCTTGAAATTTGCTGTATATTTATTTTATTCTAGTTATTATTGTTATTATGGTGTTATTTGTTTGCATTGCATAAAAATGTATTACTTCAATATTATGTGAAAGAAGATTTATATTATTCAAATTTTATATTTTAGATAGGTCAGAGACATGGTGGATTTTTAGGTATTCTACAGAGAGCTTTAGCACGTGCTTCACCACATATTTGGTTTGAACGGTGTGAAGTTAAAGATAGAGAAGCAGTTACAAGACGGTAAATGTTAATCACTATGCTGTTAACATATTTTCTTTATAACATTAAAATTTTTATTACATACTTTATAGATTAAAAAAACACGTGTCTGATCCTACAAATCCACCGATACTTATCTTTCCTGAAGGCACATGCATAAATAATACATCAGTTATGCAATTTAAGAAAGGAAGCTTTGAAGTTGGTGGAGTAATTTACCCTGTTGCAATAAAGGTAATTGTGTACATATTCGTGTAAATTTCGTGTAGGTAACCAATTTTATTTTTTTCTTATAGTATGATCCAAGATTTGGGGATGCATTTTGGAATAGTAGTCGATATTCAATGATACAATACTTATATATGACTATGTCAAGTTGGGCCATAGTATGTGATGTTTGGTATCTTCCTCCGATGTATAGGAACGAGGGAGAGAGCGCTATTGATTTTGCGAATAGAGTAAAATCTGTGATAGCAAGACAAGGTGGCTTGGTCGATTTACAATGGTAAAATCTTTTAGATAGAAAAAAATATCATTCGTCATTATATATAGCGAGAGACAATTAAATTTTTTTAATTAAATTTTTAGGGATGGTCAGCTTAAACGAATAAAACCGAAAAAGGAATTGCGAGAAAAGCAACAAGAAGAACTTAGTAAACGACTTAAAGACGAATAAAGTCGAATATGAATCGTCTCTAGTCCCTCTTTCACAATCGATATAATGTGTGATATTTTGCTTAAACGAGAATATTTTATCTGATGTGCTGTTTTATCTTCTTCGTGGACATTTATCTATGCAAAAAGGGGATGATAGAGCGTATGCATGATTTAATTTGTTTAATTTTACAAATGTGATACATTGCGCTATGTTAGATTATTTTTTATATAATGAAAACTTGATAAATTTCTATAGTAACATTTAAATTCATTACAAGACGATTATTGCAGTACAAACGATTTATCTTAATATTTTGATTGAATTTAAATGAAATATCGCAGGTACCACATTTGTCAATTTTTAATACCAATATTATATAACGAGGCATTACAAATTTATTATTTATACATGATGAAGTGTTTAATATGGAATGGTCGATGGTGTGTGACTTTTTGTGCGTATGATTGAATGTAGCATCAAACTCATCCTATTTATATTGTTACATTTTTAAAATCACCTCATTATCTTATTCATTAATTTGACATATGGTTATGGATATCAAAGCCCATCTGATATTATACAGGAGAAGTTACAAATTCTTTTCTTTTTCCTTTTTTGTAAAAATGATAGGGAAAAATATTACTCTTTATTGTAGTGTAAAAAATAAAGTATTTATTCATATTTCTCAAAGAAAGAAATTAACATATATCAGGGTTATGCTATTGTACCCATCCCCTGAAAATTGTTTGAAATGCCATTTATTACAATTTAAGAACATAATTGAAATATTTCCTGTTTTTGTAATTAATATCATCAAAATTTTGAAAAACGTTCTTAAATTACTATACAATTCAAAAAATACATGCTTATCGTACTTTTATGAAGAAAAGTTATAATCTTCATCTACTGTTCCCAAATATTGAGAACATTTTATTCATGTTCTAATTGATGTTTGGATTTTAATTAGATTTGAAGTTATATTTTAATAACATTTTAATATTTTGTTTATGTTTAATATAATAATAATTTAATGTTTTATATTCGATATTTTTTAATTAAAATAGTAAAGATTAATTAAAATAATTAATAATTGTATGTTTCATAGAATGTGTAGTATATATTTTTATGTTTGATATACAAAGTTTGCACACGTTAATAGAAACGCAATTAGTTTCCCTAAAAAATGAACTACATTCATAGATTGTTGTAGAAATTAAATAATGTAATAATAATAACATAACTTATTTAGAATGTAAAACTATTGGTCACACGTGCAAGGTAAAGGAATCACTTAAATTACATATGAGTTTATAGTTTCATCTACTCAACAAGTTATGGCGCTATGTATAAATATCATTATTCAATTTTTTATACGAAAAATGTTAAGATATATTTTTATGTAGTAATGAATATATAGAGGGATATACATAAACAAAACAACAAAAGGAATATGTGCCTGTCACTGTAATTTGACAGTAACATAAACATATTCAATAATAATATGAATCAATGCTTTATTGTAACTTTCCTATCACATATCAAAAGTATTGTGTGTATATATATGTGTATATATATATATATATATATATAATATACTAGTCAATAATATACTTCCATCAAACAAATATAAAGCACAAATGAAATTGTTATGTCATCGTGCAATTTGAATTATACAAAATATGATACCATATGCATGCAAAGTTTATATATACCAGTAAATAACGCAAGTATATTTGTAAGCTATATATATTTATTTTACAATAACCATAATCTTACAATGATGAAATGATTTACATGATCATTTGACATATGTACATAAGGATTTCTATTTGGATATTAAACAAATATGTTTATTAGATTTCTTGTACTATCACATAAATATGAACAAACCAAATGTTATTTTGAAAAGATACAGCAATATTTATTTAATGTCCAATATATTTGATTAAAAATTTGTAATGACTAAAAATAGCTGAAACTATCATTTAATTAACACTTTTTTGAACTGGAATTTCTTCACTAAGCTTCTCAGCTTCTTGCTGCTCCTCAAATAATCTAATTAATTCTTCTGTTGCTGTTGGTTTCAATTTAATAGCTTCCCCAATCTTTTTCTAAAAATAAATAAGATATACATATATATGTATAATGACAAAAAATATAAGTAGGAGAAGCTTTTATATTTACATCTGGAAATTTGGCTTGATTCAAAAATGGATCTTTAAAAGTGAATGGTGTCCAAGGTCCTTGAATAGAAGGAAAATCTGTATGCCATAATTTAAGTAATCTGTAATCTGAGCCATTATGATATTGAGTCTTCAATAATTCCATCCATTGTATAATATCCTGCCTACTATAATCAGCAACAGACATCCAATGTGTTTCTCCATTCACTATAATAAATATTTCAATATTATTTTTTATCGTTTAAAGTTTTTTTAATACAGTAAGTAATAAATAAACTTACAATATTCTGCTTTTATAACTGGACTTCTGTGCCTTCTTGGTTTAACATATACTACGATCCCAGGATTCTGTTTTGCATAATCAATTAAATCATGTTCCAAAAAACTTCTGTATATGATAAAAATGTAACAAATATTTTTATGTAGGTACAAATGTATGTACATTCAACCGGCATGAGATGTTGCAGGTTATGTTTCATGAAAGAAGAGAAATGCGTCAAAAAAAAGAAGATATAAACTATGTGCATTAATGCAACAATTATGATTCAAAAAAGAGATTCAGAATTTTCGCCTGTCATTGCCTCGATATATATGTAATATAAAAATTTAATTTGGCGAAGAGGTTGGAAAAGGAATTGTCTTACCTCATTCCAAGACTACTACCGTGACTTTTACAAAATTTTATAGTTATTCTTTGCAATTGACACACATAACGTCCGACACCAATGCCAAAGGGTGAACGCAAAAATGAAAATTTTTGAAATAAATGTTTATTTGACATATTTGCAGATGAAAGTACTCTTCACCTTCACTGATTCCACACAGTATCGTGTTTTGATAAACATACACGCACGCACACACAAATGTAGTACATACTCATCTACAGGTTAATCTTTTAGGAAACAAATTAAAAGACTTCTAGCGTTATATATGTATGTTAAACAAGACTATTTTTCATTTTGAGCTTTAATATATATTTTCTACATTTATTCAAATTTCTCATAAACTTTTAAATGTTTCAGTCGAAAGCGAATTTAACCTACGCGACTTCAGTATCAAAGAAAGTGATCAAAGGAAAGATCATGACATTTAACTATTGTCGAACCATCGTGGTTCAATTACGTTACATTTTACGGGTGGTAAAGGGACGGGTATTATGGAAGGCAACGACGTAGGTAAAAATTCTCCTGGCCAAAGATGAACAGCATCCATGAACAGAAATCCAATGAGGATTCCATGCATAAGAGGAGCTAATATTCTTAATAATCTACTTCTTGGCGGTTTTTGTGGCCACACAAAAATTAATCGAGATCCATCTATCACAAAAAGAAGAAAAAGTTTGAATTTTTATAGTATTTTTTATAATATTTGAATTTTTATAATATTTTTTTAGTTTTATATAATTTTATATACTAGTGGATTTGGAAAATAGTAGATATGTGTGGTACAATATGCATGGAGTTCAGAAGCTCTACTTGTGTTGCGACGGATAATAGATGATTTAACATGATGGGGACTGACGCCGGGAGGAGCACTAAATATTCCATTTCCGCTGCAAGTCTTTCTTTTTTTGTAACTAAATCTGCGACCACCACTTTGTCCATACAAGATACGATCTTCGAAATTGCGTTCGTAGTTGGCTCTAATAGAGCCTGTAATTGTACTTCCGGTGCTATCCTGAAGAGATGTGCTGGTTCCGGTCAACAAAGAATATTTATCGTCGTCCGTGTCACGACTAGTCAGATCCTCCGTTCTTCTATTAAACAAAAATTCATTTGTAAGCTAACTATCAAATTTACCATAAATTGAATTGAATTTCTTAATTTTATTAACTCTTGATTAAGTCGAGAGGCAACATTACTATCCACTTCGATTTGCTCCAGATTTCAAACAGCGCAATATATTTTATATCTTTTCCCTAATAAGTAAATTAAACAGATCTAATACATCCTGTACGATACGCAGAAACGTTACGTTAATGCATGTCGATTTTCGTTGCGCGTAAGATTGTTAAAAATGATTGAAGATATCGGAGAGAACATACGACCTTGTTCGATAGTTTTTTTTAAGAATACTATCATTGCTAATTTCAATCTATGTGTTATCGGTGAGAATGGCATTTAATACAGAAGTATGTTATTCAACTTGAAACTGTCAATAGCAAATATATAACAAATTAACGTTCATATGTAATATCAAAATTTCAAAGATAATGTCATCAAAGATACTTCGTTGTAATTTATCAGTTTAAACGCTACGTAGCATACAAATAACGTCAGAAACGTTTAAAAAGTTTTGCATAAAAAATGATAATGTTTTACTTGTGATTACAGATCTAATCTACATATTGTCATTCAATCTTGGTCTTGAACTAAAAATTTTATTTTGGACGGAAACTACACCTTAACAATCATGACGTCTCGATGTAAATGTAGGTGATATATTTAAAATAATTACTTCATAAATTTTGCAGACAAGATATATGTTTGATAAATCGTCGTTCGACTTTCCTTTTTTTTTATTTTTAGGTCCGAAATCAGACACAAAGGTGAGCGAACATTCCTCAGCCTATCTAGAAGATATCACAATGAAGATAAAGGAGCGACGTTGCGATCTTCTCGGTAGACAGAAATATTTAAAAGAAAAAATTACGACGATGGAACGATCGATTCCTGCGTTAATAGCGTACAATATGTGGATGTCGAAAAATTGCGATGACGCGCCGTACTGTAAAATTCGCAAGATCATGAAGATGTTCGCTCCCTATCCGGACCAAACTGATAAACTTCTCGAAAGTCTGAAGAATGCTGTGAAGGATCTGAACAATGAGACCGAGGAGTTGCATGTACGGAACGATTGAAATTCAGCGTTTAATTCGGGTAAATCTTACCAGTGTGCTTGGATCATCGCTACAAAATTTGTCGTTTCCTAAATGCACCTGCTCTTTTGCATTATATCCTCTTATATTAAACGTATCATGACAAAAGTCAATTTAATCCCAGGAGAAGATCATTCAAGCGGATGTTAAATTGGAAGAGACAGAAATGGAATTAGAATCTTTGGAACTTATAAATAAGGAGATGAACAACAAATTGAAGAATTTGGAGAAAGAAGTACGGTGTCACTCTAGTCCGAGTCTTCACTCGATACATTCCGAAGATTTACTTTGCTTGACGAAGATTCGTCAATTAGCTGAAGAAGAATTAAATTTGAAGAATTGTATTAAACAATTGGAAAAGAAGGAAACGCTTTTCAAGGAACATATGGATCGATTGTTAACGTCTAAGGAGTATCAAAGTGTTTGCACTCGAAAGAAAGTCGTTAGCTGCATCCCAGATTTAAATGGTAGCGGGAAAAGAATATGTTGCGTGCCTAAAAAATGTTTATTGCATAAACAAAATGAATCAAAGAAAAAACAGGAAAAGGAAAAAGCTGTCATTGTTAGTGAAAATTATACATTTAAAGTAGGATCATGTGATGAGTTGATATATTTTTTATTTCTATATTCTTACAGCCACAAAGTGACGCAATAATTTCTACATCGAAGCAAAATATTGAAAAATGGGATCAAGGAACTGAGCCTGAACAGTCTAAGGGAAAGATTGAAAGAATGTCTTCCTGGATACCGAATTGGTGGTCAAATAACGAAAAATCGGAAGCAGCTCAAATGAGAAGTGCAGATACTCACACATCGCGTGTTGCGAATAATGTAAAAAAATTTAATTCATCGTTATAATAAAATCTTCACTATCATTCATTTTTTGATATTTTATAGGAACTAACTGAAAAATTAACTACTGCTCCAGTTAGACCCAGAACTCAGTCGCCCGCTACTCAAAAAAAATCGAAAGATGAGAAAATGAGCGATGATGAGCCAATCAAATTATCAAAGCCCAACTCGAAGTCGGCGCAGTGTCATCGCCCTTTTTTTACTCCTCAGGATCTTGAATGTGTTTTGAAAAAAACTTGTGTAGGAAAACATATTCCTCCTTGCAAAATCCCTTGTAACAAATCTATCAGAAGTTATGCCGCATCTTCAAGGAAACCTTTCTACGAGCTACCATGTTATACAATGGCAGATCATGGTACGTGTATATATAATGTAGTAAATTTTCCAATGAGAAAGACAGAAACTAATATGAAAATAAAATACAGGTATTCGAACAGGGTGCAAACCATACATGCTACCTTGTGATCTCAGAAATCCCTGCGATACTAGAGATCCCTGTGAAATTTGTCCATCGATACTCTGTTCACGTCTAGCTGGAAGCTGCAGGTGTAATTGCAGGGGCAAATGTGCCCGTGGGTTGTCCGACGCAGCATGTAACTGCAGCGACGATCCGCTAGGTCCTTCGGGGGAATATCAACCAAGTGGTTCAAAACAGTTGGCTGAAGAGGATAGTGAGGATGAATTTTGCGAATGTTGCTCATGTGGTTGTGAAGACAGTGATGAATCATTGTGCCAGTGCACCTAACCGTAAGAGTTATTTATTGTTCTATTTGTTATGACATTAAAGTTAGACTGAAGGGATTTCATGAAAAAAAGCTTGATAATTTAAAAAGAAATATATTTCATTATCCATGGTTTATAATATTAAAATTCTGTTTATTAGTGTTGGTTTATAAAATAATATTAAAATTCTATTTGTAGGGGAAGTACTTGTGATGACTAAAACTGAAACTAAATCAAGCAGATAATTACAAAATGAGGAAGTTTCAAACATTATTTTTTATATTAAGCAATTTTTTAATACTTACTTTTCAGGTCTTAAGCCAACTCTTCTATTACAATTCATGTTATTTATTGTATTCATTTCCTCTGAACTTAATTCAAAATCAAAGATATTGAAGTTTTCTTGTATTCTCGACTTTGTTACTGATTTAGGAATCACTATGTGTCCACGTTGTATCTATTAAATAAATTTCCTCTTTTTTAATTTGACTCATGAATGTGATTAAAGAGAATTTTGTCAGTAATTTATTAAAATACGTACTTGATATCGCAGTACTATTTGAGCAGGAGTTTTTTTGTGTTTGGTAGCTAGCGCTGTAATTTTTGGGTCTTCTAACAGTGCAGGCTCATCAGCACTAAGACCTGGCTTAGCGAGTGGACAGTAAGCAGTAATCAGGATTCCTTCAGAATTGCAAAAGTCACTCAATTTCTTCTCAGTTAAATATGGATGACATTCAATTTGATTTGTCACTGGTTTTGTTGTACAGTTAGAAAGTATTCGTTCCATTTGTTGAAAATTAAAGTTACTCACTCCAATGCTCTTTACAAGACCTTTCTTTACAAGATTCTCCATTGCATGCCAAGTATCTACATAATCGGTATCATCGTTTATAAATTTACCATCAGCATCTTTAGGGAATGGATCATCACCAGCTGTAAAAAGAAATATATTTTATTTATTGATTAAGCAAAAGCAAAGATTAAAACTTACGTTTGAACCCCATTGGTGTATGCATCAAGTAAAGATCGAGATATTCAAGCCCAAGATTGCTCAAAGTTTTCTTTAATGCAGGTTCAACTAGATCAGGTTGATGGTTCGTGTTCCACAATTTACTCGTGATAAAAATATCTTCCCGTTTAATAACCCCTTCTTTGATTTTTGCGGCAACTGCTGCACCGACCTCTGGTTCGTTTTTATAAACGGGGGCACAATCTAAATGCCGGTAGCCGATGTCAATGGCATCTTTCACTGCTTGCATCACTTCATTCGGCTTGGACTATTCGACATAAAAATGTGAAATAAATTATTACAGATGAACGTAATTAAAAAATGGTTCACATTTCGAATTTGAAATAATCTTGATTTAACATTATGAAAGTCACACTTTGACGAATCCAAAAACATATTTAGTAAAACTTAAGCAGGAATTATGTTATAAAAAATATTTTCTTTTTAAATTGTAACGTACCTGCCAAGTACCCAAACCAAGAATGGGACAAGTATTGCCATTATTAAATTTTACGACTTGTTGCGCCATCGTCACAAATCTACTCGAAATAATACGTTAATAAATTGACGCTCAGTGTTAATCCAAGCTCCTATTTATATTATATGGTATCACACATTTATTACTTTCCACACATACTCTAAAATGATAAAGAATATAGGTATCTGTGATTGATTCTTTTTAACAGATCCAACTAATCAGAAAAACAAGGACTTATATTGACTGAAAGTGTCGCATATATACAACTAAAACCGTATAACAATAGATGACGGTGCGCAATATTTCCCTTGCCCCTGTGCTGTCCTTTTAGGTAACTTCTCAGCTCTGTGGCGTAATTCTTTATCTTTCTTTATCAGTTTATCAGAATGATTCTGACAATTTGAAGTTACTTCATCATATTTACCATTATTTCAAACTGTTGTTTGCTGTTTTGGGAAAAAATTTTGAGTACACGATGCATGGGAAATAAACGTACACATATATTTATTACAGTATAGTTTATTTTATACGAATTTCACTTAGAAAATGTACAGAAGAAGGAAGTATTGTAAAGATTATAATGAAAATAGTTTGTACATATTGGTCTTAACTTAATTCAATTGCTTAGAATGGAATGTGGAAGGGATAGTAAGGGCTGGGCTCCGTGCTGAAAAAAATACAAATGACAATATCAAAAGCAAATTTTATAAGATTTACATTCATAAGTAAAAAATATAAAAATATTTACCCAAACATTGGACAGATTCTGCCATTGCAATCAAAGGTATCAATGTATGCAATGTCTTCTGGGGAAAGTTTAAAGTCAAAGACTTCACTGTTTTGAGCAATTCTTGACTTTGTAACTGATTTAGGGATAACTATGTGACCACGATCCAACTGAAAGAAAAATAAAAATTGTATTATAAAGTTTACCTGTGAATATAGTTCATGGATGAAATATTAACACATACCTGGTATCTAATAAGAACTTGAGCAGGTGTTTTATTATATTTTTTCGCAAGTTCACTTAATTTTTTATCATCTAACAATTTTGGGTCATCTGGCTTCGCCCATGGTCTATCGGGTGATCCAAGGGGACTGTAGGCAGTAATAAGAATATCCTTTTGTTTGCAGAAATCAGAAAGTTTTCTTTGAGTAAGATATGGGTGACATTCAATCTATAAATGTACAATTATATATATTATAAATGTATAATTCAATATACAAAAAGCATTCATTATACATCACTATAACTTGAATGAAACTTATATTTACTTGGTTTGTAACTGGTTTGATGGTGCAGTTTTTAAGTAGCCTGTCTATTTGTTCAGAATTAAAGTTGCTAACACCAATATTTTTAGCAAGTCCTTTAGATACCAAAGCTTCCATAGCTTTCCATGTATCTACATAATCTACATTGCTAAGAGCAGGACTATCATCAGCATTCTTTGGGAAAAGATCATCCCCTTCCTTGTATGCCATTGGCCAATGAATTAAGTAAAGATCCAAATATTCAAGACCCAAATCCGATAAAGTTCTTTTAATAGCAGATTCAACCAAGTCTGGTCTATGGAAAGTATTCCATAATTTGCTGGTGATAAAAAGGTCCTGCCTTTTCACAATACCTTCGGTTATTTTTGCTTTAAGGGCAGTACCCACTTCTTTCTCATTGCCATAAACAAGGGCACAATCAATATGTCTATATCCAATATCAATTGCATCCTTAACAGCCTGAGTAACTTCTCCAGGTTTAGACTAAAAAATGTATAAGTCATTAATTAATTGAAAAAAATAAATTACAGCAACTTGTGCAATACGTATACAAGTAGAAATACATTTGTAGTAAAAATAAAAATTATGTTATATAATTTTATTTTCCACTTAAATTCTTAACTGATATGATATCACTTATGTGTATTATTTTTGATAAACTTATCTCAAAATGTGTTTAAATGTGCACTTCTATTGATTAGAAATAATCGATACGTGTACATATAAAGTTAGAAGTACAAAGTATAAAGATAATGAAGATAGCATATAAAAATCTAGTTAACACAAATATAAAAAAATGTAGAAAGATCCAATAGTTCTATAAATATTAATGTGATGAAAGATTGGTTGTTTCAAAATATTTTGTTTGCTATTCCCATATTTGAAATTTTAATACATTAAATGTCAGAAGATGTAGACATAGAAAACTTTATAATATCTTTGTCATGAAAACAACTAAGGGAACTACAACATTTTAGATACAAGGGCAAACCATTCATCCATTTGGAAAATTCGAGAACATCATAGAAACATATTACATTTTATTGATATGTCAACGTTGCAGATATCTTATACTGTAGATTTCAAGTAGAAAATTATAAAAACATTGCGAATGAAATTCATTAACACGAGTTGCGCATGAAGGAATTCGTCGTATATATCGTAAACAATTTTATCTACATTCTTCTTGAAAATAAATGATAAATTCTTTGATGTTTAACTATTGCATCGGTATAGTACTGACCTTCCATGTACCAAGTCCGAATGACGGCACTTCGTTGCCGTTGTAGAATTTCATCATTGGTACGTTTAGAACCATTTTGATTATTTTTGATGCTTTGTACAAATTTTCTTGCTTAAAACACAGGGTGGTACGTATTTAACACTGGTATGATATTTTGAGATTCGACACACCGTCGTACAGTAATGCTGGCAGCACAATGCCGGTAAATTCGCTCAGCACCTTTTATAAATATCCTACATTAACCCTTGTGCCCTGTCCCCTTCTCCGGAGGCAGACCCGTATACCCGTATATCGAAGGATGAAGCGTAATTTATTGTTTCGTTTATATTTGTTTCGTTTTGTTTTATATATTTTAAAAATAAATCGTGGTTCAATTATTCGCAAATCTTCGTTAAAAACAGAATATACTTCTCTTAATAGCATACATTTCTTGTTACTTACACGTTACTAGCTAATAGCTAGCATAAAATTTTTTCTTCTAATATTAATATATTGATGTAAATTAAAATATCTCATCCTTCTATACTGTACTTGATTTGCAAATGTATACTTTGATTGAAAAAATTTTACACCTGAATTTTAAAATATGTATAATTAATGTATCTTAATCTGCATTCTATATTTCAGCTTCTGACATTTTGCATTTGAGGCATCTTCGAAGAAATTCACGCAAAAGTTACAAATTTCATAGCTAGAAATACATAAATATACATACAAAGAAGAATTTTATCTTGTGGCCCCCTAGAAGTGTACTGTCCTGTTTTACAAGATTTTTCTGCGCATGCGTTTCGCAGCCTCTGATGTGTGCGCGACCTTGCATAATAAATCTTATGTGTTATATAGAGAAATTTCTCTATGTATTTGTAATTTGAAGCGTAGTGTTGCGACCCCGGTAAATTCGTTACGAGAAACGGGCCCTATGGAAAATTACAGAGTCCGTTACGAGCAGCAAGGGACAGTTCACAATCCCTTGATCACTAAGGATGAATGAATGAGTTACTCTTATAACAGAAATGGATCGTTTTCGAATGTGATTTTATAGCTACATATCGTGCGATGTTAAATAAAATTTAAAATGTCATTGCACTTGTCGGTAAGTGGATAGCTTTCTAAAATTTTTATAATTTCCAAGTGTACATATCTAATCACGATCAATGATTGTATTTTTAAAATGTTTATATTCAAAGACTTGACCAATAAATAGGAAAGAATAGCATGTTGTATATTTACTTACGTACGAATATATATTTTTTCAGTATTTGAACATTGAAATACTTCAGGTGTTTTTAACTTTTAATTTAATTTAATATCGATCATCATCGTCCTTTTACACTTGTTTTTTCATTCTTATTCAAATGTGCAGCAATGTTACAAACAAAAACATTATCGATATTTTCTGTTTTGTTGTTGGACAATACGTATGAGCTTACGTGAATAAGCTTATTGTGAAAGCATATGAATGAACAATGAGTGTTTAAATACTTCGGCAGGAACACTTTTCAGTTGATCACGTTGAAACTCATATCTAGCATTGAAAGTTTTATTAATAGAGATATCTTACATTCTATATATATACTACTGTAACTATGCTATAGTTAAACATGTATCATAAATTCCCGTACGGTAAAAATACGTGCTTATATTTAGGAGACGTCCATAATTACTAAACTGAGAGAGAGCTTAAGCTCGATTATACATATTTTTCTGGATATATCGCAGAAATAAAAAATACAGCACATTTGATATCACAGTATTGAAAACAGTGCCAGCTGAATTCAGCTACGTTATTACTTCGATAAATATTTCACATTTTATAAGCAGAAATATAAAATGCTTCTGTTATATAATTCACACAACATATATATAGATTATATTATTTACCATATCTTAACTTGCTAACGCATTACTATCGTAATATACTTTTCTATCAGATAATCGGCCAAGTTAAATAGATTTACCGATCTTATAATTGATAAATGTATCGACACATGTATATGGAAAAGGCAGTATATGTAGATAACAATTTAAACAGAATAGTACAGAATTCGCGCTTAACTTACACATATATGCAAAGAAAACTATCATATTGCGATTTTTCATTGATTGATCGATGTACGATATCTAAGAACGTCAGACAAAAAATGCTTACAGCAATAACACATAAAAATCGCCAGCCATCCATACCACAGCAACCAATAGAACTTGGTACAGAGATCGCTGATACAAGTATAGTACATAGACGTTTCGTAAAACTTAGTTTCCCTATTTGTATAATTTTTTAAATTCTTCACATTATTTGTACATTCATTTTTTCTTTTATAACGAATACAATTCATAATATCCTTTTCACAATGACCTTTGAAATTATTTTTGATAATTAAAAAATTATCTTTTGGGCTGATCTCGTTGTTCAGTACAACGCTAATGTTCTGTTTGTAAGAAAACCAATTCAACGCGTCGTTTTCATCGCAGAGATAGGAAGACGTCTTTACCTTTCGGAAAATTAAGAATTTTACAATAGCCTTGACTTTTTTCTGAAGAACCACTCTGCTATATCCTTTATTTGCCGTATCCACGGCCGCATTCAGTTTAAGACGTCTGTCTCGATAATTGTTCTCTTTCTTGACAGTTTCCAATAACAATTCCAAGATTAACAAGTTGAAAAATTTGGTCTTGAAATGCATAAGGTTTTCTAGGTCGATTTTTAGGATTTGCAAACATCTGTCATCGCATATGTCCGTAAATTCGTGAAGGCGATTTTGATCGTCGATTTTCAGGACAACATAGCTGATTATCGTCAGAATAAAATTCATTACCCTGCTTTGAATGGTTCTTCCATTTTTTAAGACGGTTGATATTTCTTTAAGCTTTTCGCAGGATAGAAACGAACCGTTGTATTCGTTCGTATACTCCAGCATCATGGTCGTTCACGAAATCGATAATTTCAAAAATTTCGATATTATTATTCTGCTTTTATTTCAAGCTGTGACTCCGCTCGTTCAAGTTATTTTAAACACTTTTTTCCTATGTGAATATTACTCGACGGTTGGTTACGTAATCGATTCACAATTCACGTTCAAAAGAATTACTTAAAGGATAATATAAATGAAAGTATCGTCGATTGTGCGCGATTCCAAAATGTTATCAACAAGTAATGGTGTTATTACTCTGACGATATTTTTGTTTACGTTCAGTCGGTGGAATGTTAGGAATGGACACAGTGTGAGTACATCAGACTGGTATAAGTGATCATATTCATTGTAATAAACTTTATTGATCCAAATACGAAGTAACTTACAAAAGGTTCAATACATAAAAAGCATAAAAAAAAGAAGTAGAGAAGGAAAGAACTATTTATAGAAGTATTCAATAAATAATCATAAGCGAAGACCTATATGGAGAAATTATTTTCAAAGCCAGAATCTTGAAACGGATGACTTCGAATCGGGGAAGAAGTACGATTTTTGTGTAGGCAAAAATCTTCGTAAAATGTAGAGTTCCTATGTGAATTTTCGATATCGGCCGTGTTCAAGTGTTCTAGAGAGTTCCATGCCTTACCAAAAAAAGTCTCTTCCGTTGTGTCGTCTGACCAAATGAATTCTGCGTTGCCTTCCGCATAAGAAAGAAACGGCTCCGCTGAAATTTTCTTTTTGATCGAAGAAACGTGCTGTTCCAAAAATTCCTCTTTTACCTGCTCCTCGAGCGCCAGGAACGATTTCAACGAATTACTGATCATATTATCCATCGATACGAATCGCTTCAACGAATCGTTTGCATTGTTCGTCGTTCGGTCGATCGGTTCCACGGACGTGTTCAGTTTCTCTGATTTATCCAATTTGAGTATGGAGTCTCTCGTTAGAATCGGCACGTCTTCGTATTCTTTATGCTTCAACGCGATGCTGCTGAACGTAATGACATCCGGTATCGAGGACAGAGAAGTCGTTGCTCTCGCGTGGATGGAAGAATTGCTCGGGCGTTTGCCGGCTGTTCGCGTAGTTTTAATGCTGTTTGGCGACTTGTCGAAGGCCACCATGTTCTTAATCGCATCGCGACATTCTTTCACCTTATCGATCATTCTAGATCTCCAGGAACCGCACTGAACCATCGTTGATGACGCGATGTTTGGTGACGATAGCAATCTATTGCATGTCGGTGAACTGGTTTTGTTGGAAAATTTCGCGTTCCACCTATAAAACCATTTAATAATTGCATTCAGTGTTCGTGGCGTTTATTTCATCGGGAAAACTAGTATTACAAAGAAAAAAGACAACATTTTAAACACGATTGTTTATGAAACTTACGCTTGAGCGATATGATTCATGATGTAATTTCTTCGTCCATTTAATGGCAATATAATGGATACGTGACCGACAATGGGCTAATAACAAATAATTTCGAGAAGGTGTCGCTTTTACCGTAACAATGATCGCTCGAAGGTCGTGCTTGGATTTACCAAACATTGCGATACGAGATTCGAGTTAGAGCATGTACTTACACGTATGTGGTATATCTTGTCAGGTAAATTTTTGAAATTTCTTCAAACGAAAAATCGTTGAAACAATGATTAATTTTGCTTTTAAACCGATTAGCGAACCGATAGTAAAAAAATGTCACCGCAAAATTGTTGGCTAATATCATGTTTGCGCGTAAAAAACTCCGTTTATGTGTTGCGCCGAGCGGATATAGAATAAGCAATTTTGCTTATTGGTGAAGCGAATTATCCTGAAAAAGGGCTCTCGTCCACAAGAGCCTTTGCTACATATTGGCCTTGAAGGAATCTGGTCCGGAATTCTTTTTTTTCGGGTGGAATCTTTGTTAATCTAGGCTAGCGCTATTGTAGAACTCTATAGTCTATGTTACGAACTTCTCTTATTTAAAGATACGAAGCAATCAATGGAGAACAAAAAAGGTATATTTATAGTGTTTACAGAAAGTATACATCGTTGTATTTATTATGCATATGAATTAATTTACATATGATAATTAGTAAAGTATATTAGAGTTCTAAGCATATTAGATTTCATACCAATTAGTAGCACTTCCATATGACTATAAAAATTTACTGCTATGAAAATGAAATGTTCTATAGGATTCGCATTCTCATTTCGTTAGATACAATTTTCATTCAAAATACATCTTCTCGAGCAACCTTCAACTTCGTTCTAGTCCGTTGATTGTATTTCCGCTTACATTGTTTCTAACGATTACAGAAACAATAATCGTCACTGCGTCATCCGTCCTTGGAGAAGAAGTTTCCTTTTATAGTTTCGAGAATTGTTTTCATATTGATCGTACGTGGTCCGTTGCGGTGCAAAAATGTATTTGCATCGCGAGATATCAGAAACTACCTTATCTTTTTATTCCTATTATTCAATATTGCACTAACCACTTAAGTGGGTTATTAACGATTCTTATTTCTACAAGGAAAAAAGAGAATGAAATACTTTCTGCTTGACAATTTTTTTTTTTTTTTGATGCAATTTTATTTATTCGCAATGTATACACTCTTTAATCAAGGTTAACACTGGCTGAATGCGATTAGCCTTGTCCGTGACAGTGTCCACTTTGTTACGGCGTATGATGTCATATCGTCCGGAGCATCGAAATTTTCCATGGCATTCAATAAATCTAATTGACTAAATAAGGGTCAAACGAGTACCGAATTACACCGTGGGATTATGTAAGTTCAAAGGGGATATACCTTACTATTAATTTATACTGAATCTGATGAGCTATTTCCTGTCATTTTATTTGTTTGCAATGAAACTTCTATTATTCGAACGGGTAGTACTTGTGTCCCTTTGCACTGTAAAAAAGAGTAGGAACAACATTACCATCTCATTGCCGAATAACAAGAATAATTAATTTATAATTTAATGGATCTTCGGGATGCTTACTCTGCAAATCGTGCAACGCGTTGATAAGTGCCAAGTTTTGCTATAGAGGCCATTTCCTCGTCCGTTAAGGAAAAATCAAATATATTCATATTTTCTTTCAATCGACTCGGTGTTACTGTTTTCGGAATGATAGCGATTCCTTGTTGCAACTGGAATATTTCATATATTTCATTTATTGTATTTTTTAAATTTTATATCTATAGATAAGCGGATCGACGCCTTAGTAAATTTCATTTTATTATTATAGAGTAAAAGGATCGATTCACATATACATGTGTATGTAATCGTATAACGTAAGCGTATTTCTCTCTATTACCAAACTTATCTTTACTGGTGGAAATAGCCGGAATGATAGGTTGTATTATCGTTAAACGAAATATCGAAATATATACAAAAATGCTTATAGCCGGAGAAGGAACACGAAATAGCACTCTCCACACAGCATTTAAATAAGATAGTTATCTATAAAATGATAAAAAATATTATAACTAGATATTATTTACTTACGACATATCTTAGAGCAATTTGTGCTGTCGTCTTGTTATACTTTTTGGAAAGCTGTACTAACACTGGATTGTCAAAGAAAGTTGGTATTCCCGCCTTATTACCTGGTTGTCCCAGCGGTGAATATCCGGTTATCGTGATATTATGTTTTTGGCAGAATTCTATCAATGGCTTTTGATTCATATTTATGCTCACTTCGATCTAATGGAAGTAATAAATTCTTAATTAATTGCGAATTGATTGCACAAGTAGTGCAGAGAACAATTGTACCTGGTTATTAACAGGCAGTATCTTAGCTACAGCAAGTAGACGAGTGATCTGTTCCTGATTGAAATTACTAATTCCGATACTACGAGTTAATCCTAATCGCACGCATTCTTCCATTCCTTTCCATGTTTCGAGGTAGTCAGTATCCGACATCAAAAGTGCCCCATTTTCGTCTCTGGGCATTAAATCGTCTCCTTCCTAAAAAATATTTAGTACATTTTTTAAAATGCTCATTAAACGGGTAATTATTAAAACGTATTCAATTTGAACGAACCTTGAAGGCAAATGGCCAATGAATCAGATAAAGATCTATATAACTTAATCCGAGATTTTCCAAAGATTTCTTACATGTTGGAACTACGCTTGACTCTTTGTGGAAGTTATTCCAGAGCTGTAAGAAATGTTATATGAAACGATTTCATCTTTCATAAAAAATAAAATTTAAATGTATTAAATAAGATTTAATTACCTTAGTTGTAATAAAAAGATCTTCCCTTTTCACGGTTCCATCCTTGATCTTCGCTTGAATTGCCTGACCAATTTCTTTCTCATTTTGATAGAAGAACGCTGTGTCTATGTGACGATATCCTAGGTTTATTGCTTCCATTACAGCTGTTTCCACCTCTCCAGCACGCGACTGGAAAGATACAAAATTTAATCTATCGTATCACTGCTATTACTCTCGAATTTCTATATCTTACTCTCATTTTCAACGTTTTTACAACATCTTTACAAATGGATTCGAAAGTATAAATCACATATATTGATACCTGAACTGCGGATATTTATGCAAATTTGCATTTCGTTAATATAATTATAATTAAAAGAACGGAACTTCATTAGAGATTTACTTGAATTATTACTTTACTTCGCTGAATGTTATAACGAATATTTTGCTATGGATATTTTATATATTTTTTATATACTTTATTTATTTTACTTTATATACATATATATATATTTTATTTGTTGCATCAAACTTTTCTCAAATTCAAGAAACTTTTTAACGATAGTATAATGCGACTGCGTCGAAAATGAGTCAGAATGAAGGTATGAGTAATTTGAATAAACGACGCAACGTGGTCAAGTGATGCTTTCAAAAGAATTTGTTGAAGCTCTTCGCACACACATGCAATGATAATGTACGATCGGTAATTACTTCGATTATTGCCTCTTATCTTGAAATATGTATAAATATGTTCTTACCTGATACGTACCAAGACCAAAAACAGGCATTTTATATCCATTGGAAAGCGCGAGAGATGGTATTTCAGCCATTACTAATTATAGATTTTTAAGTAAGTCGTCAAAACAGTAGATCTAGCGTTAGTGAATTTTTGTCAGAGATCTTCGATGCCGCTTGTAATCGAATGTAAAACGCACGATATTCCAGAAACTAACTGATTGAACTGTACCGTAGACTCTTCTATTCATACTGTTCTACTCAAAGTAAATCATTATGTAACGATAAAGATGACGTGAAACAATTCTCGACAGCCAAGATTAGATAATTGCTCAATATTTTTACGATATTTCAAAATGTTATCAAATGGCCTTTTTCTGATTTCGTTAACATAGAAGACAGCGTATATTTTAATAATAATAATGATATAAATTTTATTTATTTAACTTGTTATCCTATGCCGATATACGAGATTCGATGATGTATGATTCTTAGTTCATAAATATTGAGCAAAGGTAGTAGGTATATAGCAATAAGCTTTTTTTAAACAGTAGTTCTTTTTATAACAATGATTTATTAAAAATAAAACTAGTTACAAGCGTGAACGAAAATTATATAGAATATATGTTTATATATATATATATAATATACGTTTAACAAAACAAAATGTTTAACGAAATATTTAACAGAATAAGACAGTTATTTAAAATAGTGAATCTATTTTCTCTTTTAGAATTCTATAGTGAACGGATAGTTCTTGTGTCCCTTAAACCTAAATACAAAACTTCGTTGTAATTAAAATGTAAAAACAAGAAATATGCATGTTTAATCATTTGTATTCGCATATTACTTACTCTGCAGCAGGACAAATACGAATTCCGCGATCAAGTGTGTCGATGGTTGCAATTTCCTGTGATGTTAACTTAAAGTCGAAGATATTGATATTTTCATTAATACGTTTCTTCGAACTAGACTTTGGTATAGGAATGGTACCAATGTCGATCTATCGATAGAATAATTATTATAATTAAATGCTTGAAGTCCACTGCAGCGCATTAATTACTTTTTAATAAATTCTTGTTTCGCAACCAATTTTATATATATATATATATATATACATTACCAAGTATCGCAAAACAACTTGCGCCGGAGTCTTTCCATACTTTTTGCTAATCGCGATTATTTCTGCTGATTCGATGGTAACTTCTGGATCGCCAGGTTTCGCCCAAGTACGCTTAGGAGAACCGAATGGGCTGTAAGCCGTGATAGATATGTTACGTTGTGCGCAGAAATCACGTAGCTTTTTCTGATTTAAGTTTGGATGGCACTCCACTTGACACATGACAGGTTTGATTTGGGCGATCGATAAAACACGATCGATCTGCTGGGAGTTAAAGTTGCTAAGACCTATACTTTTAGTTAATCCCAGCTTTACACATTCTTCCATTGCTCGCCACGTATCGAGATAATCCGCGTCTCCATACATGGGATTACCTTTCTCATCGACTGGCCACAGACCTTCGGAATTTTCCTAGGATTATGATGTTTCTACATAAATAATGCAGTCATTTCCTTCAATTATTTTTCAAGCTTATTATGTCGATATCAACTTGTTGAACGGAAAAACGAATTAATAGAGTCATTCGAATGATAATTCTCTTTTTTACTGATCTACCTTTTTATGTATAGTTTTATTTTGGTTACATCACATTTTAAAACTAAAATTAAATTATATCGTGTTTACATTTTGGAATAAAAAATGATCTAACTGAAATTGATTGGTCTTAATTCCGTAATCGTAAAAAGTTCTGATTAAGAGACGATCCGGTCAACAGGTTTGGAATGCGTAGCGAAGTTATGCAATCTTACGTCAAATGCTATGGGCCAGTGAATAAGATAAAGATCAACATAATCGAATCCGAAATTTTCAAGCGATTTCTTGCACGCTGGTACTACCAATTCTTTCCTGTGCATCGAATTCCATAACTGAAAGTACAAGAAAGTTATTAGCAAAATTAATGGCTAGAAACTTTGTCATTAGGCAGAAAATTACCTTTGTCGTGATAAATAAATCTTCTCGCTTTATCACACCCTCGGCAATCTTATCGCGTAGAGCTTTGCCAATTTCCTTTTCATTGCGGTAGATGTAAGCGCAGTCAAAATGCCTGTAACCAGCATCTACCGCGTCTCGCACTGCTTGTTCAACAGCACCTGGATTGTCCTTAAAAAATTTACACGAAAAAATTATCATTCAGTGGTATATATATATATATATATATATATATATATTATCATACTCGGGTCGATCTTCAAAAATTTACATTTGAGATTTGTGGAGAAAATTTTATGAGATGGTAGATCCTTTTTGTTGAAAGAATTGATTTAATCGCGGAAATCGAAAAAATCAAAATCGCTATTTTGTCGTGTTATTTAATGTTATTGTGTTATTATCAATGGAAAAAATCTGGCTATAAAATAGTGATGTGTAATAACCTACGATACGATAAAAATCTTTCAAACATACCAGTTTAATAATTTCTAAAATCAGAAAATGACAAATAATATCTATTTGTTACATTGTTTTCTTTTATTTCAAATATCCTTACACTTCATATTAGCTAGAAATCTGTTAAACGTCACTTTTAGAATATAAAGTAAAAGATTTTGCCGGTACTTTCGTACATCAGTGCATTGTCATATATTATTTTTAAACGAAATACTCACTCCAGCTTGCCAAGTACCAAGCCCTAAGACAGGAATTTTTTGTCCATTACTTAAAGTATGCGTAGGTACAGCCATCCTTTAACAGTTGTTACTGCAACGTGCTATATCAATCACAGGTTCACATACTAGAATGAATTCATCTTATAAATGTTAATATAGGTTCCCCCCACTTAACAACTTACATATCATACGTATGTTAGCCTTCTGATATAAACCAAATTATTATATAATTAAAATTATACTGTTGATTGATTTGGTACATAATGTATAATGTACCTTGCTTTATGAATATGCAAATTGCTTTTATAAAAATTATTACAAATGAATATCATATGATATTGTATAATAAAGATGTTAATTGTAAGATAATACGGTATTAATCTGCATACTAGGTCGTTTTCAACCAGTAGTTTCAGATCATTTTTCATTTTATCTATATCTTTGTTTCAATTTCTCTTTGCCTAAACAGACTAAGATAAGATATACCTAGAATATACATAGAATATAATGACATACATAGAAACCTAAAAAAGATTACATAAACTTAAACGATTCAGTACGCAAACGACGTTAGCAAAAATAAGGTTATAGACAAAGAATTAGGATTATTAGCAAAGCTAAAAAATAATTCAACAGTATTTAAAATATGGATGCATGCACATATCTTATATGTTATTTTATATATTACCTCGTACAGAATGTTCAAAACATATTTCAAAATCATCGAAATCGGGCTTTTCGGCAAGTTCACCAATACGGTGATCTTTTTCAAATTTCTTGCGGTTTCTGCACAAAACCACTGATGTCGTTACATTTCTCTATTGATGTTCTAATGACATCCTTTTCACGAGGATCCATCCATACAATGAAATGTAGCAACGATCAAATATCATTTATCATGATGCTAACATAAAAAAATGTTTACATACATGTATGTTACATACATATGTTCACTACGACTTTTTTATCCTTTGTGGTGTGTCCTATGTATCTTATGTTAACATTAGTATGCCTTTGATTATAAAATACATACACACACAATTTAAAATAGTCAATCATCAATAGTCAAATCAAGTTAATTTCACAAGAAATAAATATGAGTTAATTCATTTCTTTATGTCATATAGAAGAAATATAGTTTGTCATAGCGTTATCAATTCCATTAACGATTATTATAATTATTTGATCTTATATTAATTTTCGCTTATAAATATTCAATAAAATTGACGTCTTCAAAGTTAAGCTTTTTGTGACTTATTTTTTGTATATTGTATAATTATAGTATTTTACTGGTGGGCGTAAGTTTTGTTTTTCTCTTTAGTGCAGATATAATTAAGTTTGTCCATC
Source organism: Bombus confusus (assembly GCA_014737475.1). Lineage (NCBI taxonomy): Eukaryota > Metazoa > Arthropoda > Insecta > Hymenoptera > Apidae > Bombus > Bombus confusus. The sequence goes on from JACXIV010000009.1 coordinate 1,930,164, forward strand.
CAAACTAAAGATGTTTCTGCTATTATTCAGATTAATATTGTTTTTATTAGTAATATTCTTTTGCAAAATATAATTTCTTTCTTTTGATTGTCTTATTAATGGTTTTCTTTTACTTACTATTTTACATATATTGAAAAACATTTTCTCGTAAGTTTTCCAAATGTTTTTCCAATTTCTATTTTTGAAAGTTTTGAGATTAATGTACGCGGATTCTGTTTTCTTCCAATAAGACTTTTTTTTACTTGTAGTTTTTGTAGTTGATAATTTGCAGTTCTACTAAGAAAGTTACTTAATTTGTAAGTATACTTTAGCATTAGATTGTTGATCATTATTTCTGTCTTTAGAGTTTTAACTTTTCTTTACAAACATGTAAATGTTTTTTTAGTAGCATTGCTGTTAATCTCATATTTTAGCAAACGTAAGCATTGAATCACTTTCATTACGGAATGTAAACCTTAACTCGATCAACCGTAAACGTATGTTATGCGTACCTAATTTATCGGTTTGAAGAAAAAAGCAATATTGAATTTCGAATTATCATTATATTCATATTTACAATTTTATACGTATTTACAAAATTCTTATTTAGAAATTTAATGACTGACTGAGTATTCGTTTATATACACTTGTATTTTTAACGAAAATTTACGGTATAAGTACAAGAATAGATATAAATATCTTTATAAAGTCTTTATTTTCTCAGAGTCGTTTGTTGAACGTGGTTTCTCTTTTCTGGAATTTTTATTTTGATTTCTTATCTTTTTCGAATTTTCTACTGTATTTTTTAAATCTATTCGCGTTCTTGCACGTGTACCAGGGCCCCAGTTGATTGTAGGATTTTGTTGAAATCGCGTTAGCTTGTTCTGCCTAGATAATGGATTGGCCAGCGGATGTATATCAAACGAAACTTTTGTTGTCATTGGTGTTTTTAATATTATTATCGCGGGACTATCACTTGGTAGTTTATCTCTTTTCACGGAATAATCTTTTTCCCATGCACGTACAATATCCCATATAACTTCATTTGGAGCATCCGTTTTTATAGATGTTTTGCAGGCATGTGAATACGATACACAATACCCTGCGTTTAATAATGCAGATCGAAATGTTAACATCGACGGTGTAACACATTTGATTATAGACATTAAACGACTAAGAGTATAATATAATGGAACGTCTAGTTCTTCGTGAATAACATTTAAAACTCCTTCTATCCTTTTTAATGTTGCCAACTTCATTTCGTCTAAATTACATAGAAGATTAGATACAAAATGTTGGTCATGCAAAGGACCTAACCATATCGGGCCCCCTTCATGTTGCTTATGCTGACAGATTTTACAAAGTTGATCCACATGAGGTAAAGACGTTAATTTGTAGCCTCCAGTAGGCTTCTTATAACATAATGGTTGAGTGTTGATGCTTTCGCAACCTGTGCATTGGTACACCATTCCAATTTTAGTTGCATTGTCTTTACATTTAATTTGACTGGAAAATACTTTAACAAATACTCTTATATAAAAATCAGCGCTTATAGAAAGTACTGGTACTATGTATCTACCATACCGCCCTGCATGCGAAGCAATACTTTGCAATAATATTCTTAGTGCCATTTCATGGCATGCTTTAGATCTCAAAGAGATAGCTCCATATTTAAGATAACAAGTTTCAGGGCTGTTACCAGCTAATACCGCCATATCTGTAGCTGTGATCATAAGCAGTCCATCATCTGATACACATTGTACCGCCCCATCTAGGAATATCGTGGGACAACCATATGGGTCTAAATCTATTACATCAAACTTGTTTTTTCTACTTTGATACATGAGCAATGTTGCATCTTCGTGACTTGGTTTTATAAGATTTTCGACTCCATTGTGTTGTATATTATTTTTAATGCTTTCAACTGCCTTTGCAGAAATATCATTGGCTATGATTTGTTTTATGCCTTTCACTTCTTTGGCATACCGAATGCTACGTAAACCAGTAGCAGATAAAGCTTCCAATATGACAATTCCATCTTGTTTTTCCGTGTCTGTCTCTGTTGGTTGCTTCTTTATACCTTTTATGTAAGTTGTTAACACGGCTACGCTAAGATCCCTGTTAAATTCTTGGACAGGATTATAAAATACGTTTGTATCGTCAACTAAAATTTCTGCCTCTCCTTCCTTTATACTTGTATCTAATTTTGGTTTTTTTACACACTGTTCCATGTTAAATAAAAACACGCGATTCTTAAACCTGAAAAATATTCAATTAAGCATTTTATATAATCAAAAATATAAAAATAGTTGTATTTTCTATCTAATATCTTAATAGGGTTACTAAAATTTTACTTACGAGTATATTAATTTGTTATAAAATATTCTTTCCGTGTGTTTAAACATTAAATAGTATACTAAACAACAGCATTTTTTGGTTATGTTTATTATAATCTGTGAAACGTTACGTTGTAACTAATATGTAGCATTCTGGTAGTATAAACGTACAAATTTAATATGTTTTAAAATATCAAGTGGTGGCAATTTGGTGTTGTTAACTATAATTATCACATATTTTATAATCATTAAATGAGACAACGTGCATAAATAGGTTATACTTTTGTGGTAACAAATTGTTATTAGATATATACTGTAATTTCGCATTTCACCAAGCGATGACAGCATTGTGCTATACCTACTGTCGATATTGCATTTTGTCACGACGAGGTTATTTCGTGACTACCATACCGACTTCGAAATTCGACACTGATTTTAGCGTCCTCTATCAGAGAGGGATTTTCCTCTCTGTCTCCACTCGTAAATGATTTGATAAGGTATTTATTAACAAGCGAAGATCTTCTTGTAGCAATTAATTTTATCATCCGTGAAGATTGAATTCAACGTAGTTCCTATGTTTACCGCAGCAAATTGCAGAGGGCGTAAGAAACACTCTGATCTTTTTCCAGGTCGGTATTTCAGAACTTGAGACGCAAAGTCCCAGTTAATGTCACGTTCGTTCCGTACTTCGCCAGTGTAACTATCCTTCGATCAATTTCAAATTGAAAAAAGTTTTAATTTCTTGAAATTGAAAATAACTTGTAAATTCAAAGTCTAAGAGAAATTGTCCACTTCGAAAATTTATACGGTATTGAAATTTTTAGAATTTTCGTCTGTGATGCAACTTGTATTTAAAGAAAAAACAAATTAAAGAATTATCAACACAATAAAATAGTCTGATCTGTCATTCCCTAAAAAAATCAATTCTACTATCGATTATGCCTATTTTCTCCATCCTACGTACTTATGTAACTCATCCGTAAATCGAACAGTCAAGTTTGTTTCGTTTGTAATCTATCTACAACGAAGCAACAAGCGACATCGTTTATATGCATCGTGCAACAAGACCTTCGATCAAATTTAGATTCGAATACCCATTGTCACGAATTTCACTCCGCAAAGAATCTTATTACGACACGCATTTCAAGCGTTATACATATTTATTTCAAGATTCTCCCGTGACATTCGACACGAGCTAGTAACGAAAACTTAGTTTCATAAATTGTACAATGATAGCAAATTATCTTAATTAATAATGCATCCACTTTACCGACGCTTAACCTGTACTCGATTCACGTCGTATAGCCGTAAGTTAGTACACAGTCGTTAGTACAGTCAAGTAGCCGCCAGATAAGTAACCGATAGGAACGTCCTTCGCTCACGCGCGTTTCTCGCACACGCGTACGCATCGTACTCTGTCACTCGACAAGCGATACGCATATGGTTTTGCATTATAACTTCTCACTTTTTTTTTTTTATACGACGATTAAGGAAATCAAAATTAGAGAGTCATCTTACACATGGACGCAACGAGGAATCGAGTAAATGAACAACTGGCGAAGCGTGTAAATCATTAGTCGACAGATAAGTAGCCGCTGACTGGAAAAACCCGTCTCTAGAGCCCCTAGCGCGACTACTTATTCGTCGATAACTATATGTAAGTGCACGCTTCGATCTAGAAACGGGTAATCCATAATTTTCATAGCGACTCGAGGGTCGCAACGCGTAACTAGTTGTCGATCTGTCGTTTCGCGATCAAACATTTATGCGTACGTTTTCTATACCTGTGTGTTTCGTAGAATTCGATGGATAGTGGGGATAGCCGCAGCGAGTCGTACGGCCGCGTCATTGAGTCATACTACTTGAATGTACAAAAGTCGACCTGAGACTTCTCCGGGACCCATGGGAACGGGTCAAGGATATTGTCGGAAGTCGATTTCGCGTATACACAGGGGCTTTTAGGCTGAGGCTTTTATCGGCTGTGATCGATGGAGGCTCGAATGTTATGAACTTTGCGTTTGTAATCGTGGAACAGATTTAAAATTGATGGAATAAAACCGACGAGTGGTTAAACGTACTGCGCCTACGTTACATCCGTATTTCTTCATGTTGCATAATAAAAGTTCCAACATTTGTGGAAACTTATACAGATAGACGTTAATATTATCTGTTATTTGTATATTTCTTCGATATTATCGCTGAATATCGCTAATCGTATCGCGAAACGAGTACATATACATCGCGTAGCGTACATTAAGCAAACACTCGAGGTTACAGATTACATCGCGACAATTTGCCATTGCAAACAGAGAAACAAGTAATATAGCGTATAAAACGAATGATTAATGGACGATGAACGGAAGCTGGGAGAATAATAAAGATTTTTATGCGTAGAAGAAGAAAGTAGGTGATAGGAGCGACGAGTATAGTCGAAGGTGTTACTGGTGTAGGTGGGGATGATGTTGGCGGCAGTAGTGGAGGAAGTTCAGTTTCGTTTTCAGTCTCATCCAGGCTGGAATTGCGGCGATGAACGCGTCTAAAATACACTAGAAATCCGGCGTTCAACCCGACGAAGTTCAAGAATCAATACAGTGCGTGAATACTCTGAAGGGGTTGCACGGTGGTGCGTGGCAATAAATTAGCTAAAAAGGTGACCACTTTTACTAGTCGAGCTTAACGTATTATCATCACCAACCAAAGAAACGCGATTCAATTTATCAATAATCAGTTATTCCGATTATAACAATTCTATACATCTATTTAGCGACGCGCAACAGCACAACATTCCAATTATTCGTATTCTTAACGCCAAAATGGTTCGATCGTACATTGATAACGGGGATAGATAAAAAATATCAAGGCGTGTCTCGATCAGTTTTTTTTTTCTAAACCACTCAGGTCCTCGTTCATAATGTCAATACGAATTTCATTCGTTCGGTTTGCTTCCCTTAGTCGAGCGGCGACTCGGCTATTTCGATGCTTGTCGTAATATCGTTGACGTAATGACCAAATATAAAAGCGAATAGAGGCATCCCGAGCAGAGATAACGAGCATCGCACAGCTTTTCCACAATACGAACGAGAACCACATCGACGAACGTTCGCTGGCTACAGATAAAGAGGAACGAGTTCGTTTCGTTGTATGTGTCGGGATAGCGTGTTTAGTCTGTAATCAAATATAACGATGCAGTCACATACGAAATTCGCTAGCCAACAGCCTCGTCCAAGTTGCAGCTGCTTTCTATTAAAAAAAATACCCGACTACCGTATATATAATTGTATAATTAACGTAAATATAACACTGTATAATCGATAAGAAGGAAAGAATTTAGGGAACTCCTACGAAACAAGCGATTTCCTATCTATGCCATTATTCTTACAAAATTCTTCGGCAATTTTATTTAACAAATACTTAATTTATCAAACGACGAAACAATTTGGAAGGCTGTTACAAAGGTCGACTTTCGTCAACGTTAACGAGTCGATAATTATTATTACGAGCTGCGTGCAATTTCCCGTCTATTTCTCAATTTTATCAGGCATCGAGTTGGTCGCTAAACTTTAAGCAGGCTGAGAGTATCGCTCACGAGGATTTTGATAGTCCGCCTGATCGTTCGACGAGGCGTTTCGTCGGAATCGGACCCCCGCGGGTCTCATTTCGGCTGCAGCCAAGGGTGAAACGCAGTTTCAAAGATATATCGAGAAGGGTGACTGCGTGCTCCGTTGAACGAGGAGATCGATATAACACATGCGCCCTACGGCACAGATTCCTAGCTGAAACCTGCGTTCAACAGCATTTCAGCTTGTACACAAACCGCGGCTCCAGTGTTCTCTGTTCTCTGTTCCCTTCCGTCGCCAGTCGGCTCGTTCCTCTCTCTCGCGATAAATCCTTGCGAACAAATCAACGTCTTATCGGTCGTACAGATCGATAATCTTCGTTAATCGTGACAATTCTTTTAGTCTGCAGAATGACGCAGCAGTGATTACATTTTTCTTCTTCTTCGTCCGGAGCCATTGCGCGTAATTAGGCTCGCTCCTTCGACATCTACTTCGGGTACTAATTAACACGGTGAGTTCATAACGCGACATTAATATTACTGTCTATCTTTTATCGTAGAATGTTTTCATAGTCGTTGACAGACTACGGATTTCCGTACGAAATCGTATTTTCATAATTATAGATAGAGAAACGCATTCTAAATAGCGATTTATTTCGTACGTGAGATACATTTCTAAATAGTAATACGAGTTTACTCCGAATATTCGACTTTTCTTTGGATCATTCGCTTTGCATTCTTCGCTTTGGTCATCTTTCATTTAGGATCGCTCACTTTGGACATTCGATTATCCTTTGGACCTCGTACTTTGAATATTTTCTATATGTTCGCGTATCGTACACACTTCGCGCGTTCTCGTACTTTTATCACAGTCGAAACAGCCTAATCGTTGAGCATCGTTTATTTAGCAGAAAAATCGACGAGAATAAAGGCCAGTGTCGCAGAGATCCGCGTTGTTGTTCCTCGCCTTAGTACACGGAATACGCTCATTCGACACCTGATCGGTATTACTCAATCGCTCCCCGCTTCCTGTTCCTTGCTAATTGCGCTAACACGAATGTCGTCGTAATGTCTATTTATAGTCGTGAAATAACAACGTTTCTCCAGCTTGTTGTTGACCTTCTGCCGTTTATATCGTTCCTATGCGGCCAAAGACGAATTCACCTGACCATTAACCAAGCAGTGATTAGCATTTCGATGAAACACGAAGGAAGTTTCTACGAAGCAAGTTTCGTCGTAAATAAACTATCGATGATATCGACGAAATAATCGTCGTCTTTGAACAAACGGTAGATGAACGATGGATTCGATTTGATTAACGTACGAGGCAGGTTGTTTGCTACATCGCACGCTGTGTTAATTAGCTGTTAATAATAGACCGTTAATAAACTGTCACGAACGCGAGAATGTTTGCTGATAGCTTCTGATAAATTACGATTCTATTAGCTTCGCTCATATCAGCTTTTCGATAGTTCACGGTTCGAGAGCAGCGCTCGAAGGTTTTCATTAACTCGATATTTTCATAGGAAGGGACATCGTGTAATAAAAGCTGTACAACGCGTCAGAGAGTTTTCCAAATTTTCATCGATCGATCGATGATTCGTCGTTAAATAAGTTTCATTTAAGGACAGCTCCGACCATTTCGTACAGCTAGCTGCACACCGTTTAAAGTCGCTCTATATTTATGGAGCCTGAAAGTATAACTTTTAGATTTTGTTATATTCAGGAAAAGAATAGAGATAAAAATGTGCGGAGGAGAAGCGAGTGAATTTAGAAATAAGAACCTTCGATCGGTAATCAAAGAAACGGTCCACCGAGAGATATCATTTTCCAAAAGACAAAGTGTTTCGTTCCTCTTATCTACGCAACGAGCTCTCTTAGCTGAAATGACAGTAAAACCGAACGATTTACCAGAGAATGCTCTTTAACTGGCAATATAGAAAGTCAAATAAGAACTGTGCTCGTTCCATTGTAGCTTTGCGTCCTTTATTCGCAACAATGCCTCGAGACACAATACCGTCTACGTAAAGCAAGCCGATATGGAAAAGCGCAACTATTCCCGATAGCCGATCGACTCTCGATAGGCCGTTTCGCCGTAGAAATTCTGGAACGATTAATTCAATCGCGAATCGTTGTTTGCAACTCGTCGATAAGATCGGCTAATAGATTATTCCAAGACGCGGAACTGGTATCGATTCGATGAACGAGATTCTATTGGATAGCTATTAAATTAACGAAATTAATAGAACAGATTGGATTTATCTGCGTGAAAGAGGTTTACGTAATCGTGCGTAATTTGCTTGGATTAGGGAACGCTGTTCGATCGCTGATTAGCGCACAAGCGTCAATTTCACCGAGCCGCCTACGGGAATTATGTTAAACCGATAGCTCGCGTTACTTGACCTCAAAACGTCGCCGATATGTCTACCTGGATGTTAATAGCGTGTGGGTACATTTAGCACCGCTGTTTTTTGCTCAAACTTGACCCTGATTCGCTCGCGTTCCATTATGCGATGCATTTCTCACGCTGAGTCTACCAAATCGCTGCAGCTTCGTTCCAACGTCAACCATTCGGTTGTCCGGAAATTGTTTTCTATTATTTTACCGAATCACGTATGATGCATTTTCTTCCGTTTCTATTACTACGATCGTACGTAATTCGGTTCAAATAGCACGAAAGAGAAACGAAAGAAACTTCCCGGACAGGCTGATACTTCAACCGTTTCGAACGAATCGTGCATCCCCTAATTTCTTCGTGATATTTCAGGCGCAAATATGCAAGCCGAGAAGAGCGACAATGAAACTGAGAAAAACGACACGAAGATAGAGCAGAGCGACGCTCAGGCGGAGAAAAGCGACGCGGAAGTTGAGAAGAAAGCGGAGACAAACGATGCGAGTAAGTCGGCAGAGGAAGCAGTGACTAATAAAGCGGCAAATTTGAAGATCGAAGAGGAGAGCGGAAGCTCGGCGCCTAGCAGCCCCGGTGCCACGCAGCCTGCAAGCTTTTTGGCAAGCTTTAAAGCGTTTTCGAAATTCGGTGACCCGAAAAGCGACGGCAAACTGATTACGTTGAGTCAGAGCGACAAATGGATGAAACAAGCGAAGGTGATCGATGGAAAGAAGATCACTACCACTGATACCGGCATTTACTTTAAGAAACACAAGTACGAGAACACCGATCATAATAATAATAATAATAATAATAATAATTCATCGATCAATTTACCTTTCGGAGCATTTTTTCACATTAAAAGTCAGATTTCCGAGGAAGAATTTGCGTTCGCTGTTATTCGAAAATACTACTTTTCCAGTATATGTAGGATAATGTACATTTAGGTTTCGCATAAGCACGCGCGATGTTTCGAAGTAATTCGTCTTTCGAGGCGATCGTCTAAATGATTATTTGGACAAATAATTACGAAGAGATATTCGTCTTTTTCAATCGTATCGTCGATTTTAACGAAATAACGAACGCATCAGTGTGCGAAGTGCTCACGAGGAATTGATTCTGCTTCTAGATCGATGAAATTGGGTATCGAACAGTACAAAGCGTTCTTGGAGGAACTGGCCAAAAACAAGAAGGTTGACTTAGCAGAGATGAAGAAGAAAATGGCGAACTGCGGGCCACCCGGAGTTACCGGCGGTGCCGTTGTAAGTCTCGTACATAAATACGTTTCAGAAATTTCTCGTCGATCTCTCCATTCTATAGTTCGCTTCTAGACAAACGACTAATATGGAAGCCGGTCAGGTTCACAGTTCGTAATTTGATCGACGAGAACAAGTTTCTTCGATGGTTCTAGAAATGAATCTAAAGCAGCGGTAGTCTGTTCGTTTAGTTGTTATCGCGACCTTGCTCGTCGCGGTATCGACGCTGAAGATTTACGATGTTGCTAGACCTGACCTACGAATATAATTTGTCAGCGACGTGTCTTAAATTCTCGCCTACGCGTCGCAATCGTCGATCCAGTAACCTTCTTCTTAATTAGATTCATCTGTGTCAAACGTCTGAAGAATCTGCTGGAAAAATCCATTCGTGACTTTTTAAAGGCACAAACGTACGGTATTTCGCGATTTCGTTGGAGCTAAATTTTTCGTTCCAAGCTTCTACTCTCAAATCGAGTAACGTAGATACGAATACGTAAGTGATTCAACGACTTGTTCTATCCATCGATACCACGCGATTGCAGTTGTGCGAGTGAAATTTCTGTTTTACAAAGACCGTAAAAATAGGTTGCCATGTACGTGCCATACGTTGCTTTATCTTTTCCCATTAAATATCCATACTTTTAATATTTTACATGTTTTTAGATATCGATAATGTTGAGAATTTTGGATCTTTGAAGCCGAAATAAAGTTACAGGAATACAAAATTTACACTTTTAATTAATATTAAAATAATTATACACTTATTTAACGGACGATCTCTGTTACATTTATCGATACACATTTGCACGCGTCTCAGCACATTCTTGTATACCAGACTGTCCAGATGCCCCCCGAAAGACAGACTGAACTGTTTTCCTACATTTGTTTTCGAGACGCCGCGGACACACATACTTCCACGCACTGATCTCACACACAAGTATTCTTACTGCGCATTTAAACCAACCCAGCACAGAAAATCACACATATCTCAACAGATAACAATACTTATTTTTACTCTATCTACATGACTGACTATTCTTTCAGGCGGGCAAAGCGGCCTCCACAGTGGACAGACTCACAGACGTGAGTAAATACACAGGTTCTCATAAACAACGTTTCGACGAGAGTGGCAAGGGCAGAGGAATCGCTGGTCGAAAGGACCTGTCCGATCAGTCCGGCTATGTGCAGGGCTACCAGAATAAAGACACCTACAAGGCCCACTAGCTTCGGATTCGCGCGCTTCTGCGATCTCTTTGACACTCTGTTGTCCCGTCCACGCACTTCGTACGAAACGCTACTACATGTCGCGTTCTTGCCTCTTCACGTTCCTCGACTGGCACAAGGATCTTCCGTTGCAACCCGTTGACACGCTGACAATCGACATAAGGAGCGACGATGATCGGCGAACGCGTTAGCAGCTTTTCTCGACGATACCTTGCGGGCGACCCAACGAGGAATTTCAAGAATTTCGCTCAAGATCGATTTCCTTCGCGACGAACAGCGACTCGGGCAGCTGGTGATGGTTTTTTCGGACGATTATGTTGTCACAGATGAGAACGCAGTTTTGCCGCATAGTTTGCGAAACGTCTGCGAGTCGAGCCGTTTTAACCAAGATACATTTTCCTTGCTAGTCTTCTGAATGCAATTCCGAAGATATTAGAACAGTCATAGATTCGATCATAGATCGAATTTCCGTCGCCGCGCTGTAAAGCCAGTTTAACGTTATGCGCTTCGTTTGCTTTGTACTTTATTTCGCGTCAGCCGGCTCGTCGATCGAAGCTTCTTCGCTTTTCACCGGACCATTTCATCGTCCGGTCGCGATGCAGTTTCAGTGCGACTAATCATCGCGTTTCTATTATCGCTGGTCTCTACGATTCTCAGCGAGTCGAAAGAGCGGCCGATTTCGTCGCAATGGATTCGTTTCTATCGATCGTTCGACTGGGACGATACGAGAACCACATAAATTCCATCCTATTTTCGTACTAACGTAGCTGTGTTTCGCGTGGTTCCGATTTGATATACCTGACTCGCGTTTCTTTTTTCCTGTACATATTGCACAACGGTTCGACAGGGTCGCAAGTACAAATCCTATCGCTCGGTTTTCAAGCTTCGTTTATCAAGCGCGTGTTCCATCGAACGTTGAAAAGCTACTCGTCGAGGCGTTAGTTGGAAGATACTGAAGCTTCGAAATTTTTTTTTTATACGCTGTTCTCGATCGTAGATGGCACATGACACAGCAAGGAAATTATAGCAGTGTAGATCTACGCGAATGCTAGCCAGACTTGGTCGAAGTTTATCGAGATCTCACGAAAACTAGTGGAACGACGAAATCGAAGTTGCAGAGCAGACAATTCTAATTTCTTCTAATAGGTTGAGTAATAAGCTTACGTGGAGCGTTGCTACATTCGTATAACGTTTATCTATAATCAAGGAGTAACTTTTTTATCCTGTTTCTCTGTATAAAGATATATATCTTTGATAAAAAAAAAAAAAAAATGCAAATACGCGTATCTTTACATTCTGTGAACATCTTTGTGATATTCTTCGAAACGTTATGAAATACGTAGGCCAGGCAGAGGCGAACAAACTTATTACCGAACTCAACGCTTATTAAGTATTCGTACGTGCGCGTGTATACTCTCTGCTATGCGGGTTTTTGGTGCAAAGCTACTTCTTCAGGGCCCTCTTGCGTAATAATTTACTAAATTATAATATTGGTAAATTGACTAGTTAGAAGTTTCAAGATTTTTCAAACGTCAAATAAGATAAGAGTTTCACTCATACGAGCTTTCGTTTCTTTTATCAGCAAATTTATTAATATTACACTTGCAAAGATATTTATTAGACTGCGATTTTCTATCAACTAGAGCGCTCGTTACAATTTGTAACAGGCGAAACAAATCTCTATGTAAATTCTGTTTCTTTAAATATGTTCGTACGAACAGAAATTTGCAAAGGAATTCGCAATTTCTGTAATATGGCAGAGTAATTTCTATAATTTTGCTAACAATATTAGTTCGAGCGCGTCAGATTGTGAAACCATATATGTACAATGTGTGTACGGTGGACACGAAAGGTCGGAGTATACGATGGAATCGTGATTGCATTAATGTGATCCTGCGAATTTCCAGATATTTATGGTTACAGACACATTAATCGAATTAAAGTGTACTTAAAAGATAACCGCCTGGCGCGCTATGGCGGCGAGACCAAAATCCGTAACTCTCTCTTGGTACTAATTCTCCGAGATATTTAAACGAAAGTCACCGTTTTCAATTTGGAGGCACGACTGTGGAAGCGAAAAGATACATTCTCTTTTATTAACTGGTATTTAAAGAATATCGGAACAAAAATATTATTTATTCTACGTTACACCCTCGGCCAAACACTGAAGAGATTATCGTTGATTTAATACTACGATACGTATGTTCTTTGTATTCTATTTATCTTGAAAAATTCTCTGCAATTTTGTTTTCGATTCAGAAAACTATCTCGCTTTCACAAGAGTGCCATCGTCGTATCCGTAAAGCACTTTACGAGTTCTCTTTAATCGATGAATGTACACTGTACACTTATTTAAGCCATTTATGGGACAACGTACCTCGATGGACGCTCTTCTAATTTCAGAAGACGTCCGATCATTCGATATAATAAAGGCAAGTTGAAGGAAATTGTTCATGCTGTTAGCCACTCTTTCCTAAAACTCTTAGAATAAAGTAAGATTGTCTAAGTCGGCGCAGTGTTCGAGCCGAGCCGAGAAATTTGTCTTGCGATTCAAGTTTGAATAGTAAGACGTCGAAGTTTGGTTGACCCAAACAACGCTGTCTTATGCCGATGGGCAGGAAATAACAAACGAGTGTTTTTCGATAAAAAGTTGGTTTATTTCGAACCTCTGTGCTCCAAGGCGGAGGCGAACGATATCGTAGTTTTGAGTCCGTGCAACGTTGTTGCAGACCTCGTCTAACATCAATTCCGGACACTATCGGTCTTCCGATTGGATTATAACCGGTTACAGAGGAATAGGTGTAAATTACATGCTTGGCAAGCGAGTGCATTATAAATACGTCAGCGAGATCGTTGCGTTTCGTACGCGTGGAAAGAAAATAGCCATTCTGAATTTATTGGCTGTGTAACATATTTAAAACGCTGGAATATCAGAATTCTCTTTCACGGGCGCATTTCTTTTTTTTTCCGTTTACGTATACTTTCTGATATAGTATATTAAAAAGAAAATACTGAAAGAAACAGAGAGGAGGAAATAATTAAATAACTTTGATTTAAATTACAACGACACTAAAAACCAATTTCTCATATGCGTAATATAATACAAATATTTATATATATATTTACTATATATATATATATAGAGAAAAATGTGTGTATATATATATATATATATTAAACTCTGTATTCGATTGAAAATCGAATTGAACATCGTATAAAAATCCTAACACGGTCATGCAATACAATTGCACAGAGAATACAGACGAAGAGCTTGTAAATCCTTGCTGATTTTCGAGATTAACCAAGAAAACGCAAGGTGGAGGAATATTTCTTCGAATACGTATAACGTACGCGACGAGTCGTATAAATTAAAGAAAAAAAAAAAAAAAAAAAATGAAAAAAAAGGAAAAGAAAGAAAACGAGATACTTCGTTCATTTCGAATTGCTTGCAAACATTTCGAAAGCAAATCTTAAGTCAAGACATTCATCGTATATATCTTTTTCGTTAAAGAAATCTTGGAGCAATCGCAAGTTTACTTCAGAAAATATCAACTCATAACTTAAATACTTTAAATACTTTTTACTTACTTCGAATTGCTTTCGAACATCTCAAGAGCAAATCTTAAACCGCAACGGTCATCGTGTATCTTTCGTTTGAAAAATCTTCGAGGTATCGCGAATTCAGTTGAGGAAAGATCAGTTCGTAACTTAAATACGCATGCAAAGCTTCTTGAGTTTGCACTATAGTCGTTCTCCTCACGAAAGGAGCCTTTTTTAAACAGACCGAAAGTCTTTTACGACAGAAACAGTAATATTACAACTCTGTGAGTGTGTCGACCGAAGCTCGAAGACGAGATCTGTTGACAGGATCGATCGATCCTTTGCTGGTCCCTACCCCGTCTAGTCTGGAGACTATTTCTTCTCTCAGAGCCACAAGGACGCGTCTATCCTGCCGATTTTGTGGCGGTGCAATCTGCAGTGCCTCTTGAACGTCCGATAATGCGTCTTCCAAGAGGTCCGAATCGACTCGTGCCTTTGCTCTCGCGTAGAATGCTTCGTACGATACTGGGCGAACTTTTAGAGCTTCGTCAGCGAGCTCGATTGCTTCCGCATATTCCTGTTTGGACAAAGCACGAAAACAATTTGAGAATAAGTTACCTAAGATCGAATTTACGGCCGAAGTCAAAATGAAAATACGTATCGTGGCGATTCCACTCTACGTACAATCTTCGAACGACTTCGTTCAAAAGCTACTTCGTTACGATAGGAAAAAAAAAGGGAAATAAAGTTGCGCGATATTACGCGTATATCTATAGATAGCTCAGCTGTACTATGAATGAAAGTATTAGGAAACCTAGTTCCTTCAATGTACGCAACCACTCACATTCATCTTGCGCTTGCATCGACTCAGGTTGAGCAAGAAATTCAGCCGAAGTTGCGCAAACGTCTGCAGTTGCAGCATCATGTGACCCTGCTCCTGCCCCTGGCAGTCCTCTTCCGGCGATGCTGGGAACTTTCGAAGAGCGTACGCGTATCTGTGCGATGCTTCTTTCAATCTGTTCTTTCGATACAGCACGTTTCCATCCTCGAGAAGTTTGTTCAATAAGATCAATAGGACGTCGGGTTTTCCAGCGGCCATTGCCCAAGTGGCGGGGCCCAATTTTGCCCCGCGGCGAAGGAAACACTGCACCACCGGTATGTTTCGACATCCGATCGCTCGGTCCAAAGGTCGCATTCCGTGGAGATCGACGTGCTCGACCGCTGCTCCTTTCTCGAGCAACAATTGCACCAGCTTCGGATTGCCCTGGGAAAATATTGACCGCGACATTACAGAATTGCGAGTTTTCAAATCGCTGTCCGATAATAACAGATCGTGATACAGCTAATGGATCGGCAGTTTGACAAATTTTACGTCTCTTCTGTTGGGTATTCGATTTTTCTACGGATTCCTTGCATTCGATATTTTGCATATATTACGTATTATCCTCGTGCAACGTTGCAATAGCTGTACACTTTTAAATACTATTCCCACAAACGTACAAACGTAGATAACAGATAAACGTGAAATTATCTTACCTGGAAAGCAGCCAAGTCCAGAGGAGTTCTCCCGGTATTGTCGTTAGTGTTCACATCAGCGCCATGATCAATCAGATTCTGTACAGCAGCTAGTCTTCCTCTTACGCAAGCCCAGCAGAGAGCAGTCAGACCTTCCTTATCTCTGCTTTCCAACACGGAACCCTTGTCCAAAAATAATTCGATCAAATTTGTGTGACCTTCCGAGGCAGCTAACATTAACGCGGTGCGACCAGCTGGATCCCGTTGGTCCAGAAGAGATGCTGCGTCATCCAGAATGGTATCGGTGCTACTTGAGAGCGTCCCTGTAATCGTATCATCAAAATTATTTCCCTAAAGTGAAACGTCTATCTGCCCAGAAACTTTCGCGCGCTGTTATATCCTGCGACGTTCCAAAAATTCGATCGAGTCGAGTATGGCTGAAGAAAAACGTAACAGGATTAAGAATAATCTTCGATATTAACCTTGCAGAAGTCTTTCGGCTGTACCCCAGTGTCCTTCTCTCGCAGCCAACATCAGAGGAGACAATCCTTTCGCGTTCACGGCAGTTGGACTTGCTCCTCGAGCCAATAACGCAGATACAGTGACGGTAGAACCATTTGCGGCAGCGATGGTTAAAGCAGTCTCTCCTATCAAAGTGTCAGGCCGATCCACGATCACTTCGGCCATGTCTAATAAGTATTCGACGATGGACTCGTGGCCTTGAGCCGCAGCGGCTACCACAGCTTGTTGAGCAGCTTCCTCTCTGCCTATTTCTTGCGACCCTTCGATTTCGCTTACGTTGGTTGGAACTACCCAATCGCAGGCTAAGAGATAACCAACCACCGATAATCTTCCGTATCTCGCTGCGTGAACCAAAGGACACTGTCCTGCCATGTCTGTGTGGCCTAGCGAAGCTCCAGCGGCGGCTAACCTGAATCGGGGATTGGATCTTTTATTGTATGCTTTGTACTGATCTTTACTATGAATCTCTGTATAACTATTATAACTATTATTACATTCGATCGAAAATTATCCTAAATTATCCTCACTTAGCTTACCTTCTGACAACATCGCAATGACCACGAGCAGCGGCCAACGAAAGTGCCGTGCAGCCCTGGCTATTCGTTAATTCGACGTCAGCTCCAAACTCCAACAACAAAGAAACCATTTCCACCGAGCCCTCATGGGCGTACATGCAAAGGGCCGGAGCGTTGCCCAGGTATTCGGTGACATGATTCGGAGATGCTCCTGCCAGCAAAAGCAACCTCGACACCTTAACGTTCGGACTGTAAATATTCCTCAGCGTGCACAACGCCGAAGAGACGCATTCCGTGGACGATGCTAGCCAGATGGCCTAATCAAAGGTACAAAAATGCCAGATTTCCTAATCGATTCTATCGCAACGGATCGTTGTAACAAATGCAAATGTGAAAACAGGTGGTTACCTGTAGATCGCGCGAAGGCCAACACGGAGCAACGCCTCTGTAAACGTGCGCCTTGAGTATGTGGTGACCTAATTCGAGGGCTTTATCACCGTCTAGCGGTGCCTGAAGGCGGGACAACCTGTATGCGATGGCCGCGTGGCCGAGCCTCAGGTCGCAGAGGAACTTGGTCGATTCGCCCTCGTCCCTTCTCATCAACCATTCCCTGAACGACGGATGGAAGAACATGTAGGTGTTGTCCAGACGTTTCACGAGGAATCCAGAGAGCATCTGATAACAAGAGACGGAGAGGCTGTCGTACAACGAACGAGCGGGTTGCGGTTCAGTACTTAACATATCTTCCCATTCTTTACAAAAAAATATTAAGGTTCTCAGGTTGAAAGCTGGTCAGTTGGTTATTTGACAAGATATTTAACTCGTATAATATACCCTTTGCGACATAGCAAAGAGAAATTATCGAGCAATTGAAAGAGAGATTTGACTCGTTATGACGAACAAGAGACTTACGTGGTCCATTCAAAGGCAGCAACAGTAAATTACGAATAATTTTAATATAGAATTCGTTCTTCGGTTGTTACAACGTTTATCACGTTTATAAGAGAAACTTACTTTGAATCTCTGTAGAAAATCCTCCCATGAAACGAAGTGGTTCGTGTTCAGAGAGTTCACCGAGTAGAAGATTTCTGGTAAAGTCAGAGGATATAAAGCAGCCAAACAGACGCCTAATAGAGGTTGAATCTTGTCAAAAGATGTGGCTGTAGGGAACCTGAGGTTGAAGTGCAGCTGGAAAATTTGCGCTAAAGAAACTGGCAGCACCTGAAACACAAATTCCAAACTTACGTTCCAACGTCGCTCTTGGTCAATAAAAAAAAAAAAAAAAGGAAAAAAGTAAAAATAACATCATTTTATCTAACGTGAAATTGAGATACATCGACAGATAAGATTCTATTCACCTTGTAGCTGGCGGACTTAGCCACCAAGTGACCGCTCTCGATAAGATCGAGCGTCAGTTTCGCGAAGAGAAAGCTGCCTCTGGCTAACGCGAGCAGATGCGAGGCGAATCTCGTTTGATTCGCGCTGCACGACGATTCTGCCTTTCCATTCACCGATGCTGTGACGTTCGTCTGAATCGCAGGACTTTGAGCTAATCTGTATCCAATATAGTCGGATAGATCCCTGGTTACGTTGCTTCCGGTGTTTTCATTGGCAGCTCTGTCTAGAGACACTCTGGTGTAAGGTAGCTGTTTGGCGCATTCAAGAAGTTGCGTTCTTACTGTGCAGACGATTTTTAACCAGCTAGGAAAATTTGGAGCGTGCCTCGTTAGAAAAGACGCTATGGTGTCGCCTCGGTCTGGTCTGTGGTATTCTGCTTCGCACACGGCGTCGATTAATATCACCTGATAACACAACGTTACGCTTCTTAATATGTTAAACATACTATCTTTGTTTTCATTAAAGAAAACGTACATCGCTTTGCGATTAAATCTGTCTTACAACTATTCCTATAAAAAAATCCTTTACTTACCATATTGGTGTCAGGCAGTCTATTAGTCTTCTTCAACGTCGACAAAGGTTCGATAATACCCCTTGACAGCGCGAGATCTGGGTCGACAGTGCACTCCCTTTGCGACAAAGACCCCTGTATATGGGGTTCGGAGAGCAAATACTCCCTATAGGATATGAGTTGAGGAGCTTGGCATAATTGTGCAGCCAAAGAATGAATCAGGTCTGGTACCAAACAGGTACTGTTATTATCCGCTTGACAGAAGTGATACGCCACAACGTGTGACGCCAATTCTCGAACCTGAAGAACAGAATTTTTACCAATTATTTATCGAGTTCTACCAATTGTTCGTTTACTATCCACATAGAGGAAGGAAATTACAAATTTTCACGTACCTTCTCATTAGTGTAACGAATACTAGCATGTAAAGTTGAGGTGCATCCAATTCTCTCCTTTTCATCGGCTTCTTCGCTGATCTCCGAGGGAAGAGGCTGCTCGCGTCTCCTTCCAAAGCAGCTATGCTCCACCAATTGTAAAACCAGCGCAGTCTTTCCCGTTCCGGGGGATCCAGAAATCAAAACTCCAGGACTGGACCCGCTCACCACCGATTCTAGCTCCTGCAGTAGCCATTGGCGACCGGTGAACAGTGGATCAGCTTCCAATAGAGGTACTTCGAAGAACAAGGGCTTCAGCGTCAATTGCGTTGCGTGGTGTTGTACGAAGCGTACTAAAAAAGAAACAATTTTGTTTTATCCCCAATTTTTATTCGAGGATCGCCCAAAGAATTTATTCTGATCTCCGACTCTGCTTCAAAGTTCCAATTCGTACTTGAAAAACTTACGTTTCGTGTCGACGGCGCCCTTGATGTTCCCAGCCCTGGCCGATCTCCTGGCGCAGGAACGTCTATTCTTAAATTGGCCAAGTTCATCACTCTGGCCGGGCTGCGAGGCGTTCACGGAATGTCTTCTAGGGGTAAGGGGGCTTGAGCTGCCATTTGACAAGCCCGAGACGGAAACGGACATGGACATGGACATAGACGTAGATGCAGAAATCGACGTAGAAATGGAAGCCAAGCTTCCAGCACTGTCGCAGTCTCTGGACTTACTCTTGCCTTTGACCTTTGTCTTAGGCTTAATTGGACACCTCAAGGCTGCAGCAGCTTCAGCTTCGCTGGACGTTCCGGTCAAAGTAGAGACTGGACTCGTATTCGTAGAGGCTAGAGTTTGAGTTTCGAAGCTGGTCAGACTGCTGAACGAAGCGGCTGAACTATCATGACCCTGAATAGGGACCCTGGGCTGGCATGCACCTGTACTGGAACGATTCGAAACGCCAGGTAGATCTGTTGTGTCTACACTGCTGCTTGCTCGAGTGTGATTTGAGCCAAGAAGGAGACCTAGCCTCATGTGGAGGTCCGACTGGGACGACTTCCTCGTCTTGGATGACAACGGTTTCACGCAACCTCCTTCATCGTCTGAGGAAAGAAAGAAACATTTGCTTGTTAGATGGAGCGGATGATGGTCGAGTAGGAAGAACGATGCATAAATAAAAACCACATGGGAACACGTGTTTTCAAGATGCAGAATCCACCAGATACTGGTTTCAACCTCGTATTGAATCTTATCGTAGTTAGTTCTCAATTAGTGTGACGCAGATTAAATTGGTCGTAGTAAATAATAATAATAAACGATAATTTCGTACACGCGAGGACGTAGTTCTTTGAACGGCTTAACTACGTTCAGTTATACGTATCGATAATTTAATCTACGTCACACCCGTTAAAAATTAAAAAATCTCGACCACTCCTCTGCGAAGATTTTGTTTTCTTTTTCTCTTTTTTCGTCGCACTATACATGTGTCCGATCTGAAAGGGGAGAAATTCGTGCTACAAACACACCACGCGATGTCGTCGAACTAAATCGACGTCTCGTGCATGCTTCAAACTCTGCTAGTGTTCTACCGGAAGTGTGAGGGAGGATAGGAAAGTGCCAGTGGGTACCAAGAAATTAATGGATAGTGAAACGAGTGTCAATCGAGCAGCCTGTGCATATACGTTTCATCGATTCTAAACACGCGAGAAGATGCACACTCGGTTTCTAAAGCGTTCTCCCTGCCTGTGACTTTGATCCTCGGGTCGATGAGCTGGTTCAGCCCATCGTTTGCCGTCCCTTGACTGTTGCTCCACAACGATTTGATTTTCCCCAGCACTACACCCGGCCATCGAGACTTCCCCTCCCAAGAAGAGGCCATCCAAGCTACACCCATGTTGGTTTATCATTAATAATAAAGGAAGCTTCCTCCCTATTCCGTTACACGGTTATCTATTTTATTGGAAGTTGTTAAATATGATTTAAAGTCGAACATTACCTGACAAGGCGGAAGGATTGTCGTTTGCGACTGGTTCTGGGGACGATGCTCCTCGTCTGGACGATCTTTGGGGAACGAACGAGCTCCTGAGCACCTTTGGGTTCAGAAAGAACCTCTTCCTTTGATTCGGTGGGGTTGGACAACCTGCAATGGGAATTTTTCCTCATATCTTGTGTTTATCGATTTATCGATGTTGGTTTTGTTCCTCGAAAGAAATCGAAGAAGTCGGAACGTAATATATTTTAATGCGCATTAATATTGATTCAAAACGTATTGATCTACATACTCTGCGTCATCATCTGAAGCTTCTGCCGACCTTGCGACGAAGACTCCGGAAGCGCCGGCGGCTTGTTCTTCAAACCCTTAGCCATCGCCATAGAAGAGACACTCTCATCCCTCTCTTCTTGCTGAACAACACGAACCAAAGAAAATTAATGATCGATTAATCTTCGCTTTTTCTTCAGCCAAAACTAGATTTCTAATTCCGATCTTTTCCGAATACCGAACGTTTTACGTTTCATGACTGTACTTAAACTTTTCTCCAGCTATGAAACGAACGATCCATTCGTGAGAAACTTGTCAGAAAGCATCGTTTATTGGAAGAAGATATTTTCTAAACATTCTAATCGACGTCGTTTCTTTCTAGAATTTACGCGAATGCAATCAACCAGAGGGAGCAACATCGAACAATAGCGTGCAAATGACCTAGGCATTCCAATGGTAGAGAGGTATGGTTCAAGGAATCGAGGATCCGCGTAAGAAAGTGTTACTCGACTCGATTCCAAGGAGACGATGACAATATGCTTACGTGCATGACTCTTGAAGGAAGATTGGCTCTCGTGGTGACTTTCGTACGCGGTCTGGGGCTACCACAGAGAGAGTTCACCGTTGATGACTCATCGATCCAGCCATCCGTGGGCGCGAGGATGGACATGGGCCCCGAGAAGCCGGTAAACCCCTCCCTGAAGGGTCCCTCGTCGTCGTCGTTGAAGTCGGCTCGAAGGCAAAGTGGACAAGCTTCGCTGCGAAACAAGCAGGAATAGCAACGTTCGTGGCCGCAAGAATCGATCAATCGACGTTTCTTCCCTTTGTCGAATGGCATCTCGCAGGATGGACAGGTTGATCCACCTAGCATGCCCGTGGACTCCACCAGCGCTCGGATCTGGGCCAGATCTGTAAGAGATTTATTCATTTGGTACAACGCGTACGTTACTATTATATACGTTATATGTGTATTACTATCCAAAGAAATCGAATCAATTTTACAAGGGATGACATTTGATCGTAGTACGTTTGCCTCTTGTTTATTTTAGAAATCCGTGAATTTCGAAACAATTATACGTTATTAATACTTTAACGCTGGATGGAATCTACAACTCTAAAATCAACGACAGACCGTGTAACCGGAATGCAAATTGTGTCTTATCTCCATCAAATCTAAATTCTCGTGTCGTTGTCTACGATATGATCCTGCGAGCGAAGACGCAGACGTTGCCCAAGAAGAACCGTGATAACAGTAAAAACGCTTGTTAACCATTTTCGCGCGTGCTTCGAGAAGGGGAGGAAGGGGAGGAAGGGGAAGCGAAAGGGGAAAAAAACGGTACGTCGAAGAGGCCGCGACTTCCTTGCGAGACGCAGATCGATGTTCCACTTAACAACGAGTTCGCGAGTTTGACAGCCGGAGAGACCATCCGTCACGAAGAATGTGTACGGGGCGCACCGGTATCTCGGTTAGTAGAGACACGTCGTGTGTCAGGGAAGCGGTGCGGTTCGTTCATCGATAATGGATAAACGAGCCGTAGCCGGGAAGGCGCCATATACTTAAAGGATTCTAGAAAGTGAGGTCAAGAGAAGAAGACCTCCTCGCGTGCCCTCTCCTTCGTCTTTTTCATCCTTCCTGCGTGTGTACACGAAGCACACGCGGAACCTGCTGGCGCTTCTATTCCTGATCCTCGATCGATTCCATGTAGCATCGGCTCGTGTGCCGTTCCTTGTACCGTACGTCATATACCATGAAATTTATGGCAGCGCCAGGTTAATGGTTCCAATGGATCCTTTCCACGACAGGGAAAATTATGTTTATGTTCGTATCGAAGTTTGTTCTTCTCGATCGGCTCGTTGGTACTCTTAGCGCAAGAGTTATAGCAAGATTGCAAGATTGATCGAGCGTTAATGTTTTCGTGCTTCAAGAATTGAAACAGCGTTAATTTACAATTGTCTCTTTCTTCCTGGTATGTACACTGAAGCAACATTCTTGCTATTTTTTTACAGCTACCGTGAATCAATCGGTGTGTCTTCCTAATCCTTCGATCGACGACCTTACCACATCCTTACTGTCGGGAGTACCAAGAGGACTATAAGGATGCTAGAAGATCGAGGTTCGATGTTCACGAAGAAGAGGTAGAAATGCAGGGTGCGTTGAACGGGTCAAGCTACGCAAATTGTAGATTAATAGGATCATGGTGAGCAGTTGAGGCAGTTAAGACGTGGGCGGTACCGTTGCGATCACTTTGTGTAATTGAACAGCTAGGGGCGAGAATGCAACGAATCTAGGTCCATTAAATGGCACAATGGTCTATGTTCCGAGAAACACGAAGATTTTTTGCTTAACCTCCTGTCCTATGACCTTTTAACGCCCGAGCAAACTTTGCTCGCTACATATTACAAGAACCTACTCGTTACATAGAAAGAGTTGATAGAGTTCTTTTGAGAACTATCGAAAATGTCACGGTATCGTTATTAAAAGAACATGTTGCGGAGAAACAGCAACCGGTGGCTGTCTACGGATTCCACCGCCCATTAAAGTCTCTCCTAAGAGAACCAAACCTATAAACGACGTTTCCCCAGTCATGTTGGTGGTACGACGGTTCATTCACATGTACCGTAATCCAGGACAACCTCTTGCCAACCTAAAGGCAACCTCTGGCAGCTGACCGAGTAGCTCGAGTCGAAGCGTGATTTCGCGGGTTACACGGATGGAATGACGCGGCGAACGTTGAAAGAAGGAAGTAATTCGGGTCGCACGACCCTTTATCCCGGTAAGTCCACGTCGAGGCAGGTGCAACACACCGCCTGGGTTACCGTAAGCTGGGTCAACGCACCCAGAAGAGACGCAGAAAGAGAGAGAGAGAGAGAGAGAGAGAGAGAGAGAGAGAGAGAGAGAGAGAGGATCGCACAGTCGCTTCCACGGTAAACTCGTACAACGATGTCGTTTTCTCCGGAGGCATCACTGACTCACGCGTTTCCGCCGCGTGTATATCCAGTTTCCATCCTCTCCGCATCGGCAGTTCTCGCGAGATTTATGGACAGAAAGAGAGAAGTTCCGAGAGCCGAGGAGAAGTCGAAGGTCGAGGAAACGTCCATAAGATGTACACTTTTTCCTTTCGTCCGTCTGGCAATTTCTTTTCCGTTTCTGACTATGTATATTTAATTAATGGTGATCTAGTGTCTCGTTAATTGCGCTGGCTGTCTTGAGCTACAAGTTATACGTATTAGGTTGGCGCATATTAAACTTCGTTTTAACACCACTTGGTTCATTTGATATATTATGCATTTAATCGATAATTTGCAGGTGATTCAATACACTTTCTCAATAATATACCACGTTACGTTACGTGAAATTTATATATAAACTGCGGATATTTACGCATTTGTGTATAGGTAACTCGATAAATTGAGAAGCAGGGAAAATGGCGTTACAAACGCTAATTTTTAATTTACATTCACAACTTTAATTTATCTTAAAATTTACCACTATGCACGTCGTGTAGTTTTGATAAATAAACTGATTCGAAGTCAGTCGTTCCTTTTTTACGAACAGCAGCGTATCACAACGCTTTTGTGCGCCAAACTAAAACAACTCGATAAATAAAACATCCTAGCGACTTTTTTCTCCGACGAAGACACGTCGATTAGTCGAACAAGGACGACTAAGCACGTTTTTCCTGCACGCTTACGAGACGAACGACACAGATTCGTTCCATGTTCCTTTTTTTTCATTCGCTTCTGCTATCGCGGATTAAGCGAGAACAGCAGTTTTTGTCGGTGCTCGGAGAAGAAACTCGATCGACGGAGGCGCTCTCGAGTATATTAAGCCCCTGTTTTTTCCGTTTAGCGACGATAGTCACGATCTAGACACGTTTCACTCGCTGACATTTTGTATTGTAATTTAATGGTCTTCTTTGGCTCGCCGGTTTTTTACTCGCCCCTGTACCCGCTCCATCTAACAAGGTGAGAACGAGCATCGTGGTTGAACATAGGAGAGAACTCGGTGCGCCGCGACCCGTATAAATCCGGCATCTATTATTCCCACGTTTCCTAGACCGTGACGGTTCTTCGAAACATCAAAAGGCTCGATCGAGTAGGAGTTCTCTCGCAGCTTTGCGAATGCTTCTTGTTTCTTTTTTCTTTCTTTCTTTTTTTTTTTTTTTTCTAGTATTTAAATTTTTCTCTTGCAGGATCATAGGGCAGGCCTGCAGCCGCTTTTCAACTTTCTCCAATTATTCCGCGAACCGCGAGAATTACGATGCCGCATCGTCGACGCTTTCGTGGAAAATGACCTGATTTCTTATCGACAGCAGCCAGGGAAACGTACATACACGGATCTTTGATCGTGCAAGTCTAACGTCCTTTTATTTCTTACGATTCTTTTCAATCCAATTTTAATCGTTTAGTCGGACTGTGGTTACGCATGCAGCCATTGACGCGTGTCGATATCGACAAATGGTTCCGCATTCCTCACCCTTTGGCGAACTCTGCAGTGCCGAACCAGTCGCAGCGTCGTATTTTTGCGTTTCGATTTTACGGCGGCAAATGGAATCGAACAAACGATTCACGCTATATTATAGATACGGGGTAACACGGTTAGAGGTAAAGCAGGATTTCTCAAATCATCTGTCAAGTATCGGTACATCGGTGCTGTCTCGTCACGGAGCTTCTAACCGATCGCGTCGTTGTCTTTCCCAAGTTAAATGACCAAATGACTTACGATCTAAGAATACTAAATTCTTATTTTAACAAATGTGTAACTGAGAATGACGATTTCTTGCCATTTCTCTCTTTGCGGAATGTTATTAAATAATCTATTAAAATATATCGAACAATTCTTTTCGGACCCTGACAAGTTCGCTCCTGAAACAGCTTGGTGGATCAAAGTAATTCGATAGAACCTTTCATCGTTAAAGAGGAAAGGGAAGAGAAGAATTCTGCGCAAACGAATAAATATAGAATATACGTCCGTGATATTTAGGTTGGTTCTCGATTGATTCTTCCACTCGAACCATCGCAAAGGTTCGTTAAATCCAGCCTGTTCCCGTTCTACCTTCCCCTCTGCCAACGAACCAAGCTCTTCCTCTCTTTCTGGCTTCGTTGGTACGTTGGTGTTCGAACAGTATCAGCGAGACAGCGATAAAATACGACGTAGCCGAGCAACAGAGCGAGAACGAGCGCGATTAAAGCCCGCTCACGAGCCGAGGGAACGGAGCAGAACGACGCGACGTCCGCAGCAGGGGCCACCTGTCCTGGTCTCCCCAGTCGCTGTTTCCGTTCTCCGTTGCGCTCTCTTGCTCCTGGGCCATGCTGCGTCCTCGTAAATTGGTACCCCGTCGCCGACTGGCTGACCCGAATCGAGATACTGGCCGGGGAAACACCGTTTTTCATTTACGCCGCTTTCGTTCTCGTTCTGACACCAAGTTCCTCCATACGACAGGTTTACCATCGATATTTTGGTAATATCGAAGGTGCATTTAATCGTGAAAACGAAATTACGGTAGAATCATATTTATGGGAAGAATTTTTTTTTTTTTTTTTTTTTCTTAAAGCCTTACGCAATATTGCCTTGTACAATGTTTCATAACACGCTTTAATTAAAGTTAAACGAATCTTAAGACCGTCGCGATCGATGAAAAGCAACGGTCGCGTGTAGAGTCCGGTCTCGCAAGAACGAGTAGCGAAAGAAGAGGCCGAGGGAAAAAGGGAAAAAGATAACGCAGAGAGAGTACATGCGACCGTTTTGGTTTCGACGAGTCACGCGCAATAATCGTTATTTTGTACCCTGAAGAATGAGAGAAAGTTACCCTACCGAGTCTCGCCTACGGCTGTAGTATTTACATCGACGCGACGCGACGCCTTCCGCTATACCGGGGGGCTACGAAATGACAAACGGTGCATCGTGTGACGCCTCGATCATGCCTCTGGTTCGTGGTACGGGCAGGAGAAGAAGAACAAATCGGGATAAAATCGGTCGAGACGAGGAGACACGCCGGAACGGCTAAAAACAAGCGACTTTCACGAGATTCAGATCGGATGCCAAAAAGGAATTCCTGGAATATCGATCGCTCGACTTCTTCGTCAGGGAATGTAGAGTAAAAAGAACCACCGCTGAAACGGGCTAATTGGAAAACCGGGAAAGTAGGGTTTGCTCGATTAACGCGGACCTAACTGAAAGAAGAAGAATCGACACCGATTCCAACACTGTAATTTATCTGGAAATCAATTAACCATGGAGACTGCTGCACCGTGTAATTTGCATCTTTCTTTCGACGATAGAAAATGTAAATCTAAATTCGGCGATATTACACGTACTATAGCGTAATATTTGCGATCGAGGAAATCCGTAGAAAAGTGGCACGAGATATTTTCTCCCAACAAAAACACACTTGCGCTGTTTTTCCACCGATTTAAATTTCGAGATCATCTTTGGTTGTACTCTCGTGTATCTCTGTTCCGCTGAAAGAAACGAGACATTCTCAACTGCGTCCTTCCAATAGAATCCCATCGTCGCACCGTTCTCCGTGAAAAGTTCACTCTGGTATATAGAATCGTGGCGAAGAGGCCTCGATAATTCTCCTGTGACGAGCATGCAACGTGTTCCAAGCGACGCGAGTGCGATTAATAATCCAAGGTGTCGTTGCTCCGTGGCCGACGAGTGTCGAAACCGCGACTCTATTAGGTATGTTAATCGCGGTTTGCATTGTGTGGAAAGCGTGTGGTTACGACCTGCTCTTTTCTAACTTTAATTGCTCGATCATCCTTTAATCGCACGGATAATTCGTTGGTAAGCAAAGTCTTTGATACCCTTTATAACACTGTGATAAATTTATCTTACGTTCGCCTGAGAAGCATTATTGAATATTTACATGTAATATTTCACACACCGCATTGCTTGATGAGAGTTCAAGCTCTCTATACACGTAGCTCCATTTCAATATCATAACAACTAGCAGAGTATTTAAACCGAGCAATTTACAAATTTTTAATAGAAACTTTATAAGTTTGTAAAAAAAAGTCGAACCTAAATAGAAATTTATTTCATTCGCCAAATATCACAGTAAGACAAGGCGTTTACTTTAAGTACTACGTACATTATCGCGTATTACGCGCATTCTAGCCATTCGCACACTTTCAAACGTTGCATATCTAAACGCATAAATATCTAATCTAGTCATAACCTAATACCGTACTCAAAATCAAGTCGGACAATTCTCGTGCCTCTCAGCCAAGTTTCTTGACTCCGGTTTCTAATCGTCGCTCTCTCACGGGCAACGCTGCGTGGAGCACGGGTTTACCTGTCCGTTTCCACGAGATAAGGTTGAGGCTCTGGGCCGCGCGATAACGGCCGATAGATAAGCGCTGCTCTACCTCGACAGATTAAATCGTAGACGAGCGGGGAAAACTTCTCTACCGCCATGGGTTATCTGTCGTTTATCGTGGTGGACCGTTTCCCGGATTAAAATCTAAAAACCGGCCGAGTTTATGTCCGCTTCGAGAACCACTTCTCCAACCCGGACCCGTAGAGAAAATTGAAGCTATGAATTTCAAAACAACACGATTCCATTTTTCACGCTATGTTTTCAGCTTGCTTGGACCATTTGGCTAGTTAATAACGCTTGAAATAATACAAAAATCCCTTGACCGTGCTCTTCTCCTCGCTTCTTCGCGTTTGTACTTTTAAATAATCTATCGGCTTGAGTAACAAGTTCGATCGCTTCTCTCTCACTGGTATACGCGTTTCGAAGAATGGCATAAAAATTATTTACAAGAAGGAAAATACAGGTATTGGAGTTCCTTGACGAAGCATATACATTCATAGAGAATTGAAATTTCGCCGTAAGAAAAAATGAATAAGATGCAAAAACGAATAAACTGCAGATTTCGATGCATTTATGGGAAATTTGTAAGTAGAAAAATACATAATAGAACGTATATGAAGTATAGCGTCTATCATAATATTTTCTAGGTAAAACAGATTCCATATTTCTAATGAAATTCGTAAAAATACGAATTTGCATAAATGTCCGCGGTATAACAACGAATTGAAGAAGATGAATAAGAACTGATTTTCTGGAAATATCGATTAGTGGACTTGCTCAGTTTCGGAATTCATAGCGTCGATTACGCTGCAGAAATGGTGCGCGTCTAATTGAACCAGTGCGTAACAGAACCGTTGCAAGAGATTGTTCAGAGTTTAATCGCGATCGCGATTAAAAGTCTACTTGGACGTCGATTTCTTTTTAGTCGGTCGCGTACATGGATACCGCTTGTGTTTATACATATGTACATTCTACGGTTAAAGAGGTCCGATGCGTGGAAGCCGCAAGAGAGAGCTCTCGATTCAATCGCGCGTAACTGAACGTTTCGTTGGTTTTGTTGCTCGCGACTATTCATCGACGATCATCGTAATTTCATCCCCGGACACGAGGAGGATGACAGTGATCGAACGCTATGGGATTCATTGTTCTCGGCACACTTCGACCTATCGTTTAATTCTTCTAATAGTTTCATTGCTCGAATTTCTTTTTCTTTCTTTTTGATGATTTAGAGCTGGTCGCGAGATAAAATCGAGCAAGATTGAATATATTCGTTGGGCAAAAGCGTTAGATCAAGTACGTTGTTGATCTTGTAACGTCAATTGGATATGAATGTGCAGACTGTTTCTAGATGTTGTTACGTAGAATGCAATCTTATTCCTCGGACATTAAGTCGTTGAATAGTACTGCGATAAATGCAGTCCTGGCCTGAATCTTGCAGAACGCGTACGAAACGTATTGAGATATAAGTCGAAGGAAGAATCGTAGAAAATTTGAAGCGAGCTTATCAAAAAATTATTCGACAGAATTGAAAGAAAACTGTTGCTGCTGAAACTGAAAACTAAAATGCGTACGTTTATCGATACGTAATGTATATTATCTCAACTGAAAACTATAATACTGAACAGACATTTATGACTTTTTTTACGGTTTCTACGACGCGTTTTTACGAACATGAACAACACGACCATAGCTAATCATATCTGAGACAGAAAACGTAATATTACATCAGCAGCTCCGGAAGTGTTAAATTTTAGTTTCCATACAATATATGAATGGGAGGTTCTAATTTCCCTGATGTAGCCTGTTTGTGGTATTTAGTTGATTAGCTGGACCGTACAGACCCGCCAGTCGTCGGTCAAAGATACCGATAGGAGCGTACGTCTATCAGCGGACGGAATTAACTGTGGAGACGAGCTAAGAAAAGACTCGTCGCCACGGAATTTCTTTCGATTTCGTCTGGATACCGCCTGTCCCCTTTGCAACTAACCGATCTATCTTTCAGAAAAGAAGTAATAAAGAAGCAATCGCTCGTTAGAGCACTCTGTTTCACCGTTCGATCTTTCCAGACGAGGGTATCGACTCGCATTGAACTTGTTAGATTATTCAATCTCCCTCGTTTACCAGCCACGCTTTATCTGTTCGCTCCGAAATGATCTATTTTTACTTTGCCGCAGGTAACTGTATAGTAAATTAATTGTACAGTTAGATCAGCTACATAGAACGATACAAAAATTACGTAATGTTAAATGTCGATGGTTGGCGGAGAAAAATATCAATTAATCCTTAGGTAAATTGCAAGCGAAACTTCATTCCTGAATCTGTATTTTCATTGAAATAATCTATCAATAATTGAAGATTTGTTGTACCCCTTGACCTTAACTCCGCCGAAAAATCTCAAAACAATTTGCTTGTCCGAGCTACCTGCGTTTTGTATTCATGGCTAACTCCATGCTTCGAAAATCTACTTGTCTCGATGGAATCGTAAAAGCTTGAATTTTGGGTCGATCAAGCCGGAAATCCATCAGCAAGTCAAGTCAAGTTAAGCTATACTAAGCAAAGCATCGAATTTTTTATCAGCAGCGATGGGAACGGTTCCCTATAGATGCGTGGAAGCAAATGTCTTCAAACTTAGCTTAGTTCGCCGATAGATCTTGGGCTTTACGAATGAATGCTTGCGAAACACACGCACCTGTGTGTATTCCGCTGCGTGACCGTAAGCGTTCGTATCCTGCGCTTCGAGGTGGAGGCTCGCATCGCACAAAAGCGTCGAAGGTAGCGCCGTGAACCCGTCTTCTTCGAAGCAACGCGATCAAAGAAGAACGGACACGCGAGAGGACTCGTCGAACCCTTTTTTCTCTTCCTCTCGTTTCTTTCGTACGAACGAAAACAGAAAGAAACGATTGGGGGAAGAAAGGATGGAGAAGAATGCACGATGCATTTTAAACACGCGTATCCTGACCTCGAAACAACGCTGATCTCAGAACCGTCAGCTGTGACTCACTTTCTCGTGCATCCGAAAACTCCTGTTCGTTCTCGCTCCGAGTTAATGAGAATTTTATTCCACCGCGATCCCACGCGTGTTTCGTGAACCAGAAAAGAAAAGAGGTACGGCGATAACGCACGGGAAATTGGTTTTTTCCTTTCACGATCTTTCTGCGCGATTGTTAGTCCCCGTCGTTCGGTTGTTACCGATTTCGAATATATTGGCTGGCTCGGGATCTTGATTGTATGTCGTCTGGGAATGATTTCTGAATATGAAAGTTGCTCGAGAATGAAACTTTTGACGTTTGGTTTCACTGAGGAAATTTGAGGGATCTTAGTCAAATAAAGTTGGAAAATTTAACGATCCAGAAAATAAGGACGATTATTCTTGGATCGCTTCTTGCGTCTTTTGATTATTACGTCTTATGACCGTTAGCGTCTTAACAAAATTTCATAGTCATTGTTCGAGCTTAAGAAATTTGTTAACCGTAGAAAGAATGACTGCGTCGGTGACTCAAACGGAGCTAAAGCAGTATCAGTTGGCGCATTAAGTTCGCAGTTTAATATTTACGACAATGTTCAGCTAGATATTTGGGTCAGGTTAATTATTCCAATCTAAATACCTATCCCTAAATTAATATACAGCAATAACTGGAAAGATTGCGACGATTAAAACCCGATAACCCTTCTCGAATTCCTCCATTCTTAAATTTCTTAACCGAGGTATACCACTTTGTGTTATCTCAAATACTACAGTACTGCTAAATATTCATGATTTTATCCTTCTCGCGATATTTGATTTCTCCTTACGCAAAAGAAATGATCCTCTTCCATTAAATTCTATCCCCGATCCACTTCCATCCCCCATGTCATAAATCTTTTCCTTATCTTTTCCTTCGTTTCTCTCTCCGTTTAATTCTTTTCTCCACCGAACGTCAGCTTCAACGAACTTTTACTATTTTCCTTAATTTCCGCGACGTTTAATTGCTTTCCCCTGCAGACTCTAATTCCAAAGACTTTCCACCATCTGCGTCGCAGAAATCTTCTTTCCCTTCGACTGCGATTTTATTTGCCTTTGGTCGATTCAGTCGAACGAGCACGTCCTTCGAGACCCGTTGTCCGAGCAGTCGGTGCATTCCCCGTCGCGTCGTCCAGAAAATATATCTACTAACAATAGCAGCCGCTGCTGGAAAGTGTCATACTCTCCCGTGCTTTACAGCCTTTCCTTGACCTGTTCGAAGGCATAGGATACCAAACGTGTGTACATGCGAGCTCACGGGTCTCTGTCTGGCCGATGATGGGGCAAGAATAGAGGCGAAGGGTCGAGAGCGGACACACCAGTCCTACCAGTCGCGTCTGGGACGTCCATTCTCAGAAACCTGCCAAGTTAATAGCCGATGTAGCCGAGTAGGAAGTCCGTTGGCCTCTCAGCGTCTGGCAACGCGATGAATCGTCGCGACCTCACTAATCCGCGATCATTGGATCCTCGTCCGAGCTACAGGTTTAAAATTAAACCAGTTTCGCGGACATGGACCTTTAAAGTTTTTATATCACTTGAAAAGTGTCCTATTTTTATCTTTCGAGATTGGAACGCAACGAAGACAACGAGTCTCGTTTTCCGTGTTTGAAGTCGAAGCGAGGAAAAAGGCAGAAACTTGAAACTTACGGTTTTGCCAGGAAAGACCCAACCCCAATCTAGAACACCAAAGTGCTTTCCACGATTCTCGAAGAACCTCTAGATCTTTGTCGAGTTTTGCGAATGTTTCAATTCCCCGAGAACATTTAAATCTTTGTCGGTCATTAAAATTTGTCGAGGAAAGAGTTGGCTAACGCCGAGCAGAGTAGGATTTCGTCGAAAGAGAGGAAAGCGGGGGTGCGATTATCGTTTGAAGGCGATTCGCGCGACTCGTTCTCTGTAACCGGCTGCCTTTATCGGTCGTAACTTATCGAGATTCATAGAAAGATAACGGTGACCTATAATAACGGGCGCGAAGTATCGGTATCGCGGTTGAAATCGCGTGGGACCTGTGATCATTGGCCGCAATCGAACTTCCAAATGCCCGTGACGGTTGCGTAATCTTTGCGAAACACGTCGAACGGGCTTCAACTCGTCTATCGATGAAACTTTACCAGAAAGAGAAACGTCGAGGCAGAAAAAAATAGAGCATCTTACGAAATACGATCAACGTTTCCGTATAGTAGGATTCATTCATAATCTACGCGGCCAATTAAACGACGACGGTCGTGCTCGTTGGAGAAACGAAAGAAGGAAGAGAATATACGAATACGTGGAACAGGAAGTCGCGGAAACTGGATCTTGTTCGCGGTTAAGCAGCCTGAAGCAAAGAATGGCCGCTACAAATGGCGAGGGGTAAAGGACAGGACAGGCTGGCTGGAGAAAGAATCGAGCGAATGATTTAATTTGCGCATGCCGGCTTTACCCGGTTTGCAATCTGTCGCACGCTGTCTCGTTTCGTCGATTGCAACATAAATCTGGCGGCGAAAAGCGTTCTAGCTGAAACGACAGGTTTTCTATGTCGGACAACGATTTATCTGAATGAATCCTAAGGCTTTTCATATTTGTCTGCTTGTTCCCGTCGATTAGTAACGTTTCGTGTCAACTGTAATCATTGTTGCACTATATATGTTTGTTCGTTTATGAGAAATTTCACGATACAAAGTTATACGACATATCCGGAATCAAGTACTCGATACAGGAATGCAACATTCGATTAATGGGAAACATCCGATTTATCCAAACTGAAGAGTACCTCATACACATTAAGACGCTTCCGGATAAGCCTTAGCTTCACTTCTATTTTTATGTTCGTTAAAGTATCAATTTATAACGATTCATTTACAGAAAAAGGTAAATACCTAACGTGAAAAAGGAATAGAAAACTTGGGCTCGAGTTCCTCGACGAAATGGATCTTGGTTATGCAAACGAGGTGGAATAGCGTAAAGACGTTTGAAATAAAGATGGAGAAGGTTCGCCGCGTCTCGTTCAAAGTTTATTGTTACACAAGACGGCGCGCGTGAATTTCACACACGCGATGGAATTCTTTTTCGATCGAAAGAGACGCGTGACGATCAGTGTCGCGTGAAGTCTGATTCATCGACTGGCACCGGACCGACCAGTACCGTACGGTGTGTATTTTCAATGAAGCTGGTAGTTCCTGTCGATGACGTGCAACCACGAACGCGTCCATTGCAAATGCAACGCGGTATGAGGTCAATTGTCAGTCGACGACTCAACGCCCGTCCAAGGGATCGATAGCGAAGACGTAATTTTTTCTCTCTTTACAATTTTCTTCGCGTTCTTGTCTACACAGACAGACTACATTGTTAATTAGCACGCGAAAAAACATAGAACATAAAGAGAATGAGACAGTTGAAAATCATAGCGATCTAAGTCAGTCCACTGCCAATTTTCATAACGTACTATTTATCGTTTATCGTTAGAAAGAGTCGATTGTATTTCTCGAAGCCGCGTGAAAATGTATCGTGACAGGGAATAAAGTTGCAGCTTAATTACGAAACTAAGGGAACGACGAGAGGAAACGAATTATTTGAAATTCTTAAGATGTTCGCTTACGTGATTACGATTTTCAGTCCAATCGAGCAACGAGAAAGTACAAAACAGTACAAGGGCTGGAAAATCGTTTCACTTGACAGAAAATTGACGACAGTGTACGTTTGCTTTTTGTGGGACGAGAAAGTCTAAGATAAATAAAAGCGAACGAAACTGAATCTCAGAGATTCGAAAGTAATAAAATACACTATACAAATATGTTAGGAAAAGAGTAAATCTTCGAGGTGTAGATAGCTTACCGTCGTAAGAAAGTAAGCAGATTAACACAGAATTTTCAATCAACTCAGATTAACCTAGAATCTTCTTTTATGTTTCTCAAAATGGTGTCATTCGTATTTAAAATTTCAATAGTTGAACACGTTAATTAAATTCCACTGTTGATCATATATCTATGTCGTTCCACCTGTCTAAATATAAGAATGAAGTGAAATATGAACGATGCCGCTAAAAATGGCAGAATAGTCAGAGAAATCACCTTTCAATTATGTTTGTACGAAAATAATAGGCATGTCTGGGTTCGGGAAATGAAATTCTTTTTATCTTATCATTAGGCATTCTCTTTTTAAATATCGCATCTCAACCGTTCTATTTTTACTTAAATCTAGAGGTAGAACGAGCGCAAAGAATCAAGAATAAAAGTGAAAAGGAGAGATGGAAAAATCAAAACGGAGGCGCGGGAAGTAAAGAAAGAAAAGCGAAAAGTCGATCGGTAAATGAAAATAATAACAGACTGTCCGTAGAAACGCGAGCGTTCTGTCACGCTCCAAAAAGCAAGCGTCAATTACGCCATTTAATTGGGTGCAACAGGTGGCTGTTGACCGAGCTGATGGCAAGCAACGTCGGTCGGTTGCCCCTTTTTCGAAATAATAAGTTTCCTGGGAACCAGTCGGACGCGCGTACCGAAAACGGAAGTGGCCGGTTCCACTCCGTTGCAGAAGCGCGACTACTCCATCGCGCGTCTACGCGACCAGTTTTCCGTTCGCAGAAGACGGTGACCGTCCAGGGGCAATGTTAACATCTTCTCGGCGGCTGGTCTCCGACCAATGAGTCATTTATCGCGATGCACCAACGATAACGTCCCTGAAGCGGTGTACATTATGACGTAACGAGGATGCACCGTGATCGACGAATAGCGATCATCGATTCAGAGGAACGAAAAAGTTCCGCTATCGATGCAGAGGATGGCGAAAATTGTCAAGGTTTTCCAAGAGGAATTTCAAATGGAGAACCTTCTAAGCGAGACTTTAGTCAGATTTAGATTTTTTTTTAGTCAGAGACTTTAGAATAAATCTATATGTCTTTGAATCCGTAGATGCGTAGCTTTGCTTTTAGTTATACGAATTTAATCAACGAATTCAAAAACATCGAGGCGTCTGAGAAAAAAAATCGTATCGCGTCGGTTTCGAGCCTTCGGACGAAAAAATTACAGTGATCTCGCTGGAAGTCGAGCTGTTCCTGGCAACCCTTCATTACGAGCGACGTAGACTCTACTCTCGTTCATTTCGTGTTGTGCGCTCGCGAATTCAGAATCTTCGTCCGCTCTAAACTCGCTCGAAAGAGAAACAAGAAGAGAAAAGGCACGAATCGAAGAAAGAACATAAAAAGGTCGTGAGATTAGCCGAGAAGAGTCGAGGAAGGATTATCAAGAACGCGAGACACGCTAATGGCGACCTTGTAACGGGTGATTTAAAGAAACTCGCGGAGACCGCAATCATGTCCTCGATGATAAGAGACGGCGCGCAATCTAAGCGCCATTCGAGCTCGTCAGTGTCGGAATTCTTCGCGAACCCCGCGAATCTGGTTGCATTCCACTCTAATTAAAACCATCCCGCGCGTTAACGAAGTTTTCGTGTCGCGAACCACTTAGTCTAACATCGAGAAACCAAGGACGCGCGTAAAGCTCGCTTCGCGGCGTCGCGACTCGCTCGATGGTTAATTTCACGTTGTCTGCGGACGATCGTATCGAAGATAGGGGTGCGTGTACGTTGGTAAAATAAAAAGTTCTACACCTGCTCTAATCGTTAACGCCAGGTCGGCTTCTTGCCTTGTAATCGTACGTTAATTCCTTATACGGGTTCGCCGTCGGTATATAAACCATCATTTTTAGCTTGAACGTAGAAATATAAGCGAAGAAGATATATCTGTGTACGCATACGTTCTTAACTTAAGTACGTGCAATTCTATTTTTATGTTTCTTTTAATTATACCTAATTATTCTTCCTTTTATTTACGTCTTCATCTTTACACGTAACTTCTTTCCGGCCAAAACATTATAAAGTCACGCCGAGTATTAGTAATTTTACATCGAAATTTATGAGAAAACGAAAGAAAAATATTTGCTTACTTGTCGAACAATCGCAGCATTTTACTAGAAAAATCGTTAATGAAACGATTTTCTATATGGAAGCTTCAAAGTGTAAAAAACCTACTTAGACACTTATTGGATCCTACTGGACAAGGGTTACAAAGGGTTAGAATCGCGAACAGAGCGTAAGAGGTTTATCCCGTTTCCCGTTAACTTCGGCAAACTGTAACCCCTTGTTTGCAGTTAGCGGTAAACCAGAGACCGTTTCTAGATCAAATCAGCGACACTTTGTCGAACACAGCTTCATCTACGCCGGATCTCTCGCGAAACGTCTTTAGATAGCTATTCCACGGACCAATCGTTTCTCCCATCGATTCCTGGTCTCGCTTGAAAAGTCCTGGGAACCAGGGCCGACGCCTTCGTGAAAGGTTGCTACCAATAGGTTCCAAGGAACCACGCAGCGAATCAACGAGGAATAGAGAAACTGAAGAATCTCGGCTGCAAACTCACCGAGCACGGAGAGGCTGAGTCCCGAGCCTGGTCTCGGTGATCTGTGCCTGTCTGGAGGCGCCATGGCGTTGCTTCGAGCGGGTTTATGGGGCGCCTTAATCCACCGGTAGACTCGTTTCTTTCATCGTAAAGTCACAAACACAGTCACTCAATTCGTTCCTCGACACTAGAACGAGAATTCTCGAAATACTAGCGCTAACAATAATAATACACGACTGGCTGGCTATTCCTTCAGCAATTCTTCGAAGATTCCTTGATCGAGAGAAACGACGGATCACAAGGATGTTCCGTTCCTTGACACGAATTTGTCATTTTAGTTTTTATTCAATACGATCGATTAACGCACTGTGACTGAAACAGGTCCCGCGCGACCACGCCAAAGCAACAAACGTACTGGAAAACGCTCGCGGACAAACGTTATCAACGCGAGTACATGCTCCAGGAACGCTGGTCGAGCACCGACTGGTAGACACGAGCACTCCACCTCGAGCGCCGGTCGACTCGCATGACGCCTGATTGGCTGATTGGCCGACCGGTCGACTGGCTTGACTGGATAGACGCTGGTTATACCCGACGACTTGTCCCGATCCTCACGGTCGTTCTTCCATCGAGCTGCTCCGATGTCTGGTCTCAGCGCGCGCGCGCATGCGCGTTTCCTTCGATTCTATCGAGTCTTCTGCTTCTTCAAGCAGGCCAGCCTGTGCCCCCGTAGCTGCACACAATCTTTTTCTTCTTACGTCTACGTTTTTCTTTTGGGTCTGCTCCTTTTTTACTTTGGAGGGAATTTTAATTGTGCCACTGAACATATAGGTCGATTCAAATAGGGCTATCGGAGTCTGCGGGAGATGAGAACGGTTTCGGGGCTCGGCCTGGTCAAGGACAAGATCGTGCCTCTTCCTGTCGTTGCATAAGACGATGTTTCCTTAGGACCGTTCAGAATTTTGCTGTTTATATCATGGCTTCGTGTTTTGCTTGTCTTTCGGAGTCTTTTCGTTGTAGGAGAAATCTCTATATGCAGGTGTACGTTCGCAGAATGACACTTCTCAATATCTTCTTTAAATTTGCGCGACGCAATACGAATTAATGCAAAATAAACGTTATCCCTGAAAATCCAACAAAGATACTCCATTCTTTGTACCGTCGCATATCGCACAGGGAAAGAGCTGCATTTTTGCAGTGCTTTTCATGAAGCTCGCTCGCGTAATTCAAATATTACATTATAACCAGCCGAGCGAATATTAATTGCACGTACAGAGATTGAATCCCGGAGATTTAACGGAGCTATTTCATAGCTTATATCGTCAAACATCGAACACGGCAGATAAATTATGCTTTTGCAGTTCTTTTCCTGAAGCTGAATCATCCGACTGAAATAACGTAGCCATCGAATATAGAAAGTGTTAATTATGCAACGCAGATTGACTCGAAGCAAATTCAGATCTCAAAGATCGATCGAAATGACTCTCTTAAAAGTAAAAAAAGTGTACTTCGTTCTTTGCATTGTTTCTTGCTGAACGAGAAGAAAATTGTGTTTGTGCGTTTCCTTTCTTAAATTTTGGATGATGCAACTCCACAAACTGATTCAAAACGAGTTCATACTTCATACTTTGTATCATTAAACATCGAACACGGCAAGAAAACTGCGTTGCTGCCGTTCTTTTCCCGAAGCTCGACCACTCGGCTCGAATTCACGGCGCAGAAAGCGCGCACGCAAGACAATTGCGCAACCACTGGTTTATTTAATAAAACAAAGTTACGGCTAGTATCGAGTGGTAATAGCACGCTGCAGGGAATGCTACTGTTGTTCAACCGTCCAATGCCGAGAAGTTGACACGGCCGCGGCCGCTCGTTTATCCAGCAGGCGTGAACGCATTCAGATCTAGCACGTGTATGCAAAGATTGCAAAGTCCCTGGAAGTCCTTGCACGGTACGCATCGAAAACCAGGACACCTAAAGACTAGTAATCTATGCACACCGGACAGACACGAGGCAGCTGGTGTTATTTGACCCGCGTCTCGATTTCGACCCACGTCAATTCACTTTTTTCGTCAAACTATCGTAGATAGTCTTTAAGACTATTAATCATAAAACGGAAATTGCGAGGAAACAATCCTCCAATTGTTTTAAGAAATATATTACTATTACTGGCGTTTCTATGTTAGGTCCACTAGATGCAAAACGCGAAGGAATGATACGAGCTAGACACACGCATGAATGGAAATAAATAGCGGAACGTTAAAATCTGCTTTGAAAAAGTACTTTCATTACGTACGAAGCTACTATCGGCAACTACCCAATGACTTATAAACAGGGATATACACAAATGCTACAGTTATTAAAAAATCTAAAAGCAAAAGGTTGTAGTAGCAGTAGAAACTCTAGTCCAAGGAGAAGGATGATATCTGATCACGCAACCGCGAATACTCTCGTTCGCCCACCAGAAGGTGCTAACTGCGCGACGTTTAACGGAAGTAGCGTTGAAAGGACGCGTACTCGCGTTCTCCACGCGTTCAATGCTCGTACGCCCACCACCGCGTCATGTAACAGCCTGGTCAAAATTCAAAACCACTCGAGGATCAAATATTCAAAGAAATCTGGAACCGAAGAAAAATCAACGATCCGATCGCGAGCGTATTAATTTCAAAGTTCTTTCAGTTATTTCTCGAAAACTTAGCCAAGCAGCTTGAATTCAAATTACTCGGATTTAAGCGCGAGTTTCTGTTACACCGAATTTTATACTCATATACGATCAAGTACATATATATATATATACGATCTCCTTTGACATCGTTTTAAGTACTTATCTATTTCACGACGTCGGTTCATTTAAATGCAAGCTGCTCGATTCGAGTATCTTGTAACAGGCCAAGCTTGAATTCAAGCGAGTTGATTAATCAGAACGAATCTTAAAGCAGACACGCCGCAGCTCGATATTCACGAAGCAGGTGAAGCTGGTCTAGGATTCGATCTTACATCGTCCTCCCTCTACCACGCCACTTTCTACTTTCACGTCTGTTCGATATGCACAATATCTGCATAGTACACGTTTGATGTCGAATCGAGGAGGTTTCGAGGAGTGATCCTGCCGACGCCGCGAAGAAGAGGACAAAAAGAATGCGTTCCAGGAAACGAATCGTCGTCTTGCCTGCATTCAGACTTCTCCTCTATCCTTGCTCTAGTCGGCGATCACGAAAGAGCCTTCGTCGATCCTTTCTCGCCGCCGCGTCGCGTTCGTTCCTTCGAGCGATGCCCCTCTCCCAGGGTGACCCGATCTCTCGTGCGCCGCGACGAACAGGTTAAAGTAGCTCCTCCACGTACGCGCAGCGTGTATGCGTCGTATATCGCGTACGTAAGTACGAGCAGCCCACCACTCAGCCTACCAGCCGTATTATTACGTGTCGCTTTGCGGGTCTTACGACTGCCGTGTGCGCGCATGTAACAGGTTCCAGTCGCACGCAATGGTCGATCCCTGCCGGGGAAAAATGCGAGAGAAGCCACTGTATACACGACCAGACTTTAAAGCCAAATGACGTATAAGCGGGAAAGAGGTGGGATTTTGCAGGAAAAATACAGAGGCAGGATTAGGGCATTCACGCTGATTGCGTGAACCAGCTGTAGGTCTTTTTTTTGTGGTGCGCTTCTACGTTACATTTTAGATATTTCAGCTTATTCTTTTTTTTTCGCCGAAAACGTTTAACCAGAAGAACGAAACACCATGTATATACCAGTTCTACAATCCGCGTGCGAAAATATTTCTATGTTCTTTCCACGCTTTACCGAGGGTATTCGTAAAACTGTCCTAAACGAATAAAAACCTACTCAACTTAAGACTTACTCCCTATCGTTGCCATAGCTTGTTACTATACGTATACGTATGTACTCTTACCGTAACGTAAGGGTAACGCTACGCACACAACCGACGTTGACGAAGCCAAGTCGATAAAAGACCAAGGTTTAACAAGGGTGAGGTATATAATTGACCATAACTACGTCTGATTTAGGTACTTCCTAGCAGGCATTATCGAAGGAAAAGAGGTCGGTAGTCCAAGAGGCAGCTACGACAAATTAACTACGCATGATCCTGCGATGAGATAGCTGGTATCGATACCGGAGTATAGCGGATCCTGTGTACTGGAAGGCAGGAGGCCGAGAACCCGGTGTGTTGTACCGTGCAAGTCGGTCCTTATACGGGTCTCGACACGAGGTACGCTCTCCCTCGAGCAAAAAGAACCCTCCGCGACGTGGCACACTCTGTAGCATGGTTTCGGTGGCCCGTCGAATACGCACGATACCGTACATCCTGCGTTTTCATCGAAAATCCATGGACGATCGAATATTCTCGCAGGTGTATAATAAAACTTAAATAATCCGATATTACAAACTAGATCTCGAGCTGTCAGTTTTTCAGGAAAGGAAGGAGTTTCAGGGAAAATGTAACAGGTAATTGTTACAAAACGTATTCGTAATTCGAAAGTTTGGCGTTACCACGTGCTCCAGGAAAAATCTAAGAATCTCGAACGAATTAACGATAGAATTAGTTGACCGATATATGTATGTAGATACAACTGGGAACGTGGGTAATTTGAAGTTGGTTAAAGTAAGTTCTTAATAACAACAGGTAAATAGAGCGAAGGAGAGAGAGGAAAGCAACGGTAAGTGGTTGCAGCCGGTTAATTATAGTCGTGCGTTCGATGGGACGCGATAAAGCACCGAGGATGTCGATTCCGAATGCACCGTGCGCGCAAAAATGGCGCAACTTCTGCCGACAGGGAACAAACCGTCGCGCGTCGCGTCGGCCAGACCGATTCTCCGTTAAAAACGACGCGTTCGTGGCGAGGTACTCGTTTAATTACCGATGCTCGTTTCAGCGTGGGCTCTCCGGCTTCGTTGCACCGCCACAAGCCAGATCCCGGTCCGCCCACCCGCATCCGCCACACTGGCCTACGTGGAAAGGTGCGATATACACACCTTTATGCTCGTACGAAGTACATAACCGAGCCGTCGTCCACCGATCCGCTCTTTAGTTTCGCGTTTTTTCGTCAACCACTCGTACGTAAATCTTTTTTTTGGAAAAATACGAAAGTTGCACGAATGTACAAAGTTTTGTCAAGAACATTCAAGAACCATCGATCCTTTTGAAAAATGCTATCGCTTTTCTAGGGACGCTCTCTATTCAAAAGC
Organism: Bombus confusus; assembly: GCA_014737475.1. Taxonomy (NCBI): domain Eukaryota; kingdom Metazoa; phylum Arthropoda; class Insecta; order Hymenoptera; family Apidae; genus Bombus; species Bombus confusus. Next base: position 1,973,429 of record JACXIV010000009.1, read on the forward strand.
TCGTACAAAATGCAACGTCACAACGTACAATTTTCTATTGTACCTAGTTCATTCTCTCAGCGATATCACCTTTCTGCGTTTCTACGATTTATGTCTCTTATTCGCCTGCAACCAAATAGGTTTATGAAGTTGTAAACCTACAGACAAAACTTAGAGATTCACAACGAATTAATTAAAAATACGATATCGCTTTCTGATGTTTCATCTACGTAATTAGAAATGTATCGCATATTTAGCAATATAATCGTTTGGGAATATAGTTATTGGGGAATATAATTCGTCAGCGCGAGTACAGCTTATTTAATGCTTAAAATAATTCAAGCGTTTAATCGTCAATTGTAGTCAAAGTAACGGTAGCAAGAGGTTCGAGCGAAAACAAGGTGTAATTACACATCGAACGCAAACGTGTCAAAACTATTTATAGCATGGTTGGCACGATGTCGAACGGCATGCCGAAGGGCCGATGAGAGGAAATTATTCGCGTTACTTCAAGCTCTACCGACGCATTAGGTACAATTGGGTGCGTGGGCAATGTTAAACGTTAAATCGTTCGTTACGATAGGAGACGATGCGACGAGATTGCTCGCCCACGTACGAATTTCCTGCGGCACCGTTGCGGTGTACTTTATTCGGGTCTAGGTACCAGAATCTCTCAATGGCCGCGATTAAATGCTAGTGGAAAGTGTGCCTCGTTTCAACTCAAACTACTCTTTATTCATTACACCGCGGATGTTTACGAATTTACGGAAAATTTGAAGATGCGGTAACGCGCAGAATGTAGAATGTGAAAGTAGACTGTTGGTTGGAATTTCTAATGGATAAACCGTGCCTCTACATAAGTTTTATTGCTCGTATCTACGAAATATATTACGCAAAATATTACGAAACGATAAAAGACACGAAAGAAATTTGCCAGCAGACTCGAGGAGAAGTTAAGGGGCACACTTGTTATTGGAGGAGTCTTCGTTATGAGTTTTAGGAACAGTAGCTCTTTAAAACACCGTATCAGCTCATAAAATACGCGATATTAGCTTAAAAAAAAAAAAAAAAAAAAAGAAAAAGAATCCGCCGTCGACTAATAAACGTCTTAGATCTGCAGTGCAAAGATTTCTCCTTGCGTAGGTACTTACCTACCTTATTTTTTTTCTCTTTATCGTCTTGAAGCTGTTAATATACGTGAAAGTCGAACGCTGCGGCTCGAGAACCGGTGGACCATTTTCGAGCAGCGACGTCTCGCGAGCAAGAAAGACAAAGATTCCACTGGTCGTGGAATTTCAGTGGCTGCGTAGAATGGCGAGGATTCTTCGAAGGAATTCGCTCGACGGAGGGGTCGATTCTGTGGTGCGAGGGGGTTAATGACGAGAAAAGGGGAGCGAAAAAATGCGGCTCAGCCACGTCATTCGACAGGTAGTTGCCCTGGGAAGATCGTAGACGCCGAGGAATCTTTTCTGGAGGAGCATAGAGACTCCTTTACTCTGGCGTTTTCTCCCCACCAGAATTCATCGAATCGGTTTCATGAGAGAGCTTAAGGTCAGCGGACCGTTGCAACCCGCCACGCTGCGAAGATTCATTTCGGAAGATAGAGCCGAGGTCGGGAGAGAGAAAAGAACCGGTCGTAAATTTCTGTAAATTTCGTGCCCCGAAATATTATCTCCGTTCTCGGTACTGTAACACCACCGAGGAAACACGCTCGACTTCGTACCGTGCTCCTTCACCACACGTATTCACGTGTCGTGCCACGTTCACGCGATTTTTCCTTTAACCCGTTAACCACCAACGTTCCGTTAACGCAACGTGTTTCATTTGGAGTTTCTTTTTAATCGATTATTTATACCGTGTATCGTCATATAGGTATACCGTCGAAATCCAGATATCTTCGATACTTTGAAGAATCCTTCGAATAAATCAAACATCTAACCTGTCGGACCAAAATATTAACGCGCTAATGTAAAAAACAATCACGCGTGGAAGCAGCCTACGCGAATTTCTGATCGATCCGACTCTTTTCTGACCTGCCAATTGTATTGGCAAGTTCTCGCAATTCTTCTCTAAATACGATATTACGAAACCGTGCCAGGATGTGAGATCAAAAGATACACACAACGGTCTTTCTTAACGAGGAACCACTTAAGAAACCACGACGAACGGTCGAAGCAAAAATAGAAAGAAAGTAAAGTACAAAATGTGTGAACGCAAAGGAAACGAAGCTTTAGTATTCTACATTTTCAATTTATTTTCACGCGGAATCGCTTCGTTGCCGATCGTACTACGATCATTGAAGCATACTTTTTCAAGCGTACATAGATAAGCGTACCGTCTGCGGAGCGTAAAAGGCGTGAAAAGCCAGTCGAAAATACGAGGCAACGGTAACCTCGAGCGGAACGTATCGTTGCTACGTGTGTCGCATCAATATCTCCCGCCGGCTGTTAAGATACTAATTACGATTGCCAAACGCGAGGCCGAAGGCACGAGACTAACCGCGAGCTCGACTCGATCGTTATACGCTCGTGCGCGCGTGTTTCGCTAAGAAATAACACCTCATCGTTCTTAACGTCAGCCGCGCCAACGGATACGCTGCGCTCGCGCGACTTGAATTATACCTCTGGCGCTGTGCGTGCCAGGAGGATGGTTCGGAATGAACGTGGTTGGAACCGATCGAACCAGAAGAAGTCCTACGAAGGACTTGTTTCGAAGAGAGAAGAAAACATGTCCGGCCGACGTGACACGACGCGCCAAATTTATTTAGGCCCTCGCTGGCTACGATCGTTAAACTCTCCTCCGATGCGACGTTACGATCGATAAAAGTATCCTCGTATCGGCAAGCTCCGTTTCTTTACGATCGCCAAACAGGCGATAACTTTATTGTCGGTTGATCGCGTTATGCCTGACCTATCTTGTATATTCTTCCGTATTTTTCTATAGTTCTCTACATTCGTAGATCGAAAAGTCTGGTCGAATGCGGCTACCAGCATCGAACACGGTCGCTTATCGCGAGGACCTCGTGAAATACATACCGTCGAATCGGCAGACCAATATCGCGGATACCTAGTCCGCCCACGTGTCCACTTCTACAGACCAAACGCAAGCGCAGACATACTCGAACACATAGAATTCGATGGAACGAGTACGAGCGTAATTTCGCGCGTCCGTGTAATCGTGGTCCACGGTTGAAACCAAGAAAGCGGCGAGGAGGGGCAGGAACGAAGAAGGAAACGAGACACCGGTTTTCCAGCGGGCTGCATTCATGAAGTCGAATGAACGAACGGCCGTGCACACGCGAACACGAATTAAGCTTGTCCCCGAGCGTAAGCATGCGGCTACGGCTACACGGGACCAACATGTCCGCTCGCGATTTACACTGAATGGCACCTTTCACGTGGGTGCAATCGCGTAAACGTCGATACACGTCGGTCGCAACGAATTAAGGAGAAGAGGCTCGTGCAAGATGCCCTCGCTCGGCTCCAATTTCACGCAACAGCCATCATAAACCGCTCGTCAGATTCTCACTGAAGCGACAACAACCGACACTTTGTTGCATATTGTTGCTGTATGTTGCGGACAGTATCCGATAAATATCAATTTGTAAAAATATCCCGCACGCACTGGAACCACGCAACCAGGAGAATAATTGGGCTTTGTTTCTTCGAGTTCACTTTGGTTCCTCGTGCGCGAGCCCGTGAAAACTTGTTCGTACATCGGTCCTTGAAAATTAGACTTTCACGGCTGCTTCAGCGACAAGTCTCATCCGAAACGCAATGCACGAGGAAGCGCGTGCCAGCTTTTCAATGGCCCTGACTGCGATACGCGCGTCAAGCATCTACGATCGACATCGGATCCCTGTTTGGCTTTTGGCGATTTCAGAGAACAGTGTTTGGGTATAAGAGACAAGGAATCCGGACAAGATTGTCAAGATGTCTTAAATCGAGTGGAAGCTGCATGTTTGCGGGACTATCGAGTATTTGTTTTATAGCGATAAGATGGATCGTCGAAGATGATAAGGCCTCTTATCTACTTGGAGAACGAAGTTGATGTATATTTTTACATTTTACGTCATACATAAAGAACTGATATGTATGTAAACTGTAAACTTCCTGCATGGAAATCCATGTCATTTCCAAGATCTCGATATCGTCTTTATACACCAAAGGTTACCAATTTCCAATAACCAAATGAATTCTAATCGTGCGATACAGTCTCACAAGACAGATATACGCCCAGCGTCTTCACGATCGGAGACAGACAGACAGACTCCAGTCGCTTGCGTGACACACGCGCGTATACTTTTTGTATCTCCCATTAGATATCGACTTAACAGCCTCGATATCGAATTAATTACAGCGTTGGAAGATCGTAAAAAAATGTATCCACGGACCACCAGAAGCGTAAGATATTCGACAAGTTTACTGGTCGGAGTAACGAAAAACCGGAGGACGTGACAGTGTAGCGTGCAGATACTCGAACTTGCGGTGTATTCGTGCAACGTACGCAAAAGCCGCTTGCAGATACGCGTGCGTTCGCCCACGCCAGCTCCTACACGCCGCAACGTCGCTCTTTCCACGCACGCTGCTCCGACACACTCGGCTGTATGCCTCGGTTCATTCAGTCCTTCGAATCCTTCTTTCATTCAAGGCCCGATATACTTCGATCGCGCCACATGCAGCAGGCGGTTCGTGGATGTGGATAGGCACGTGTGTGCACGTGCACTCGTGAAAGACCGAGCCAGTAGACGCGAGTACTAGCGAAGTGGCGAACCAGTATACTTGTTCGTACGATTGCGCGAATTTCTCTAAAGCTTCGGTCCTCAAAGAGACTGTGAAGTTTTTTTTTCTAGCATTTGTCCAGGTGATTCTTGATTGAAAATTTTTCGCATTTATGTATTCAGTTTCGTCCTTCAGCCACGGACGATTTTCCTTCTTTTCTGTGGAAAATCGTGGGCAAAATTTATACCTCGAAGAATATTAGAAACGGCATCGAAGAAAATGGCACACGAAATTGAACACGAAGTTTGAAACAACATTCGATTAGTTTATAGTCTATACATGTTTACGCCTAAGATAAAATATATTAGAATCATCACGATAACACCGGCGTACTGATAACTATCGATAAATTGCCGATAATAGATTTCATAGATGGAGGTAGATAACAGATCTCAAACGCGCGAACACGTTGCTGCCACGTGCGTTCAAATCTCCACGAGACACCAAGAGTGCCAAACCTGCGTAAAAATTCTCTCCGCCGTTCCTCGCTCGCTACCGATATTTTTCCATAAATATTCCCTCGTCCCTCGATCATTGTTTCGCGCGAAACTATCACTGCCACGATAATGAGTTACTGCTAGGTTTACCGAACCCTACTGCGATAAAGAACGGACGAATCTCCGAAGCGTCGTGTTACAGTGCTCGGTTCATGGGAGTTCTTACGAAAGGGAAGTCGTTTCGTATAAATTATCTCGGGTAATTACTATGCAATTAAGGGGGGGGGGCATAGTAATGGTTGCCGTGTAATTAATTAACACCGCGCGGAACATGAAATTTCCATGAAATTCCTGCCAATTACGTTTCGTCCATACGTTTAGTCCAGTGATCTAGTTTTCGTTCGACGATTATCACGATTACGCGTTCCTTCCTTTGCCGTTTGCTTGTTCGTTTAAACGAGAAACTGTCCGACGTGATTGCGGATTTTTTTGCCAACGATAACATCTAGCTGCGTACGTCACGTAGCAGCTTACGGTTGGTTCTCTCGATCGGTCGCGAGTATACCACTTGATGGAATCGCTATTGAGAGATTGCGATATAACACAAAGTTAAATAGGGTCACCAATTGATCTCTAATCGCAACTATAGATCTACGTGCATTCTACGCGCACGTAGGCACCTATGCTGCTACCGTTCGGTAGTATCCGGACTTGCCGTTTGCCTCTGACACGATGTATTTTAATTGGAGAATTACGAATAAAAGTCAAACTGCAGCGTGTTACACGCGTCACACGAGGGCAACACCAGAGGAGAGAAAAATCGGGCCAGTAGAGAGCGCGTAAAAAATTCAGAAGCGTGTCACGCTGCCGAGCAAATTGATCGCCGTTTCGTATCGGCCGAAAGATCTATAACAATAACGGTTTCGATTACGTTTTACAACACGTGTACGGTGGTTTTATCGCGCGACGAGGTGTCGGTACAGACACAGGGACCGACCGATAAATGCACCGACAACACAGGTTGGGCAATACACTGCTGGATCGGCCTGAGGCGAGATTGGTGCAACTGTCGGCGAAGAGTAACAAGTAGAAAAGCGAGAGTCGAAGAGAGGATCGAGGCGAGACGTTAACGCTATTGACGCGAATTAACCGTCCAAATGGTATATAATTTTCAGATAATTAGTGGCCCCGCGGCTATCCATTACGGAACACTCGTCATAGTCCACTTGCTCGTTAATTAAATTTTACAATCGCTCGACCTCGCGGCAACATAGGGCACTGACGTCCAAGAATGTTCGCCAGGAGTAGATGACGAGGCATGGGTACACTCTTCGAGGATTTCCAAATAGTTGTTATTGATCGTAAGTAGTTCTGCGTTTTTTTAAGTACCATATACGTTTGCTTTTCTAAGTGCGACTTTATTACGCACGTACTTACATATTGTCGGTTCGCTAAAAGCTTCGCTTCAGGTTTCGAGGATCGCTAGTAAGATCTTGTTCAGTCATATTGCTTGCTATTCGACGAAAGATCACGGTCGTATTTTATGTCGCAACAACTTTCTTCGATTTCGCGAAGAAAGGTTTCAACCATATCAAATAGCCGAATTTGAGAATTCGCGTTTACAGGTTTTTCAGATTTTTATGATCTAAAGGTAGAAGCGGTCGAAACTATTTACGGTACATTACGTACGATACGTACGTACGATACACATTTTAGCCAGGCGGGATCTTCTGGCTCGAAAGAGACGAAATATCGTTCGCCTTGAAACAGTATGAAGTTACTTTCACGATTTTCGTCGCGCTCGCGGCGACCTAATTAACGAAGAAGAGAAATCTTTCCGATTAACCCCACGAGCCACTTCGTATATCAACTATATCAACTTCCAAAATTACTCCTCTACCAAGAACGACCATCAAAGCCAGGGGTCGGTAAGGTTCCAGAACTAATCGTTAATAACTGCTATATAATGGTTCGGAGTGAAACAGTTACGAAGAAGCGGAACGATGCTGCCACTGTTACGAGCGAAAAAGGTTCTGGCCGATATCAAATCCGGTTACGATTCCGATATTGGTTCTGTTCCGATCATACACGGTGATCCTAAATTCCTCGTACAATTTCAATCAAAGCATTTATCCAGAAATTTAGCGCAACAGCGTATATTTAAACATACGTATATCCGACGATTAGGTTCAAAATTTTGCGTCCTTGCCACGAATCCAAAACTCTAACACTGCCTATTCCGCGACGAGTTCTCAGTTCACCGCAGAAACGCAGCAAAAGCTCGAAATTCAAGGCGTATCGCCGTATATTCCCACGAAAGAAGAAAAACCCCTGGGATCGGCTCGTTACGATCGGCGGTCGTCGGTGTACCACGACGACCAACGTCACGAACGACCAGCATTCTACGCGATTACCATCTCTCCGACTCGTACACATTCGAAGTCGATCGTTCTACGCGCACTAAGCCGCTCCTAGGCGTTTTTTCGCCGAGGAGATTCTACGTGCTCGAGATCGTGGACCTGACGAGGGCGCTGAAAGCCACGGCCCCACCGAGTTTTATGCCGCCACGATACGTACGTGGCATGCGTCCGCTACGTGTCCAGCATGAAATCGGCCGAGATGATACGCCGAGATCGTCGCAGATCGCGAATGTTACTCGCGAAATTGTTCGCCACTGTCGCGCGTCCTTAAAGGTTCGCTCGGACGCGGCTAGCGGTTTGGTCGAGTGGCGAGTAATTCGGTATCCTGCCGCGTGGATATTGAAATTCAATCGACTAGTTTAATTCCGTTTCGTGAGATTTTTCTGTTCGGCTAGGCTTTGGTAGTACGGTTACCCGTCACTTGGCTAAACCGAACGTGTCTGCACGAGCCTTTAGCGTATACACGAGCCGCTTGTCTCGTTTTCGGGTCTTTGAGATCTCGTTCATTGAGTAACACGGCCCTGTTTCACGCGTTTCTGCCGCGATACGATTTATATCGCTTACGCAACCACCGGTTACGATCCACGATGTGGAAAGCGTCCGTTGGGGGATTACGTCGCGCGACCGTGGAGACAGCATGTATGCACGCGTGTATGTATACGTATTGTTCGAGAGGACGATGATGCATTTCTGTTCTCGATCTGCGAGTTAATTCGATGGAGGCTGAAGCTAGTAGGATGACAGCACGAGCGGAGAAAACTGGATGCGTCGAGCGAGGAAATCGTGGGTCAAATCCTCAAGTGGGAGAAGAATTTCCCGTGTTATTCGTCGAAGCGACACGATATGGCGATACGTGAGACGTTAAACAGTTCTTGTTCTACTGTTCCGAATAACGAAACGTCGCATTAACAGTCGACCGACCAAATTAAAGCACGAAAAACGCCTTGTCTCGACGATAGCAGACAGATGCTGCCCGTTGCATGGGCAAAAAACGATCGCTTAGAAGCGAGGAAGTACGTTTATCAAACTTCTTATCTGCATCCGGATGCCGTGCAGATTCGGATTACCCAGAGACGAAGAAGAAATCGTTTACTCAATAACCAGTGAAAAGAAGATTGTGACGCACGAGCCGAGATATACTCGTACTCGCGAAGAGGGAGGAAGACGCTACAGAGAAAGCACGGCTGTAACTGCCAATGGGATCGTAATTAAACTAAACCGACGTTTCCTCGCGCCTCGGTGCGGTTACTTTCTCCATCGTGCAGGAAATCGATCGTAAAACTCGGCCTTTTGCACTCATCCACCAGAGCCAATTTACGCTTCCTTCTTGCGTACGTACACTACCGTTCACAAGCGTTTGAATACTTGCGATTAGCGTAATTCGATCAAAAGGGCGATGTACGACCACGACAGAGGCACGCTGTTCTACCTTTGATTCTCTACCTCTTGCCGCTACCTTCTATTTCTTACTTTTCTACCAAAAGGGAATAATAAGATTGTGAAATTAATAAGATCGCCAGACGGCGCCAGTTTCAGATAACGGTTATCGACGAGTATTGAATAGTCGCGGACGATCTTTCCTTAGGGTGTGCACCAGCTTCTGGTGTCTGCACCTATAACTCCGTTAACGCCTCTTATCAACCTCGTCGGACAAATACCGATTATCGGCGCAAAACGATACGTATTCTCGCGGCAACAATAAACGTATATAAATCCAGAGATACTCTTCCGACGCCTGTTGATACTACTTTTCTGTAAATACGGCTCTGTGTCATCGATTTTCGGTAAAATCGCCACGCCGTCTAAGAAATAGAAACGGCCACCTTGGATCCTCGAAATAATATCGGCCAGATATAAATTTGCGACAACGTTAATTTGATAGATTTGCTGTTGTTATACAGTAATATGTATACGGTAGGTATATAACATCGAGTCATCTCTCGTCCGACAATTTCTATTGAAAGAAATTAGTTTTCCAAGAAGATAAGAATCGACGATTAAACGATATCGTTTCAGGTGAACGCGTTATAATTGCCAAAAACGGACGCTGACGCGTCTGGCTCTCTGGTATATTGCGTACATGCGGTACGCCCCCGTCTATCCTACGTGCATTACAACCGCGAAGTTCGAATTCGGAAGTCGTGTAGGTGTGCTCTGACTCAGAGCGGTTGAGTCTTCGCTCTCGCTTCGTTTTCCAATCGCATCCGGCTTGACTTGGTCAGGAATATCCGTGTTCGGTTAGCGTGGAATTTTAATAAGGAAAAAATGTCCCATCTAGTTAGCGGCGTGCTGCTACGCCGTGGAATTTGCCTTACATTTTATATGGTGGTGGTTCCCAGTTCCACGAAACGATAGCTCGAAACGCGTCGAATCTCCTCTTTTCAATCGGTCTTTTTCTACCATTGTCGTTTTGATTTCCGCGTGCGAAGATTACACGGGAACACGCGATAAGGAAAAGTTCTCGAAAAGTTCTCGTTCGACTCGGAAGTTAAATAAAAGGACGTTTTTGAGATTAATTCGCAACGCAATGAATCTTCGATCTCTATTCGATTTCCCATTTGACGTAAGTAACCGTCGAGTATGGTAAACTCGAATCGTTCGCGTAGATACGCGCGATTCAATGTTACCGATTGATTCATAACGCGAGACGAAGCGGAACGCGTAAAAATTCGTCGTACAGCGCTTTGAAATGTCGGCAGACAACGGGAAACAGCGGAAACGGGATAAGAGAATCGTTTTTTCGGCGTTGATAAGACGAATTTTCAATTTTTATTCGATTTTTCATTCGACGCGAGTAATCATCGACTATGACAAACTCGAATTGTTTACGAAGATAAGCAGGATTCAATGTTACCAATCGAACCGCGGTGCAAGTTGAACCGGAACGTATAAAAATTTGTCGTAAAACGCTATTAAACGGTATCAGGCAACGTTAAACATCGGAGTCTAGATAAGAGGATTCTTTTGTCTGTGTTAATGACAAAAACGCTGCGTAAGCGCGTTCGAGGAGGCCGCTAACCTCCCCTCGTTACATCATAGAGAACTCTAGCGAGCAATCCGAAGATTTCGCTTACCGATCGTTGGTAAAAATATCGATCACTCTACTGGCGCGTTTCATAAACGTTTTTCGAAATATACTGCCACGAACATAAAATTGAACTTTTGCCACGTAAAACTTACTGATCTGTCTCGCTTAATTAAAAATTTATGTCTGCTATTTTTAGTTTTCTGCTGTCTTATTTTTCTTCGTGCAACTTAAAATATTCAGTCACTATTTCGTAACAGACTTTATACCTACGATGATATAGGTAATTATGCTGGATGTTTATACAAATTCACGTTTTCGCAAATTAGAGGAAAGAAATTAGATTTGAGCGTAGATTTCATTCAGCCACAAAATATTACACTTACGATACTATGCATACTTCGCCATGTACATTTTTGCAACTTAGAAATGCATAAACATCCGCAATCTAAATATAACTCTAAAGATAAGAAGCACGGAGAAGTTCGAGTACATTTACGTATCTTGAAAACTAAAAAGATTGGATATCTTAACCAAAGAAAGCAGACACGTATGAAACATCGTGACAAAAACTCACCATTGTTGTAGACTTCCGCGTTAACCAGCGTTTCCTCGTCATCCGTATCCGGTCCGAGAGACACTGGAGTGTACACGATCGAGTCTCGCGCTCTCATCGTGTCCAATTTTAAATAAACGATCTTTCTTCTTTATGATACATTCGCGAACGAGCTGAAAGAAAAATCAAACAACATTTAAGGAAATAAAGCTGAACGCTCAGTGTGTTACATGGGCGTGTCAGAGGTGTGTTTTAGTTATTTAAAGCTTACTTTCTAGGTGTGTAAAAGATACGCGAGATAGACAAAGAAAAAAAGACGCAGAAGTTCAAAGAATTTGACGAAGTAAAAGAAGAAATAGCGATACACTGACTTACGCGGTAGAATTCAAAGCTTGCCAGGCGGCTGCGCAACTACGCAGTGACTCAGAATCCCAAATATAGCGTTTGTTCGAATTTCTTTACATTTTTGTCGAAAATAAATTCCTAGTCTTCGAGCTTATTCCATTCAGCCAATTAAATTAACAAAAACTGACAAATTCCAGCGAGTAAAAGTCGCTGCTGTTAGAGTGATCCTGATCGCCATATTGGATCGCTAAGTACCTTACATTTAGCGTTTACTATTAAAATTATATTTCAAATTGTTGTTGAATATCGTCCAAATCGTGACGTCGTTCCTATCAGATAGTACTTGCCATTTTATCAACAAACAATCGCGACATATAAAAGCGACGAACGATCTCGGGTCAGACTATAGATTATTTCTCGTAACGCCGATTTCACCGCGTAGCGAGGCACGTTTCTGACAACCAGAACATATTATTAGCTAGAAATTTGACAAATTTCGCAAGAAACGTTTCTGTTACAAGCCAATAATTTCCGTTGCATAGCTGCATCGATAGCGAGTAAGCGACGCGCGGTGAAATTGAAATCGAACATAACTCCCGTCAACCATAAACCCACTATCCGTTTTATGGAAATTATAAATAACACGGCAGGAACTCGTTAATACCGTTACTCGATGCATTACGAGTGCGTGTAAGCGTTGCGTTACCAAAAGAGAAAAAATTTCAGCGCGCGTAGCGATACTTTATCCGCGAGAAACCTCTTGGAGCGTGTAACCGTTCGCCATTTGCACGTCCGATGACATTCTTCGAATTAAAATTATGTTTTTCGCTCGTCGACCGTAACCAATTCGATATTTTTTACGCGGCTTTAGGGGTGAACTTAAAGAAACCGGAAGAATAATTCAGAGGCTACTAGGAAGTTTCTTCGGGTAATAAAGGTCTGGTTTGTTTATTCGTTAGCCCCTTCGATGGCCGTGCAAACATCGTGCCTTGTCCCATATGTTACTCGCGCACTCCTTCGACCGACATGTGCGTCCTTGTACCAAAAATGGCAACCCCTCCTCGATACAAGTCAAACAAGCCGACTTCTGTTTCACATTTTGTGTATTTAAAATAGTTTTAGGGAAAACATCTCGTTATCGTTATCAGGGACGCGTCCGCCAACCGAATCCCCTTCGAAACTTCATCGATTCGTCAAAATTTTTCCAACAAACATCGCGTAACAACGTTTATTGGCTAAAAAGGAAATATCGTACGAAATGTTTTAGTAGTTTGGCCGATCGGTAGAGACGGACATTAGGAAAATCTCCGCTACTGCTATAGGAATTGTAAGATTAATCTTTCTTTGTAGATGCGTTTCTGGATCCCTTCGCTCGTACGTTTCACGTTACAGCGTAAAATGCGCGGAGTTCGAGCGGCTTGGAATTTTCTTCATTAATAAACCTATCGAAACGAGCGATTCGTTTTTCCCCTAGCAACCGGTTTCCTCGTGGTTGTGTTCACGAGTCGTCTTCGTACACGGGATCTATTTCGGGTAAGACGACCGCCGTCGTCTCGACGCACCGGTAGACGTCATTCTTCCGAGATGCGATCACCGCGTACCAACGAACGCCGTCGTTATGTCTAAGAATGTACCAGCTGTCGGTACATCACTTCATCGCAAACAAGTTCAAACAACTTTGCGCCGCCGTGAAATGCAAATATCGTAACTCGTCAAGGTTCTGCGTATTATCTACATAGATTATAAAAGATACATCGTACCTCTTTGCCAGCTTTACACATTCTTACGCGGATAATTCTTGTCTCGTCTTCGTTCAATTTAAAAACCGCAAGTACTTCATTGGTAATTCCAATTCGTCCTGCGATTCATAATTTTGATTCTTCTCGCCAACGTTGTAACATAACGATTCGTTGATCCTTCTCGTTACCCGGTTAAACAATTGGAATTCAAAACAATATTCTAAACGAATAAATTCGATAGCTAGAAACTGAATTAAGCGAGAGCGAGGTAGAATTCGGCTGCAATGCGCGTAACTCGGACAAAGTTCTACCGCATTTCCTTTTGATGGTTAATTTAAGCGCGTAATTTCTCTCTTCTTCTTTGTACGGCGGAACAGCGGATGCACGTGTATACACGAAACACAGATCGGTGGTTGTAACCACGCCTTTAGGTTCGCGGGGGGTCTGGCTGCCGCGGTATACATGGAACAAAGAAAAGGAAGAGAGGACTAAATATCTGGCTGCTCGATTTCTGCGAACCGTTCCAGGAATTGATATTTTTAAACCGTTGCATTCAGGACCGTCTGTGACCTCGACGTCACTGAAGCGTCTGGTTCAAAAGTAACGTGGAAGTTTCGACACAGTCGGAATTATGCATCGGTTTCCGCGAATTGTTCTCCTCGGGTGTATACCTCGAGACACAGAAGCTGCATCGATAATTGCATGACGGAAGGACACGACGAGGAGAAAGAATTTTTCTATTCTTAGGAGATACTCTCCCCGCTCGAAACTACGCTGCTCTTCTTCCGTTCCATGCCGAGGCCAAAGGAAATCACCGATTTTATTTTTCTTCTTTGCTCTATCTCCTTCCAAGTTTCTTTTTCTTTTTTTTTTTTTTTGCCGCGGTTGCATTAACTAGACGACGGCCCCTCGGCTGAAACGAAACCGCGTTGGAAGCGATCGAGGACCGCCGGAAGAAATTACGATATTAAGAAATCGCAGATATACTTTTCGGAGGGAAACAATTTTAGCGAGAGATTCGCTGCTAAAATTAATTCGACGAGACAGACGATGCTCGGACAACGTCATCCATTCTTGAAAGAGACGCGACAATTATCCGATACAGCGCGTAAACACGAGACAGCGGAATGATTCAGTCGGTGTGGAAACGAACTAATTCGTGCGATCGCACGCGACTGTTGTAATTGATGTGCAACCACGCTAACGACAGGATGCGCCCGTTTGCATTCGTTTCACTCTAGATTCTGTCAATGAGTTCTCACGAAGTGCGTTCGTTTTATTCCTCTTGCAAATTGTACGGTTTATCGTCGTGCATCAACGATCGTTTTCAACGTAACGTTTCCCTTTAGTGGAAATGCTCGCATATCGTTTGCAATCCGAAGAACACTGGATTCGTAAAGTCTACGGTCCGATATATAAAGCTCGATAGATCTTCAGCAGCGGACCATCTCTCTGCGGCTCTCGACTCTCTCGACTCTCTCGAGTTGAACGAACTTGCGCAGTCTGTGCGCGGACCTCAACGACACCCTCGACGCCTCAGACGCCACTTACTAATTCTCTGCCCTTTGCACCCACGCACGCACGTGCCCGCAGGCTAATGCAATAACGCGGTCGGAACTTTCTGTCAGGGGCTTAGCCTTGCTACCACGTGGTTTATGCGCGTGCTGAGCCTAGAAGGTGACGAGAACATACGTAAATTGCCTACCGACATTACTTCCTGGTTATATTTAGGCTCTCCCAACTCCAAGATCGGATTTCTTATGGGGACGACCCCACGAAGAATCCGCGATAAACCAGTTGGAATGGTTCGATTGCGACTCGAGTACGCAGTTTATGGGCCGTGACTACTAAGATCGTAGTATCGTAGCAGAGATTTGTAATATTTTTAATTGACAAAAAAATCGCGATTATAGTCTCAAATACCGATTTTTAACGTGGTTTCTTCTCCCGATACGTATGTATTAATTTACCTAAAATTAATGTTAAACGATCGAAGTTCCGACAAGAAACACCGAGTTGGGCTGTTTACGACCATCGATCGACGCATTTCGATCGACCATTCGCTCGACTTTCGAAGAGAGAATAAATATAGACCGAATATTCTCAGGTATCCCCTATTTTCAGCAGATCCTCCCAACTTTCTCATCCACTCTTTTTTACTTAATGCATTCTCTGGAATGGATGCTTCCCCTTATTTCCAAGACTCCCCTATGGTACACGTTAATGCGGGGCACGCGCGCCTGCGAGACCACGGACACGTGCGCGTCTGTGTATGAATTGTCAAACCTACTTGCGTCGGACAACATCGGCCAGCCGTTTGGTACGCGATAAGTTTCTACTTGTCGGCCTGATCAATACGAGTTTAAAGGTCGTACAAAACGGAAATGTACGTGGGTGTGTTATGGAACGAACAGACGCAACTTTTGTAACGCATCTTCCGTTCGTATCGTCGAAAGTATAAAGCAACTTATACAGTTTCGATAACCTTGCGACTCGTTGGCGACGATATCGCTATCGTTCAATCAACCAACCCAATTCTATTTCTAAATAAAAAAGGACGCTCCGATTTATATATATAAAATAGTATTCTGAACGTCGCAAAAGCACGAAATATAGACGAATGCGCGAACGTTTCATAGCATATCTTGCGCTTCAATTGCCAAAGAACTGAATCAGCCTACGCATTATTGCACGATTAACTCGGAAAATCCGACTCAGCTACGTTCTCTCCGCTAGCCTTAAATAAAAAGAGATCGCGTCTGCGATACCATTAGGTTTTTCACCCAGAAGAGAAGCATTCCGAATAGTCGTCCCAGATTTTCTGTCGTAATTCTTTCCCGTCGACTTTTCGTCGCGTTCACGGGTATTCTTATCGGGCCGTTTGTCATTTTTCCTCGAGAACAGGGAGGTCTAATGACTGGAGCGAGCACGGCCACGCGCCCACAAGTAGAATCGAGGGTATCGAGACACGAGTCGCCAGCCTCCGGCTGCTCGCAAGAGGGTGCCTACTAGTAACTGTTGGGCGCCGACAAAAATAGCACCCCGATGCCGTTGTACCTACGGATGCAACGAGCATTACCATCGACAGCGTGAGGGAAGAAGGGAGATGCCGGGATTTAGACGTGACGGTTGCCCTTCGGCACGCAAAAGGGACGTTGTTCCACGTTCGAACGAGGGATCATCGCGCCTCGTAGAGGAAGCTCTATTTCCGGTCTGCACTCGATGGCCTCGTGGCCCTGTGATCGTTCTACGATAGCTCTACCATATCTTCGCGTTCGCGTGTCGTCGATAGAACGTCTGCGAGAATTTCTCCGCTCTTCTAGCAACCAGCGTGCAAAACTCTTAACGAACAAAAACTCGTACGCTGAATTACCCGGGATTTTCAATGGAGCTATAATAAAGATAATAAAGATAATAAAGATAGCTATAATAAATCAAGATCGATCGAGCGGTCAGCTGATCGACGCTTCCTCGAGAACGATTCATTTCGGGAATAACGATCGGCCGAGTCATGCTTTGAATGAAAACAAACTAAGGAACGATCGTTCGCGTGTCTTTGATGTTTAACAACGAGTCGACGCATAACAGGAAGAGCATTTCATTCTGATATAAAAAGATCGAACGCGTAAGATGACTGTAAGTTTTCGTTTTCGTTTTCGTTTTTTTTTTTTTTTTTTTTTTTTATAGAAGAAGCAATTTTAGAGAACAGAGATAAACGTCTCCTTCGTAAACATGCTGAGAACGCGGTCGAGCTTGGAATCTTGCGAAAGGGACTCTCAAACGCATCTCCCTTTTTTCGTGCGAACCGTGGATCCAACGGGCGGAAGCCCGCCAGTTATGCACCGTAAATTCGGGAAAAGAAACTAGTCGGCGGTGAGACTATCGAACAAAAGCTTACCGATGTGTTTCAGCCTCGAAATAGCAGCGTCGGGACGTCGACTCTCAGCAGACTCTCGCGTTCCACGGAGCAACGACACTTTTCCTTCTTTCTCCTCTTCTTCTTCGTCTTCTCTTCAGGCATTCACTCGATCCTCGCGAAACGATCCTTGCGAAGAATCTTTTTCTCGCGCGTTGATTCGAATATAAATATAAATTTACCTATTCAATTCTCTTTTCGATCAGTTAGAAGGTTCTATGCGAACGATATGCGTTCAAGGATTCAAATAAATATTATAAATAAGTTACAAGGTGGATAGAACGTCGATTCGAGCGTCGACCTGAGCCCTCTTCCGCCCCCGATCCTCCATTCAGAGGAACACCGAACCAGCCGACGCGTTTTCGACGACTGCACCACGTTGCCCTCGTTCTCCCCGAGTCACGGCAAAGCTCTCATTAGTCCAGAAGCTTTTTTCTTCCTCGCTTTCCCCACCAGCCGCTCCGCGTCTTTCCCCTACTATTTCCTTGCTCCAGGGTGCAAGCTGACGAAGGGTATTTCGATAGCGCTCCTTTATTTTTACCTTTAATTGATTTGCCCGTGTATCTTAAATTTTCCGACATTTACCTAATTCGAGGTCCGGTTTAATTTATATTTAATTCAGACGAACAATATAGCAACCGAGAAGTCTTTTTCTCATACAACGAAGTATCTTTTGTCGCCGCCTTATTCTCAATTTCACAGCTTGGAATTCTTTTTCTTTGCGAGATTGCAGGGAATCGGGATGAAGTTGAGGAAGATTGTACCGGCAATGAGCGATCGGTCTGTCCATAACGGAAGAATTCACTTAACCGCTTCTAGAGATACAGAGGTATGTTTTGTGAAAATAGATGATCAATTCTGAATTTAATTAGCTATTAGCGTTTAGAAAAGATGAGACAGTTTGATGTAATATATGTTCAGACCTTCAGCTTGGTCGACGAATACCGCCAGCTGTATTTTTCGTGTTCTTTGTCTCTGTCTCCTCGTGTTTTGCATATCCGCCGGAACCAGCGGTGTACTTTTTTCAGTTTCATCTGTCGTTGAGTCTTGGATTACTACTCTTTCCTCTTCAAAGGGAAATCGTCCCGAAACGACAAAGGAATACATTTTGAGTCTTTTCATTGTTATTTTTTCTTTCACCGTTACGTCAGTTTAACGAAGAATAAAATGTTTGAGTAAAATTATTCCTTTATTTGTTTCATCGCTGCTAAAAAAAAAAAAACGATGTGATAATCATAGAAGAGTTGTGATTTTCAGTGGGACTTCTCGAAAGTACGTCCCCCAGATCATTTTGAAGAATTGTATTTAGCAAATGTGCATGTCAATGAAATTCTGTTTGTTTTTGTATACCGGCCCCCAGGAACCGTACTTGTCGTTCTTGTTCGCCGACTGTTGCTGATGGGATTGTTGTTGCCGATGTTCTGACGACGCATTTTTATCTTTCCTATATGTGCAAAGTTAGAAGAAAAAATGACAATTTATTATTCGTTTCGATACGAATAGTATTTATAAAA
The DNA here is from genome assembly GCA_014737475.1 of Bombus confusus. NCBI lineage: Eukaryota > Metazoa > Arthropoda > Insecta > Hymenoptera > Apidae > Bombus > Bombus confusus. Next base: position 1,992,141 of record JACXIV010000009.1, read on the forward strand.
TATTATGATACAATGATATGATATTAAAAGACTAAAAAAATGTAAATCGCAAACATACTTAACACCCTCGAAAGGCCCTTTGATGGTGGTATCGTTGATATTGGCGTACACCATTTTAATTCTGTTGCCTCTCCTCGAATATAATTATACTCTTTTCTTCCGCCTATTTCTATCGGTTTAATCCAATCGAAACCAATATGTCGATCGATTTTTCTGATGCTATCAGTTAACGTTCTCACTGCCAATAATAATCTTCTCTTCCTACTTTCGAAAACAATGATTCATTCGTAACAACTGGGTGTGATTTAAGGTTTCTTATCTTTTCTCAGCTCTTTAGTTACAGGGGATACTTACTTTATGGTACGTGATGCAAATGAACCAGAACTAACAGTTCTAAACGATTTCCAACATTAGCGCGTCGACTCCCCTTGCGAGTTCGAAGATTTTTAGCGAGCCTGCATAAATATATAATATATAGCAACAGTGCATAGTTACAAAACCCTTTATAATCTTCCTTTTGTATTACTGTTGGTTTTTATATTATTTAACATCTTAAAGCACAGGTCTAGAAAGATATTTATGGTCGTGCGAAGGAAATGCAAATATTTTTCGAAATTTTTCAGTTTGTGTTATTTCACGTCGCTAAACTACCGTAGAATTTCGATTATCGGAACGTCGATCGATAGAACGATCAATTGTACTGTAGTTTTCTACATTTTTATATTAAATTTTCCATAAAGTACACAAATAAAGAGATTTTCCCTCGTATTATGTATCTTTTCATAGATTTCTCTCTTAGCACAAGGTTTATACACTAATAGCTCTAGAATCAGAAGCTAACATACAGCAACAAGGTCTTATTGTACGCGATAAATTTATTTTATACGATTTTTGGTATCAAAATGCCACACTAGGATCGAAGTGCAGGTAGAAAACCTGTTTTCGTAATTCTGCACTTACCTAACACTGGGTAAGAATGTCGGGGAGTTGCCTTGACAATCCAAGACTTTGCACCTCATCGACACATAGGTCTTCTCGATTGCCGACGAAATACTACCGCGGTTCCCGTTGATTCCAACTTTCCTCAAATCGACTCGGATCGATAATTATTCGCTCTTCTTGTTACTTTTTTTAATGACCTGAATGAGCAAGGAATTTTTAAATGGACGCAAACTCGAGGTTGCCAGAAAGACTGCAGGTTCTCCGGCGATTCTGTCGCCTCTTACATAGCCTGCGACTGTCCCCTTCTTCGCACATTCTGTTTTGGTATCGAGTGGGGATCGATCTCGATTCCTCCGAACTACCAATGACAGAATTTTCAATAGATCGGTATTTTACATTACCGGTAAACACGTTGATAATGTGCATGAATTAATGGAGATACAATCACCGTTCATAGAGGAAAAACTTTGTGAAAATTTTCCTGAACTGTACGCAACCGTGAATTACACGTATGGTATCTTTAGCTTTTAGATGACGCCATCATTTTGTAAGAGAAAATACGGAAATTTTATGAAAATATAACATTTTATCGCATGATGTAGGAAAAATCGAAGGAAATACGTCTGAAGAATACAGTGTTGGGGTCATAATTCTGTTTGATCGTGGAAATATTATTATTCGTATCATTATAGATGCAGAACTGTTATCATTCGTTTTGAAACAAATCGCACGTTGCTCTTGCAGCTAAAAAGATTTGATGCACGAGCCCTCGTAGCTGGTGAACTAACTTTAGGCTGAAGAACGGGATACGTTGATGGTTGTAAAGTGCCGCTAGTCGCCTTTCTCGTAAATCAAAGTATCGATCGGCGCAACAATCTTTTTTAGGCCAAAGTTAATCCTTCGATGAAGGTGTTCTCGAAGAATAAATTTAACTACGGAAAATTCTTCTAATTCTTCCAGTTAACGATTAACTACCACCGTGCAATTTAGAGGTAAAATCGTCGCCAACGCCCATTTCAACGACATAAATTATACATTCAGGGAATAAAAAATAACGCAAACAATTTGCATCTACATGAAAACTAGAATCTGATGCAACATCGATCCTTGGTGTCATCAGATTGTTGATCTGAAACCACCGAAACTTTTCGAAAACGAATATCAATGAGATAAAGCTTGGAAATTTCGCGTGTCTCTGCTGTGAGTCAATTTTTAATAATATGTAAATACGAGCTGTGATTAATAAATATCTTTCTAACAGATCTTAAGGAAGGAATCGTTAGTGCGTATCTGAAATCGTTGAAAGTATCAAACCTACTTTCTGAACACGTGCTGGTTTAATAACGGTTGATAAATTTATCAAGTATATCTTAACGATAATAAAAATTGCATTTTATATATAAATGTGTTATTTACAACGAGTTTATAATTTATACGGCATAAATAGAATATTGTTTACTCTGTATATAATAATCCTATTTTCTGAATGTAGACAATGTATAAATTTATTACAGTTAAAAACATTCTTATTTTACACAATTTATCTAGCTTCCACTATGCTAGGTTGTTTTCCTGGATTCAAATTAATCAAACGATTTGAATTTTCTGCTAGTTCGGTAATGCTGACTCTACCGCGTTGTCTAACAAACTTTGCCACAGCTTCGAGCTCCTCCTGAGATATGTAAATAAATTTTCCTCTGTCGTCGATAACCCCAGTCAAATTTTCATTCGCTTGCAGGTCCTGAATTCTTTCTACTACGCTTGATGTTTTTAAACCAAAGCGCGCTGCTAAATCTTCTAGAATTACGACTTTGTTTTGCTTAATGTACGAAACAAATTCTTCTAATAAATTTTCTTCGTCTTCTCTGTAATCGTGGTCATAGCCCTCTTCTTCTACGCTAAATGCTTGTTTCATTTTTAAATATTCTTCGTGTTCTTTCTTTTCCTTCTCCTCCCTGGCTTTCCTTTCTGCCTCCTCTTGTCTCAATTCTTCTGCCCTCTCTTTCTCAGATCGTTTATCTCTTTCTTCTTGAAGAAGTTGCTCTCTTTTCTTACATTCTTCTCTTTCTCTCTCAACAGCTTCTCTTTGTATCCTTCTTTCTGATTTGGCTGCCAATTTGGCCCTTTTCTTTGCACCCATTTTGAAATCGGGCGTGGTTGGCTTCTCATCCGCTTCGTCGTTCGCTTCATTTCCAGATTCATTGTCATCTTCCTCGATATGCTGACTGGCACTCGCTTGCATACGACGTCTGGCATTTCTTTGACCCGCTACTCGCCTTATCGGTCTACCTTGCGCAACTCTTTCGGCTACATTTGCTTGTCTTTTCTTTGCTATAACATTCGTAAAACAAACATTTGTTGCTTTTTCGAAATATCAAACATTCAAGGGATCTAAATGACCGATTTAAGTAGCAGTTTCTATCAAACGTAAGGAAAGATTGATTCGATGTTTATGAAAATGATCAAAACATCTGTTTCAAAACAAACTTATAGGTTAGGGATGTGTTTGCTTATATTACAGAGGATATTTTAACGATAACACAAAAAATATTTCGCATAGAAACATACCGGATTTTTGACCGGAATACACCGTAATGCCGATAATTAGTGCAATAATTAAAACAGCGAAAGAAACTAACAGCGTAACGTCCATTTTTTGTTTCGTTTTTCTTCCTAGGCTAGTTTAGTTCTCGATTATCGAGATATCGATAATGCTCACTAGCGCCGCGTACGTGAACTTCACTGTTGTTTTCGAAGGTGACGTGTGCTGCATTCCGTATCACATAGAAGTTTATTCGTAATTTAAGCTCCGCCGTGCTATCAAAAGCACTGCATATCAAAAATCATGTTAAAATATAGCGGTATATTCTTTATATTCTTATGCGTTTTCGAATATGGCACTGGACTTTATTTTCACATCGCCGAGACTGAACGAAAGTGTTTCATCGAGGAAATTCCAGATGAAACGACCGTTTTAGGTACGTGAAATGTATGTCAATAAAGTGAATTATTTTCACAGCTAATAATTAGATTTTTCTGTGACTCTCATTGAAACTTTTCATTTTTTTTCCTATAGTACATTATAAAGTTGAGTTGTACGACCCGAGAACTGGTGGATTTGCTCCGAGCAGTGCCGGGATGGGAATGCACGTGGAGGTTAGGGATCCAGATGATAAAATGATTCTCTCCAGAGTGTACAGTTCAGAAGGAAGAATTTCATTTACATCTCATACGCCCGGCGAACATGTAATTTGTTTGTACTCTAATAGCAGTTCTTGGTTCAGCGGTGCTCAACTGGTAAATATCCAGATGTAAAGAAAATAATAATTGTTTATAGCGTTTCATGTAACTAAATTCATTTTATTATACAGAGAGTACACTTGGATATTCAAGTTGGAGAACATACTATCGATTATGCCAATACAGCCCAGAAGGAAAAGTTCACCGAGTTGCAGTTGAGGATACGTCAGCTTCTCGATCAAGTGGAACAAATCACAAAGGAACAAAATTACCAAAGGGTATTTGTCTTATGTTTAGTTTTCGATTACTTTGCTTAGGATTTCAACTATGTTCTTATATTATTCACTTTGCAGTATCGAGAAGAACGTTTCAGACAAACGTCTGAAAGCACACACCGTCGGGTGTTCTGGTGGTCCCTCGCACAATCTGTTATTTTACTGATCATGGGTGCATGGCAAATCAGACATCTGAAGAGTTTCTTCGAAGCAAAGAAACTAGTATAAGATCGAAATTAACAATTTCAGTAAACGTTAGTCGTGCGAAAAAAATTTTTCTATCATCGGGGGAAATCTTTGCTGCAATTCATTTAAGGAAAAAGAAAATGAGGGAAAAGTCCGTTTCAACGTAAAGTGATTCATTTTCAATTATTTGTATTTATCACGCATAATCGGTTTAAACGTGTTTACAGTTACTTTGTGGTTAATGTATTCGTGAAATTTATTTTTAAACGAAGTAAAAAGTTATGTACGAATTTTCATTGGAATAAAAGATTCATTTTTTCTTCTCTTGTAAGACTATGAAATACAAATTACTGTAATGTAACCATGCTAACGAGCCTAAAAATATCAGTGAAACAGAAGTTGACAGTTTCAAAAAATATAACTTTTAGATGTGTATGTAAATGAATAGTTGATAACAACTAGTTTATGAAACTATTGCAACACTCGCGATATTACATACATAAGGATACCCTGAGAGAAGCTAGTCTCGTCTCTCGACACTTCTGCACCGAAAGCAGAGAGAAAATTTCTTCTGTGTCGAAAGTACGAAAGAAAGCGTCCGAAAATTGAGTCATGAAAAATCAACATGGAAGACAGAAAGTTTCTCGTGCTGCGCATGCGCGACATGCTATGAACATGTGACACACACACTCTATACATCTCGGATAAGCCATGTACCCCCATCTATCGTTGCATACTTTAAGTCGCTGCTCCTTAGATATTCAATACATGGCAGCACGCGACTTGTCCAACACTCGTTTACGTAGAATTTACAATTTAATTTGCTCATTTATATTTTATTTATATGCGGAACGTAAAGAAAGAAAAATTTTCTCGATCGATTTTTTGTTCTATTTACAAAATTTCGCCTGTTTGCTTCGGTTTTCAATATTTATTTACATTTCCGATGTAATTTTTCAAAGCTAACAAATGACTAGGAAGAGCGTTCGGCCGATCGATATTATCGTCAATATCGAAGTTTCTCGACATTATGGCACGTAAGAGATCCTCTAGACGATCAACACAATATCGTCAATACAACGTTGACAAGCTTAAATATTGACAGTGATATCGACTGTCTGGACGCTCCTTCGAAGGTAAACGATCAAGCAGTTGAATACCTTCGCACGGTAATTTACATTAATTAGCGCGAGTTTAGCGTTTTACCAACTCTGAATAGAAAGAATTTAATTATTTGCTCATTACATATGTTACTTTACGAAATATAATTTCTTTTTGTAGCTGACAAGATTTTTTCTTCTATATCGTCATTTACATGAATATAAAATCTCGTAAGTAGAATATAGCAAAGTATGCACAACATATTCGATACCCTTCCGATAGCATAATCTTTAGAAAAATCGACTAATAGCAATTAAAGATTCAATCGATCACAATTCAACGCAAACTTTATCCAAGCGAAAGGCGAGTTGAACGAGGCACGTGCGTTCCTTTGCTTTTATCGAATTACCTTAAACCCTCGCGTTTCTCCCAAACGCGCCCAGGGAGAAACGTGCGCGTTTTCGAAGTAGGAAAAAAAAAAAAAAAAAGGTTGCGCGCCGCAACGTTCCCTTCGGTATTCGACTTGCATTCCCCTTTCTTTAACCTCGTTTCCACGCAAAACTCGCATTGTTATGCCGCGTATAGGCCGATGCCGGATAGAATGACCTATAACATCCGAAACGTTAATCCATTCGGCGCGCGTCGTCTCCTTCGCGACTCGGAAGAAGAAGTCGGCGGCCGGAATTTATCGTTTTGAAAAAAGAAAGGACCGAGTCGATGGCGAGTTTCCGCCAGTAGGTGTTCGTTCTGGCAAAAATTTCTTGCCACGCTATCCCGAACGTCTATTTCGATCGTCCCTATCCTTATTTAGCTTATTAAGTTTCCCTTTCCAGTTTTTGAAAGTACCCACTTCTCGGATCGCTATCTTAGAAAGCAACCGGGTGACTAGCTGCTTGTTATCTCTGAATTTCATTGAGTTGCGCGGTTGCGCCGCAGATTAAAGGCGATTGCAAGATTTCAGGTTGTAGCATATCCGGCCCGGTAGAAATCGACCTGCGAAATGTTAAATATAATCGTGGCAATCGTTTCAACAACACATTAACGTGTAATTAATGCCTCTGCGTACGACCTCTTTGTGCCTAATTAAACTGGAACAAACGACGCGACCAAGATGATACAGTAAATCAGATTTCGTATATAACATTTACAAAAAACACACACACACACACACACATATATATGTATGAATTGTATATTCAAACAAGAAAAGACGTTTCGACGAGAGGAACGTAAAGCACAACGTTTCTTGCCCTATTAAATCATTTTGCAATAGCATCCATTTTATAGAAATTTCTGCAAATGGAGGAATTATCAGGGAAACGTGCAAAATTCGTTAAACGTTTCAGCAGGGAATTACGAATCGCTACGCGTTACTCAACTGCATTGAAATTAGAGAGCAGCGCAAAAAAGAACCGCTATATAAGACAAAGGCATATATCGGATATTTGAGCGACCGGTGACTGACGTTAATTAATTTGCACGATAAGATGGTTTTATCTACGCTTGCCAGAACCGTTTCTTCACAGTCCAGAACCTAGCAACGCCTTTCCATGCTTTTCCCGGACTTTCCGCTCTTCCGGTTAAAAAAATGATAAGCACCCGCCAGGGCACGTTTTGCTTTCACTTACCCGCGTTACACGCAGTCACCGCGTTGCCTCCAACCAACAAGAAACATTTTGACTCGTTCGTTTATCGGCAGAGTAAATTACTTCGTCACGTGTAATTCCTGCGATACGTATCGATCGGCCAGTAACTTTTCTCATAGTTGGCCGGTAAAAAAGAAGGAAAGAGAGGAAAGAAACGACTTAAACGCTTTGCAAGAGCGTTCGTTACGACGCGTGTAACGATCTAGAATAGTTACGTATGATGCAGTCGGTCGATTAATCCATTATCCTGCGGTTCTCGGCGATTAAAGCGTCGTTGATCGCGATATTTAAACAAAATGCATCTATTACGCTATTAATCGGCGCCGAGGAAAAGATTCGCTTCGCCGATTGCAGCCACCGACGAGTCATGGGAAAAGTAGCCGATTTTCTCACGTGTGGGAAGGAATTTAAGCAATCGCGTTAATATTCGAACTACAGGCGGCTTGAAAAGCGCGCACAGCGGCGCGTTGAAGTTCCCGCGAATCGAAACGATTTTTAGGAGATTTTTAGTCTTTTCGACGATCGAGCAAGGCGTCTATTTAACGCGTTACGCGACAGGATTATGAAAAGGTACGCATCGTGGATGCTTTCGTCGTTACGAAATAATATTGTACACACGGTGCTCGTGATATTTCGTTATACGTAGTAATACGAGTTACTTTAGAGAAATACAGACGATTTTAATCGGTTGGAACGCTTTCACGCCATATTAATAATCGTTGTTCGGTTAGGCAGTCGTTAATTGTTATACGATAGAAACGTAAGAAGTACGTTTAAGGATATCGCGATACGTAGCTTAACGAAAGTTTCGAAATATATTTTTGGAGTAAGGACGATTCTCATATAGGAGATCGACGTGTATTTCGTAGCGGCTAAATAACGATTTTACTGGTACGCGACCGAATCGGACTGAATTTAAAGGGTAACGTAATTTAATCATCATCGATCCTTCCACGTCGAGCTAGTTTTGCAGAAAAACACTGGCGTAGCGGGTCATAGCGCGCTAAGAATCTCGCGAGACGAGAAAAGTAACGCAAAGCTGTCTCGAATGTCGTCGATCGACAAGCGAGAGAACTCGATTTGTCACGAAATCTGGTGTAGCAGGTATCTATGTAACCCACAGAAACTGTTACGAAACTACCGAGATAATTTCTTCTGCTTGTCGCGTGAAATTTAAGAGCTGGCTGTTTCGACGGCGCAGCATAAAACAGACAAACATTTTATACGGTATCGTCGATCGAATCTTCGATTATTCGATTATAAGTAAATTTCTATAGATTATCGTATCTGCGCAGATACGGATTTGCGAATACGCGACCAGTCCCGCGGTTCCGAGTATTCCTTTATCTCGAAACAATTTGTTCGTTCAAAATTATCTCACCGTTGCCAAGATGAAAATTCCCCCTTTCTTTTATGGACACGAGATCAAAGAAACAGAGAGGATACAAGCGATAAGAATAATAATAAGATAACCGAAACTCCATGGGAGAAGAAAATTTCACGGCGACCGAATCCAAAGGAAAAAGCGATTCACGAGAGGACAGAGCGCGGTCGAAGGAAGAAGAGCCGCGTCGACGGCGAAGAACCCGGAAGGAACAGGTCATCTCATCTGTCTTGTGCGGTGGATTTACGCTGGTCAGGTGAGCACAGGTAAATACACCCGGTCCAGTGCACGGCTGGCCGTCGACTCGGTAGGTAGTTGGTGCTTCGGCAGACGGGCAAGAAGGATCGAGTGCGTTCAACCCGCGGATCGCGCGCGATCCACGTCGGTCGGCCTTGACATCGCCAGATCTACCCGTGGGCAAGCCATTATCGTGGCCATGTGACCGGCACGATCCTGCCGGAGGACGCTTCCTGTCGGTACGTGCACCCATACGATCCTCCTTAAGTCGAGTTGCTGCTATTCCACTCGGCCGAGATCCTCGTCGGCCCGCGAAATAGTTTATTTCACCGGAACGCTGGCAGGTCGAGATTATTCGACAGACTCGGAAAGCGGGTTACCAGGTTATCGATAGCTTACGAACCGCGATAATCGGCGAAAAGACGGGCAAAGCAACGGCCACGGGGATATTTATTCCGCGAGCGATCGACCGTGCAAACGCCGGTTGAATTTCAAATCGAGATTCGCTCGTGAGCCGACGTCTCGTCGTTGGAAAGGACGATACGGCTGTTTCCACGATCGTTCGAACAGGATTTCCTAATTTTTAGCCTGAATCGATCGGCCAAGCGGAAGAGAACTTTCTCAGGGTTCGATGAAATTCGCGCGTTCTTTAAAAATCCAAGCTGCCCTTCCGACGAAATCATGCCGCGCGAGAACGCGGTTCCAAATTCGTTTAGGCTTTAGGTCGAGCGGATGGAACGTCCGACGCGCGTCCTTAAGTTTTTGGTAAACAGAATTTTCCACGCAGGCCGAATCGTTGCTTCGGAACGGCGTTCGTGAAACGCAGATCACCCGAGGATCGTGAGAACGCTTCCGTGGCCTTGCGAAAGCTGCGAACTCGCGGTCCATCGACACGATCCGTTCCATCGACTCGCTTCTTTCGGCGCCGATTAACAGAACGCAGTCGCGCCTCATTTCGCTCTAATTATTCGCGCAAAGGTAGCCTGCTTTTCTTTCCCGGCTGGCTCGCCTGGATTGCGCGGATAAATCTCGTCGTCGCAAGCGTACGACGATCGAGCGTTTGAAAGATTTCGCAGAGTATCGGACACGGTCGAGAATGTTCGTTTAAGCAGACGTTTATCGTTATAACGCACGGTGTGGAGCGCGCATCGAGTTAATATCTTTAGAGAGGTTTTCTCGCGTGCAATTCTCGCGCTGTTTTAACGGTAGGCGATGCACGTTGCGAAATATCTTAAGTACGTTTCACGCCGCAGGAAGTAACCGATGCGTTCGTTTTCACGAAACCGTACAATCTGAATCTCACTTGCGAAAAATCACAGTCATCCTTGCATGTATCGATATCGCTTATAGCACGCGTCCGTGCATGTATATACGTCTTTCTTTCACGTTTTACGTTGTACGATCTTTTCACGATCTGCGATAACTCTTAACAGCAAACCCACCGCAGCGGTCAAATTGACCGCTTTCAAATTTCCACGCAAATTTTACCCTATTCGAAATACGTTATCACGTCGCTTTCTGATCTACGACTTTTCGCCAAATACGCGTACGATATTATTCTTCGGTATCTACTTCTTCTAGTTTGCTCTTTTCTTTCTAAGAAAAATTTCTAGTCCGCGCTGTCTATCGCGAGCGGTCAATAGGTATACAAAAAGCGTCGATTCGTTTTATTAGTTTGTACTTTAAATACGAAGCATCGAATGTAAAGGGACGAACAATTTTAGCGGAGGTGCTGTTCACACGCTAATATACGGTGGCTACAAAAAATATCTCTGCACATACTCGTATCGTCCAACGAAGTGATTTTCTACCAATCTTTTCCCTTCTACCGCGATCCTTGAAATCGCGACCCGACTTCTCCTTGGAAGAGTATTTTATCTCTCGTCTTCGGAGAAAATGTCATCCGTAGAACTATCTTTAAGAAATATGAAAAACGAATAAAGAGGGACGTTCGTGGGAATCTCCGGCGAAATCTCAGCTTTTCAGCGGGCGGACGAGCGCGTGACGCGCGCAGGGCTTACACGCAATTTTCGTAACGTTCTTAGTCGATCCGCGAGCGGATAATCGCCTCGAATTCCGGTGTTTCTGGCGGATACGAAATAATCGTACCGGCTAACAAGTATCGCAACGTCTGCCCATGGCTGAAGCGTGCTGCAAGGGGTCAGCGATGGCACCGGTAGTACCGTTTAATCTGTTTATTCGGCGTGCTAGTCGATTCTCGATCGGCTACACGTTTACAGGCGCACCGAGTAATTACTTACGCGCGTGTGCACGCCAATCAAGAAATTTATGCGAGCAACGATTGCGAGTAACGCTGGCCAGACGTCGGATTAATATTGATTACGAGAGATTGAAATACGTGGACAATTAGAGGCTCTCGGTTGTACGCTAGCAAGGACGCGCGAAATTTGATTGATGAACTCGGTTTCGCAAACGTATTATTCCGGCGTTATATTGCCGCAACGTGTAAGAAATATCGCGATAAAATCGAAAATGCAGGATTATTGGAACAAGAAATGGAAATCCGCATCTGCTGAGAGCAAGTGGCTGTATAATTAAAAATAGATTTTGCACGTAAATTGTACGAGTATACGTCGGCAGATGACGTGGCATAATGGAATTCAATCAGCGATCCGGTATTTTGGTCTGAAATATGACAATTTACTAATGATCCTTACAAAATGACCGTTTCTTATTAACAGAACATCGACCATTTATAGAACATAGTAGAACAAAATAGAACGCAATTGCGAAAGTACACGCGCACGGGCATACGATCTGTAAGTAGGATCGGAAACAGTTAAATTAGTACTGAACGAACAGACAATGACTCCGTCGAATGTGCGCGAGACGTCAAAAGCAAAAGTCCCTAACGTTCGAGTCGCGCGAGCATCCCACGATCAGTCACAAGTGTCATTTACATTTACGATAGGAGCAGTTTCTCATTAATCATGCTGTCACGCATGAAACGGTCTCCCGTTCTCAATTTCAGACTCCCGTTTGCCGCAAAATCCGCCGCGACCATCGAAGATTACGTAATTTTGCACTCGATTGCAAGGTATCGTTACGTAAAGGGAAAACACACCGAATCATTCGTGAAAAAAGTACCATCGGCCGTGAACAATCGCTCACAGCGGCTCGCTAGTTTCGTCTCCGCCTCCACCTTGCTTCCTTAGATTCGCTATCGCTCTCGAGTATTCCCCGGCTCTGACAGCTAGGTCGGTAAATAAAAAAAAATGAAATCTATAGCTATGTATAGATGGAAGTTCGTTATGCAACTAGAAGATCGTAAAAATACCTTGTTTATCGAAACACGCGCGTTGTTGCGTACACAGATGAATGTATTAACAGGGAAATGCTTGCAAAATATCGTTTAGATTTTTCGTAAAAAATGTCGGCGAAGCCTTACGCTAGAATACAAACTCGTGGTTGGATTAGGCGCGTACGGTGGAATAAGAACTCACGGTGGAATAAGGACTGTGGTATTTATCAGGCGCGGTCGATCTTCGACGCTCTACGCTTAACGCGCAGCGGAAGTTTTTAGAAGTTTCATATCCTTCGGACGGGTAAATGTATGCAACGACTTGGTTGTCGGTATTTTTATAAATATACACTTAAACCGAGGTTAAAGAATGGTCCGTCATTTTTAATATTCGACAGGTCTTTCGTCGGTTCGGTTAAACGCACTGTCGAATTTGTTAACAACATTATGGCCGTTCCGGAGTCGAGCAACGCTCGAATAAGTGGCGGAACTAGCCCGCGAATTAATTGCAACGCGCAACCAGTTCTGCGGTGCGTTAAGAACCGCTTTAACAGACGCATTCCTCGCGAAAGGCCACGTGTGCGCGCTGCATTTTTCCTGTCATGGGATCTGAGACTGGTGGCGGTTAAACGAATGGTGTTAGCGTACTGGTAACCATCGCATAACGTGTTACGTTCGTAGCTTGGCTGCTGCTTAACGTCGTACTGCGTGAAACCATGTTACGCGGCACTACATGCAAGTGGAAATTCTATCGCAGAAATACACTGCGTTATTCGTATCATTGCATCTCGGAAGAAGATGAGGATCACCGGGGAAATAGAGGATAGCTGTGACAGCTGAGAGGCGTCTTTTTCTATAGCGAACATTATTAGAATAAATAATACAAACAGCAACGTGCACACACCAAGCGCGATAAAACAATGGATCCTACTTATAATTGGCGACTCGCAAGTTGAACAACGGGCAAGTGAAAAAACTCTCTCTTCGTTTGGCGCTTGACTCGCAGAACGGAAACGCGAAACGATTTGGAACTTTTGCCAGAACGTTTCGTTTGGCTCGCATGGATCATATCCTGAATACTAAAGGAGCGTTGCACGTTTATAGCGTAGTAAAAATCGTCGAATAAAACTGCTCGAGATATCGGACGAATATTCGCGAGAACATTTTTTTTTTAGGCGAGTAATCGAGATTCGTCCGTTTTATCGCGATAGGAAAACGTAGTGTACGTGCATTAGGAAACTGTAATAACTCTTCGGGTTTATAAACTGGACGTTTAAGCAAGCAGCACGAACCAACGAGACCTTTTCATTCAACGTGCTATTAATTACGTTTTAAAGCATGTTACGATTGATGCGTCGGTTCGCAGAAAGCTCGAAAATACGGTAAAATGTTAATCGTTCTGTACTTCTAAAATTTCCTTTTTCTATTTCTAAGTTAGCGTACGTATGTGCATGTATAAGATTGCTTAACGATCAACGAGAGATTTTTTTGATAAACTTCGATTTCTATAAAATCTCCTCGGAGATCGTATGCTGTCTGATTCTATTCCAAAGTATTAATATACGTTGGTAGCATTTGCGAGAAACGTTTCAAATGTCATTTTCTGAATAAAAAGTTTCAACAAGTGGGGGATGAGAACGCGAGGGAATACGCTGATATTTAAAACGAATTAATTTAGGGTGTGACACACTTTCGGAAATCACCTTGCGCGTAATATTGTCTATGGTCTTAATTCCTGACGGAGGATGTCGTTTGCCGGCATTAAATTTTGGACTTGACCCACTTGTGCTTCGAGTCCTTCAATTTTATAGAACTCGAGGCACTCGTATCTATCGTGTTTCTTTTGATAATGGCGCGACATTAAGCGTAAAATATTTTTATCATTGCATCAACGGTGTATCTTGCCACGTTACTTTCGTAAGAAACATTGTGAATTTTTCTCTTCTGGTTGTGAATTTCAAATTAATACCGATTAATATTTTTCATCTTCTTAATGCTTCTTCTGTCTCTTATCGCGAGAACTTTTCATAGTGGAAAAAAGAAAATAGAAATTACATCGAACTTTCCACGATTAATCCACTGTGTGTATTTAATAACGTTTACGTTTATAAATGTACAATTATATTTATTTCTGTTAAATCGATAAGGATCGATTTTAGATGGAAAGACTCTGTTTCAACCGTGTGCGATCTTTCAACCGTGTCGTACGTTCTACCAGAGCAGGAAACAGTCGTCGTGCATTCGTATCACAATAATTTCGTTTTTACGTCCCTAGGAGCAGATTTCAATAGCGAGCATTCCGACATTGTAGCCATATTTGCGAGTATTCCATGCGATAAAACGCCGCAGAAAGAAAAGGGGAACAGTTTTCATGAACGAACAGATCCCAGGACCTACTTACTTTGAATTCTCTTGACCATTCCCGGCAACATTGATACGATTCCGTGTCATTCGGTCAGACCTGGAATATTCGAAGATTTCTCTGTCGACGATCCTCCTCTGCCATAGATCGAGCCTTTGATCGTACACCATAAAGCCCGTGAACGTTGATCGATATCGTTGCTTTTATGGCGGTGAAACGGATATAGTTAACGCGATTTATAAACTTTAGGCTGGCCGAAGCAACTTTCTCTAATATTCCGCGAAACTGCGTCTATCAACGACGATTAAACGATCGTGTCCGCAAAATTATGAAACTAATAACGATCCTGTAAAATTACGAAATTCGGTGATCCCCGACGAATGGATTAATACGATTTCTCGGCGGCTTGATCGATTCTGTTACGTCGAGAGCAACGAGACCACGACGAGAAGGCTGAGAAAACACGATAAGCGATCGAATCGATTGCAGAGTTTCCGTTTAAACGTTGGCCATTGAAATGTTGCAAGGAAGGTGTCTATAAGGCGGACCATAAATCGTTTCGGAAAATTGCCAGATTGCCGTGTTCTTTTACGAGTTTCAGCAAGAACTTGCTTACGAGTAAGACGGTTAATATGTAGCACGGTTGAAGATAATCGCGTGTAAGTTGCAGGTTTTATGGTCAGTGGATTGGTTACTGTTACGTAGTTATTGGTTTTTATTCGAGAGAGGGTTGATGCGTTCAGTGTTAGTCGATTGTGCTAGGTGTAAAGAAAACTCGATGCATTTTAATCGTTGCGCGGAATTTAAGAAATTTCTTACGCTTTTTGTGGCGAAGAAAATAATTACGCGTTCTATTTCTTGCGAATTATTTAACGACGTACATCAATTATTAAATGTCCAGATACTTTGGTCAATTTCTGGTACAGTGGTGTTACTAAACTACGCGAATCAACGACAAATTAACCACCGAAGGTAGTATCATCGTCTTTTCGCGAAATTGACAGATTATACATTTAAATTACTTTGATATATCGCAACATTACAGTGTTACAACAATCGAACGTACCGATTTATCGTCGCTTTCGGATATCATTACTTCGAGCGAAACGCACGCGAACCGAATAATTGGCGAGTTAATCTGTCTAACCGTTTCGCTTCTTTCAACATCCCATTGCCTAGAATCTCAGAAATTACTACGAGCCCTAACGTTTTCCCACAAATATTCCACAGATACGCGTTATCTGGCAATAAATTTATTTGTCCAAGTATTCGAATCGAACGGCACGAGACGCGAAGCGACATCCTGCTACGGCTGACAAAACAATGATTACCGGAGCGATGATCTGCTCGAGCGTGTCTCGCGTCTCGGCGTACTCGACGATCGTCGCTCGAGCGTGCTACGTTTGCGCAACGCTCCAACGATCATCGACTGCTCGATCCCGCGAAGGTTCGATATCCGCTTCACGCTGTTTTCCAGACGAATATTCTTCTCTATTGGACGAATACGAACGCGACACAAACGCGACCACCAGCACCGTACGATTTATTACTTGCACGGCGAGTGGTGTGGACAGCTTCGCGAGAGAAACACATGCCGACCAGGCGACGTTCAACAACGAGTAATTGCTCCACGGTTGCATCGATCGCTCGATTGTCGTTTTCTAGCTCGTAAATCGACATCGAAGAATATTCCGATTGATTTGAGGACCTCGCGCGCGAAGCTTTCATTTACTCGATGGAAAGAATGCAGCGTGATTTAGACGAAAGCGTACTTTTCAAAGCGATCTTCGATTACAAATTAATAGCGTCAGATACGTTACAACCGCGTCGCTTCGATCGCGCGTAAATCCGCGAAACAAGCAACGAAGACCGTTTGATTCCGCGGGACAAGGTTAATTTCTCGCTCCGTCGTTTTCCGAATTATCCGCGATTCGGTCGTCCAGCAACGAACATGTCGTCGATGCACGATGCTCTTTCGCGCGTCGACCTTGCCCTTCTTCGCGATTCCCAGCTCGACGAGGCCTCAGCTTGCACAGTACGAGGTTCCTACACTCGTTCCGTGTTCGACGCCGTTATAATACGTATAATGTCCACTTGGACGCGGCTATGTTGCTCGGAAAGGAAGAAACGGCGAACGTAAATGAGAAAAGTAAATTCGTAATTATCGAGAAATACGAGTTTCCGGCCAGTTGCCGCTTTAGTTCCGTTTTCGAGGGGGCAAACTGAGACGAATCTTTGATAATGCCGGATTAAGGTATAAGGAGACGACAAGGGAGAGGCCCTTTTTACCTCCGAGCCTAACAGAAGGACTACTGTTCGTTCATAGGTCAAGGAGATGGAACCGTTCGAGGAAACAAATCGATCTGAAATTATGCTTTCTCTAATCGTCTCGTTATTGGATGTTGAAGTGGTTATCACTTCTAAGAAAACTTCTACGTCTGATCTGTTTAGTTTCCTCGATCACCGAAACCATCGAGAGTGTACAGACGATAGACAGGCGACCAGCTCAAACTGTACTCATACTTGTACATACGCTTCTTCGTCAAGTATATTTTCTATCTTGCAATTTACCCACGCGTTCCTCTATTCATATAACTAATAACCTCAACGTTGGAAATGGATACTTCTATAGGCTTAGGGTTGAGTAGATTTTATCGATATTATTCGATAGATATCTATTTGTTATTCTATCATCTACGTATCCGAGTTTTCAATATCGACAAATATTTTACGAACGTGCTTTGCCAGTTCATAAACTTTGCCACCTTAAAGCCTCTTCGTGCACTTTCATTTCTTCGAATTCGAAACTGTACATCGCATTCGCCGTATTCTGTGTCAGGCGACGTCTCTAGTTGCTATGCAGGACGGAAGCCCGCGGAAACGCGAAAGAAACCAGAGGGCAAAGCACTTTCCTCAGCGGCGATTTAGCGGAGGTCGTGAGCGGTCTGCGTATCCGGTGAAGTCGGCCATCTGCTTTTTCCCTGGCGATGCGACGCTCCATGCACTTTAAAATCTATCGGAATCTGCGAGCAGAGCGACCGACCGCTAATTCGAGCCGGTTTTTCACTTTTCCACTCGAACACGCCCAGCTTCCAGCGCTTATCATCCGAAAAGCGATTCGATGTACACACTTGGCGCGCTTTTCCCCCCCATAACACTGAATACTCTGCAATTTTTCGACTTTTGTCCTTAACGAGTATCATTTAGATTGATTTTTAATTTTGTAATCTAGAAATTGGACTCTGTATTTGATCGGAGTATTTATCTTCTCCTCGGACAATAACTAGAATCCTCTCTATTTTTCAAACTTCTAAATAACACGCGACGATAATCGCTAGACACAGCTATAAACGTAGCTTGGCAGAATAACTCAAGACAGATCTGGATTAAGTTGTTTAATTTGGATTTATATTCTATATATGTATCTCTATCGTATATCGTACGCGGAGCAGCAAGATCCATCGAATCTTACGAAGAAATACAGATCGCAGGAAGGAGGATCGCGGTTTATCTTTCCGGTGGATTTTTCCGCGAATGAAACATCGCTAGGGCGATATCTTCCCGGCGCTTGCAGCGCGTAGCCCGCGATTAACGCAACCCACGTCGACCTTAATAAGCGATAATTCTCGTCTGCACAGGCTGGCGCGCGCGAGAACGAAAGTTGCAGAACGCGCACGCGACACGGGGCGGAAGTTTCGCTGTAACCGATGTTATTACGCGCCTCTTCGCAATCTGAAGCGATTTATCGGTTAGCCGAGGCGAGTGCAACACGGACGACCGTACGGTTTTCTATGCTGATGTACCGTTAGAGTCTATTATTAACATTAAAGCTTCGCGGTCCGTCTGTTTGATACAATAGACTAGAAATGCTAAAATTCATCTGCTGCTTATTTGTGATACACCATGCTCCTACGAGTGCGCGAGCCTGGACTGCAGAATGCGAGGGATGGTGATTCTTCGAGGATGGTAATTCTTCAGGGACGGCTCTTCGAAGATATTCTATGGATATTCTCCGAGAATAGAAATTCTTTGAGGATGGCGATTCAGAGGGTATTCACCGAGGGCCGTGATCCTTCGAAGATATTCTCCGAGAAAGAATATTGTTTAACACGATGATATTTTTGGAGATGTTTCTCTCATTAAACAGAGAAATTAAGTCCAGTCCGCCAGTAAGGAAAATTCCTGCAAAGAACAGACGCTATTTTGCGAATCAATTTCCAACTCTCACTATCGTACGAAAAAGATGAAAGAAGCCAAACATGTTTCATTTATGTACGTATGTATATGAAACCGAACAACTTTCAACGATGGAAATGTCGGTCGTTGCATCGAGACGCACGAAGCGCGTGTCTTACATACGTAAAACAGCATGGAAAACTAAGAAAGAGAAATAGCGGCGGAAAAAGTGGTTCATAAGTATTCCCGTGGCGAGGATTCCATGGAAAGTGTATCGAAATCGATGTTTATTCTTTGGCTTTTCCCTTTTTATCCAGCGATGTAGTTGATACCGTGCCATCGATCTCGTGTCCCGTACCTTTCGTTTCTCCAATAAATTCGCCGACATATTCACAACGACATCTTCCGTTCTACATACGACGGTACAAATACAAATTCGAAGCCAAGTGACAAGAGTCACGTGCAAAAGGTTCAAGATTTTATTTCGCCACGCTCACAGACTCAACGGAACAAATTAACAATTTTCCTCTGTAATTCCCTTCCGTTAAATTTTCGCCAAACTTTCCGCTTAGGGCCGGTACTTTTCTTTTTAATTAACGCCTTTTGTCTGGAAATCGAGACGCGGCATTCGGTCGTTTCTCCTTTATCGACTCGTTGCTCCACGTCCATCGTGGGAGGTGGGTGTGGAACCGTGGTCGTCGTCGGCGAGGGAATCTAATATTGAAAGCCGAAACACAGACGCGAGGGAGCGTAACGAGGATGTAAAAGATTCTTGACCTCCTTCCATCGTGGCAGTGTCGTTCTTCACGCTTTACGTTTCCACGTAATAATCGGCAGACACGAAAGGACAGATGCTTTTAACGAGTGCCTGTGCATTTCTTCGCGAGTACCGCGCCTGTCTGCACGCGCTACGCCAACGAGGAATACACAGCTCGAGCAACCCCTTTGATAACGCGACACGGCTGCTGCGGTCACAATGGAAATTTTCATTTCGAAACGGACCGAGGAAGGAGGCGAACCACCAGGGACACGACGCGCCGATTGTTTTTCTTCAACCTGCGGAACGTCGTCGAGGAAACAGGTTTTCGCGAGGGTGCCTTTGTGTTGGGTGGCCGGAGTGATGTTGTTTGGTACTTGCGATTGATTAAAATCATTCCGCAGTCGACGTATAAAATATGCTTGCGTACGTGTATTCGCCTTGTATTCCGCAAGGAGTCTGTTTTATTCTCTCGATACGAGTTCTTCGTAATCGTGTAACGTTTCCTCGAACGTATCGCATTGAAGATATAACGTAATAATAAAATTCTGACGTCACTTATCAAATACGTCAGGATATTTATTCCACGGAATTTACGTATCCTGGTCGATATCGTGTCTTTGCGATTATCGTTCGAACAATCCTACGACGCGCTACGAAAATCTATGCAATTACCGTACGCACAAACAAGTCGTTAGTATCGGTCGATCCATTACACAGTGATCTATTCAACCATGACTTACTCCTATCTGCCATGCATTTCTTAGCTGAAGCTACACCTTAATTACGATTACGAAATCGACAGTTGCCCATTTTTTGCGATATAATTTCTGCGTCGCAATTGAAAGCGGTCTTCATAGACCGTTTCATAGGATTTTCATTGGAAAAAATTAGCATGTATTTCATCAAAGACGATAGTCTAAGGAGAAGAATAGAAAGATACTATTCACAGCGTTTACCCTTGTAGTAATAATCTAATAAGGATAATTCCTTGGCGAATCTCAAGAATCTCACTTTCTTCCCATAGTAATAAAAACAAACGTAGAAACTAAATCTTACGTTTATTCCGTAAGAACTCGCTGTCACAATTACGCGAGAAATTACACGAAGCTGCGTCATTAAGAAGAACAATGAAGTAAATGTTACAAATTCCGACGTACACAGTTAGTTTAACCTATTAACGCTCTTTCCCAGTGTCTTAATTCTCGTTCCAACTGTTTCTTTTCTATTCCCCTTTTTCTCTTTTCGCCATTTCCCATATATTATTCGTATATTCGTCGATGGACATCGCGTTCAAAACATTCGTTTATCAGTACGTCTCTACGATTTCATTCTCTTTAAGATTTCATTGCATGGAGGTCGCGAATAAGAAGGAAGACGCGGTTGTCTTTAGACAAGGTGGCACCGATCGTAGCTATTCCTTCGTCGCGCGATGGCCCTTTATCGTCCGTAATAACGTTCATGGAGTCTTTCGGAATATTTGACGGAATACTTGACAAGGATGCGAAATATAAGACGCCTCAGAGGACGAGTATCATCGATTAGGTTGTAACGTGAACGGAGATTCGAGTGGGCCTTGAACCAAATTGATTTCGAGCGATTAATTAAAATGTTTCTTGAGTCGTTTACACATGAACGAAGCCTGAATTCGAAAATACAAGATTGTAATGTTTTAAGACGCTGTTAGATATTAAAAAGGATACAAATTACTTAATGTATCTGATGTAGGACGAAATTTGTCCGAAAACGACTAATTTCGCGAGGAATTTTTCACTCGAAGATTCGTCAAGAACGAATTACGACTGAAAAGAAAACGAGGACGCTATAAATCATTCGTTATCTCCAGGCAGAATATCTAACGCCAGGTAAATGTTAATGGCGAAACTGCTTTGCATCAATCGCGAAAAGCTCGCTCCGCTGATGAATAAATTCCACGACAGTTCGATGAAACCCGTATTCAATTACGATTATTCGATCAGATTATGACACGTTGTCCAATACTTTAAGAAACTTCCCGAATAATCTTCGTTCAAGCACCAAAGACATCATTAACGGAAAGATCAATTATACCGCTAATTAATTGCTTTGGAACGAACCTCTTAACTTTAACCTCTTAAATCTTCGGAAGAAGTTGTTAAAGAAGTAACGGTTTGACAAATTGCCCTTCTCGTATAAGAGGAATGTTCGAAATATGCTTTCGAGTAATCGGAACGCCGGAGAAGTGCACGGATAAAGAATCATCGCGTCTTATCGAACGAATGTTTCGACAAAATTTATCCGTGTTTCTATTTGTCCCATAAATTATATAAATTTTATATACGAAATCGTTCCCACGTATTTGCTCCGCGGCGAAGGTGAACGAGTTTGGAATTTTGATTTAGCACAGGATTCGTGGAACGCGTTAAAGATCTTCCACGATATCATCTTGATTGGAAAATTTGAAAAATCACAACGGATTATCGAAAGAAGCGTAATTTTTCGCATTGTCGGAGGAAACAATATTTTTCACGTTTTTCAGAGAACAATCGAGCGACTAACGTATAACTATCGGATTAAACTTTCGATCTTTCAGCTAAAAAAAATGGCTCATCGGTGTCCGAAATCAGCATAAAACGATCGAGTATCGCGAAATTGAGAGAACAAAAGTTCGAAGAAATCGATCTTACGCTATTGCCTAACGATAATCAGCGCTTTCGACGCTAATTTGATAGGGTAACACCTCTTTTTCTTCAATGTTGCGGTCGATAAGTTGTTTTTACGTCGATCGTGGAAACACACATTTTCTCTTTGTTAACGTGGCTTTATTGCTTCGATTCGACTTGCCGCAAAAACAATCGCGCCTTGCTGTTCTCTGCTTATTTGCATGATTCTGTCCGAGGTACGTTCACTTTTCCTCGCTTAATTTGACCAATTACCTTGGAAGGTTCTTGCTTACCGACCGACTGACGTATAGATCGCAATCGCAACTATCGTTCCGTCTGAAATTCTTCCGGATCGACGCAATTCGCCTAACTATATTTATCGAAAATCGATACGGTAATCACACGGTTCGTATTAAGAGGATACGTTCACCAAAAGTGGTACAAACTGAAAAGAGCTACATACAGTGACGCACGAAAGTGTGATAAATCCGTGAAACACCGAGATCGAGATTAGATGTGAGATTTCGATTAGCGTTAAAAGAGTATTTACGATTAATTCGATGAAATCTTTTCTGTAGAAAGTATTCGATACCGAAAGTGTGAAAAATCTTTTCATCCTAATAATACGTTAAAGGAATCGAAGGTTTCAAGTAAAGCATCAGCAATGCGTTGAAACGCGATTCAGAGTTTTGGTGTTTCGTCAATATCGCGCGTAATTCCATTAAGCAGGCAAACTCCGCGCGAATCCTAATTGCGTTAACGCGCGTCGATGCATCCTGCGAGTTTTAATAACGTTAGCTGGAATTCTGTGGAGACGTCGGAACAGATTTGGCGAAGGATCCGCCGGGAACCGTGGGTAGCATCAGCCGTAAGGACCTTGGCCCTGAAAGTCTGAGAAATCTTATTCGTTGCATAGGATTACAGCGCGCGCTTGAGATTTTCCTCGCGTAACGCCATCGCTGTGAACCTGCACGCGCGTCCTTGCGATAGTTGGAGAATATTTTTGATTGTCAACGATAGAGAAACCTCGATTGAAACGAACGTACGTACTTACTTTCAGCGAAGAAAAGTTAAGAATGGAAAATTCCGAGAGCAGAGCTTGAAACGAACGTGTGTGGCACAGCAAATAGAAAGGAAAGCGATCTTTGCAGGAAGCACGGGGTTTACTAACATAATTTTTGTTGCGCGATCTCTACAACAGCGATCGCGAGCAATTTTTTGCGGAACCTCGCCAGTTTGAAACGTTTTAGACGTTTAACTTTCAGAAACTGAATATTAAGGAGATACCGGAACAGCGTTTCACGAGGAACCGTGTGATTGTTATCACGATTAGACGTAATGAACGCTCTTACGCAAAAACTTTGTTCTCTCCTCGAAGCAAGCCTTTCAACCGTAGATGAATGAAAGGAGTCAAACGATGCTACAGTTTCACTTGAAAGTCGATAACCAATAAGGAACTGCATCTTATCGTACATTATGGCTTCCGCCTTTTGTCTAAATGTACGAACAAGTGCAGTACTTTTCGTTAAACGTTTTTTTAGTAAAACGTGTAATACACGTGATCGATATCGATGATCGCTTTCAGCCATTTTCCTTTCAAAATTGGCTATCGTTGGTATCTATAATACCATATATAATATATATAGCATAGTTAACACAAGCGAACAATATGTTTCACCACATGCAAATTTATAAGATTATCGTTTACCGTTACCACCGAAGATATCTATCGTCTTCGTCTCTCTCACAGACTGTCTTTCGATCCTCCTTCCACATCCAAACCTATTGTCTGTCAGTACGTTTCCGTCATTCCGCATTCACGCATCGCTGGAAAGCTTCGACCATTTCCCATTTTTAGGATCACGCTTCGTTCGGACCCAAGACGCAGGATTAATCTGACGAAAGACGAGTAACGGAGCTCGAGTGAGGCATTTGCCTGTCAGCGTAGTGCACGATGGTCGCTGCGATGGTCAGTGGCCGCTGAAAGCGAAAGGACGAGCGCGGTTGGCGCGTAAAAGAGGGGTGAATGCTGGGTATAGGAACGGCGGTGTACGCGCGCGAACCATTTGCCCGTTCCTTGGCCGGGACAACGTGGACGAAGTCGGTAGCGCGAGCAAAGAGGACACGAGCGATCCGACTAGTCGCGCGTATCCGACTCGTAGGCAAAGTCGAAAGTACTACTCGTGGGGAACCTCGTGGACCGAAAGTGGTGGACGCACGGCCGCCGTCCGACCGCGGCCAATGCCAGTCACCAGTGAAACGTGAAACGCGAAACTGGGCGAAAGTTTTGTCCTGATCGCTGGTCGAGGAGGGAGACCACGATTTGTCGCGAATTCGTAGCGATTCTTTATTAGAGCTCGTCCACACCATCCGGACAGCTCATTCGGGTAACGAGTGTCGCGTGCTGTCCTCGCACCTGTTGTGTTCGCGTATCCTGTTCGGTTACGGTACTCTGTTGTTTCGTTACAGTACTTTGATCGTGGAAGAGGAAGTGCAGTCGTGGTCGAAGGAAGGTTGGTATACCAGACAACTGGTGCAATTGTTTGGCAGTGTCGGGTATCGTTGAAGCAAGATGCGCGCGACGAGTGATACGTTTCATGGGACGTTGAATGGTTGATCTCGTTTTGTCTCTTCCAGGAATGGTACGTTTGATCAAACGATATCGCGCGATTACGAAGTTAGGCGATCTGACTCTAAATGCAACAGGACACAATGACGAGATGTATGAGATTTTGAAATACGAATATTGCGGAAATATGAATGGAGATGGTAGAGGATCGAATGGAAGAAGTTTTAAAACTTCCGCTTTTATATTTTTACCGGGTGAAACCCAATTAGTCGAGGAGAATTGTGTTATTTCTCGCTCAAGATATTCCCTCGAAATGAAAATCCTATGAACAGAAGTTCCATCTTCCTTCAATTTCGATAAATTCTTTTACGCTTTAAGTAATAGAAACAGAGTAGAAAACGATGTCAGGGAAAATAAACCACTGTTGTTTTCATACATTTTCTACGCGGTCGCAGCGAATAAAAAGTTTCGAGTGATTCATTGGAGGAGAACTTCATTTGAGTAATTGCTCAGGAATTTACTCGTACCAGCTCTAACGTAAATATATGTAATTCCGATAACGAATTAGAGAACAAGCGGGGCGAATAGAATTACGGAAGCGATGAAAGTCGACTTTTATAGCATTTCAAACGGGTACAACATCTCTGAAAAGGTTAAAGTTCCATGTTACAAAATCTCGATCGCTGATCGATCAATTTTTCGAGACGAAACCGCCACCGTCCTAACCTAAATACCTTCCTACCTCAACAGGCGATTTATTCCTGATAAAATTGCAGAAGAGAACGCGGTCCGGTTCTGGATGATAACGCTCAAGGTGCGTGCTTGCGCCATTAAGACAGATACCGTTCACTCGCGCAACGCGAAACACGTAATTGAGCGAAAGTTTTGCCGCTCGGTTGTGGGGTACGCGGACCGGAAGTATCATTACGCCGTTTACGAGCTTCTTATTAAGCGCTTCTTTCGCTGCGCCGTGGTTTCGTTCGGATCGTCGAGTTACTGCGGCGCGTCTGGTCACAGGGAACCACGGGTCGTTTGCACGTTGCTCGACGAAATTCGAGGCTGTTGTCGGAATGGCGGAAGTTCGCGACTGACAAGTATGATCGGGCAATTTGCGACTTTTGATCTTTCAGTGATAAACCGAAGCATTAGAATGACGGACGCGTTAATCTCTTAAATCGTCGTTGACTTTTCATACTTTGTCACTATTTTTTTACGCTATCGGAGCAACCATTAAAAGGACAGAATCTGAATACGACTCGCAGAATTATTTATATATATATATATATATATATATTATTTAGAATATTCAAAATAGTCGAAGCGGTCGGTGCAAGATAAGCGTCATCCTTCTCCGTGATCACGTTGAAACCTTTATCGTTTCTATGCCGGAACAAACAGCGACGCCAGGGATAATAACGGCGAGAATTCGGTTAAAACGGTGCATCCGATCGCCCGGCCACCTCCACGACCCCTCTAATCGGATCGTGCTTCTGCGAGAAAACGGTGCGCTGCGTCCTTGCACTTGGAACGCCTGCAAATTTATACGGCTTTCATCCGTTCGCTACTTTAAAGTAGGTTCGCCGTTTCACTTGTGCTCAACTTTAACTCTCGGCTCGTGCTTCCGTTCCTCTCGAGCACTGTCTTAGCGTTTCGCTCTTTCACGAGTTCTTCCAGACCTACGCTTCATCAAGGTCGAACTTGGCGATCCGTGAGTGCATACGCATTTGCATAGCTGTGCAGTTAGTTCGTGCATCGGTAAGGCAACACGCAGGCCGTTTACGGGTATACCGTTCCTTTCTTCGGCATAGATATAGTATGCTGATTCCGTTAGCGAGTCGGCGAGGAAAGTAGAAAAATATAGCGACGCTACGATTTTCTGTTTCGCAGCAAAAGTCGCGAGAAATATCCTTTTCTTTTGAAAACTAGAAATCACTTGGAATTGCTATTCCTTTGCGACGAATAACCTTACGGGAATACATTAATTTCTTCGTAGACGATCGAATTGAAAATTTACGAAGAGTAGAGTCGATCGGTGTGGGATCTGAGAGACTTGCGAAATTTGACAGAGTTGTTTTAGTTATGGAAGCACTGAGAAGTTTGTTACATCACGTATATAATAATTATTTGCGTATATGCGAGTATAGGTTTCATACGAATATGACTTTTGAACAATTTATCCGAGAGAAACTCTATCTTAGTCCCTTTTATCGTGGAAGGAAGTAGCTAAATACACAGTAACGTATCGTTTAGTGATTGTCAAATTGCTAGTTCGCGCAAACGACAGACGTTATAATTATAAGAGCGTTTGCTAATATCAAAGTAACAAGTTTAATCATCGTGATTATTCGTTGTATGAAATACACTTTCAGATTCTTTCCTTCGTACATGAAATTATGACAGCAGTATAATTTTCTCCACATGCGCACAATACATGCACGCGTTTTGTTATGTAAATATTTTATAAATCATTTTCTCAATTATTTCAGCAAGAGAAAACAAGCTTACGGTTTGCGCGAAGTAAAATAGTAAAATCGAACTGTCGGATTACAGTGTGATAAAAGCAACGATGAAAAAAGAAATCGGATTTCCTTTTTCAAAGCGGTAGCGATCGTCGCGAACTACTCTATTCATCCTGAGATCCCCCGGAGTATGTCGAGTTGATTGACAGCCTCGATTCGCGTAATGCCAATTTGTTCGAGTTACGGTCACTAACATCGTCGAAAGTGAAATCGTGGCGTGCAAAAACGCCGACACAGATCTTCGTGATAATTTGTCGTCGACTTCTTAACATTCTTCCTATGTCATTGTCATTGTAACCTTACCAGTCAAAATCTGTCTGTCTCACTTACTCAATGTGTTATAATATATAAACTCAAATTTGTATTTTTATCGTTCAAACATTCTAATTCAATTATTTACCGACTCACTCGTTCGACTTACTCGAAGCATTTTCTTCCTTTTGTATAGTGCAATTTACTATCGTAGAATCGTAATCGTCGTAAACCTGCCAAACGAGCTCGGCAATTAATATTTTTCGGATTAACTATGTTCAATGATGATTTAACGTTGCAAGTAACTCGAAATATTATAGATACGTGGAAGAAATATTTCGATATTCGAGTTCTCTCGCAATCGAATAATCCAAATCGAAATCCAAACGAACCTCGCACCAGTGTCGTCCTCCCGTTACGTCAATTTGTCATCATTCTCGATTTCGTTCTCTCTCGTTCCATCGAGTTTTCCCCGGTATCGCGCGTTTCACAACGTAGTCCGTGTCCAATTTACAGAATTTCACCGCGGGAACAATTACACGGTCCTACCGCGCAAATGTATTACGCCGGTGCTTTCTCTTTAACTTGAACTTAATTGCACGGCGAACACCGAGAACCTGGTCGCTTCCCTGTCGACGCTGGTACGCTCCTAGTCCGGCTAACACGGTTTCCTAGCTGTCTGACCAGTATAGTCGATCCAACGAAATCTCGCCACGTGTCTCTAAAACTTGGCCCATTCGCGCCTTCCTAACCATTCGCCCAATCCACGCATCTATAGCACTTGAAACACAGTCATTCGCGACGCATAACCGCCGAAAATTTACACTGCGCAGCGATATATAAGCGATATAAGCGATATAAGCGATATAAGCGATATATCGGAAAGATAAATGCCACGACACTGATCAATCCGTTTTCCTCATTTCCTGGCTGCATCGTTGAAAAGGCTACGCCTTTCGTTATAAATGCGAAGAATACTCCCTTCCAC
Organism: Bombus confusus; assembly: GCA_014737475.1. Taxonomy (NCBI): domain Eukaryota; kingdom Metazoa; phylum Arthropoda; class Insecta; order Hymenoptera; family Apidae; genus Bombus; species Bombus confusus. The sequence goes on from JACXIV010000009.1 coordinate 2,020,679, forward strand.
CAGCGATCACGAGCCTAATTGCTCTACGGAACGTCCGATTCCCCCGGCCGCAACAAAAGACGCCAAGATAATTCAGGTGCAGGCCGTCTTTTCCATGCGAGCCATCGTGTACATGGTGCGAACGTTGCATCTTCAGTGTGATCGGCGAAGATGCAGCGTCACAGAGCTCGACAGTGCGTGCCAGGTGACGAATCATCGTGAATAATTTGCAGACATGCACGAGGGTAAGCTGTGACCGAGCTGAAGAAGAAGAGGACCAAACATGACGCGATCAGGGGAAAAGCTTCCTTCGATTTCGTCGGTACTCCGCTGGTTTACCTTGGCGACGTTCCTGCTGGTCGTCGTCCGTCTTGATCTTGCCACAGGTACGTTAAACGATATTTTATGGCTGCGTGAGTTTCAGAGCGGCGATTCTCAAACAGTGTGTCGTGTCACGCCACAATATCGAGAATTATAGTAGCGTAAGATCGCAACTCAAAGTGTTAGAAAGATTTAACAGACTAATATTTAACAAGATCGAACTTTCTCGATATTAGCCAAAAGTATCCTATTAATCGAGATATACTATTAAACGATAGCGATTTGTGGCTGAAATGTTCCGAAACTTGGAAAATATCGGCGCGACGATAAGAGAGCGTGTAGAATCGCCAAATAAAAGTCATATTGTTTTCGACGCACGATATTTAATTCAACAGATTCGCCGCACCATTCTCACCGATATAATTTCGTTCTCGAGCATCGGATTTTATCGACGCTCTTGAACGCTGTACGACCAAGTTTCTGTAGAAATGTACGCGCAAGCTTTTATCACGCGATATTCTGTCACTGCGGATAACAAACAACCCCGTTATTTCTCTCGAGTGTAATACTATTTCTATATTATAGTATCGACGGACGACGATATTCTTTAATACGATTTAACTGGTCGATGATATTTGATATTATCGATAATTATCGTGCACTTTCAAGGAATATTCGTTTTTAAGTAAGTACCTATCATTAATGAAAATTTAACGCGTCGTTACCGTTTAAATAAACTTATGAAACAGCTGTATAGAAAATTTACTAATAGAAGTGGTTTCGAATAAATATCGTTATCGCGTATGAAATAATCAAATTTTCCTATGCTTTGAACTTGACCTTCGAGAGGCGCTGAAATTTAAACCAAAACGAAGCACAGTCGATCGGACATTTCGCGACTCTCCTCCATTCGTCTGAGACTCTTTTCAGCCAACCGAGTTATTAAAGCGGAAAGAACAGTTCGTAACTTGGCAACCGTTCTTGCTCTCCGATAAAGAAAACAAAAAATAGAACGAAAAATAACAACCGTTCGTAACGTCGATTCCTTGCTCACGCATAACACGAGGAGGGAAGAGAGAAGGAGAGAAAAAGAAAGGGAAAGAGAAAGGGAAAGGGAAAGAGAGAGAAAGAGAAAATAATAAAAATATTCTGTGTGCTGTATGATTCTTTTCGCGCGTGAAGTGCAAGGCGAATACACCTAGATAAATCTATTCCTGACCTACTATCGCCCGCGACACTTTGAGAAACGCTGCTCCTTCGCTAAAATGGATCGTTGGTTGGTTCTCATCGTTACCATTTCAGATCGTGAGATCGAGGTCTCGTTCGTATTGAAACTGTAATTTGATGCTCGTTAATGAACCTTCGCCTATGCTTTGGTCGTGTGCAAGTGAACGAATTAAATCGGTGCATGGTTGGGTTCGGCGTATTGGCCTAGTCGATTTTACGATTTTAAAAACACGGAAGAAAAGCGAATCGTTCGGTATTTAGCTAATTGCTAGATATCGTTGCCATTTTTCGCAGTCTATTCCAATTATTCGTTTCGATTATTTAGGTAAATTAATGAAATTTTTTTTGAATAACCCGTCCTTCTCAATGCCATTCTGTTCCATGTTTTGGTTCAGTGAGACATATTTTTGTTTGACATATTATTTCCTCCTGCGCTGTATGGAAATAATCTCTTTGACAGCTCTCCAAAAGTAAAAGTTCCCTACTTTCTTAGTGTTCGTGTGTTCATGCTCTTCACCTCGGCGCTTTTAATTATTTTCACGGCGTGTTCGCGTATCCGTACATACATACGTACGCTGAGGTCATGCGTACTCGTACATACAACGTCGGAAAAAATTCAAGGTTTTTTAGAGATGTTTTGTAAGATATTCGTAAGAGCGCGGGAACGAAAAATATTTCGATAGAAATTCTTTCTCCCAATAAGGCGAGAAATAAAATTCTACTTTTTCGTATCGTGAATTTATACGTTAATCTCGCGAAAAGCATTATACGCATTTACTGATAATTCCCAAATCGGAACTACGTCGGACCATGACTTGTCTATTAGAAAACTTCAGGTTTTTATAGGATTCAAGATTCGCAGATTGAGATAACATTTTAACGTTTCAGGATTAAGTTAGGACAAGCATTCGCTATTCGAAACATTTACCGCGAGAAAATTACCCGTAAATCCTCTTAGACGTCGTATTTTAAAGGTAGATGATATTTGCAAAGGGTCGATATCGCGAGCCGCGCGTTCTCTTCTCTCGAGGCTCTCAAGGCGCTCCGTATTCTCGTTCTGTCGTGCGAAAATCTATATTATTTCGCGAGAATCTGCGAAATAATGTATCGAGGCCGCAGCGGATCTTCGGTAGCGAGCGTAACGAGCGTTTAGTTCCGCCTTTGGCTCCGGAATTTCGAGTTGTCCTTTTTCATCCTCGGATTAACGGGGACATTCTCGAAGGGAAGGAGACGACAAGGGCTGGAATGCAACTGACGATATACCGCTGCATAAACTGACGGACCTACTTAAATATACGTACACTGGCGCAACTTTGAGATCAGCTTTCGGAAAATTCGAGACGTTTTCTCGTTGCGACTTTAAGCTTTGTACTGCGTCCATTTACGAACAAAATTCTCGACAAAGTTTCGCTATCCTAATGATTTTTGTAGATGCAAGAACTACAATGTTCTGCGATGCGTTCGTGTACCTAAACGTGTACGTATATTACACGTACGTAAATTTTTGCAACGAAAGAGGTACGGCGAGAATACAGGAACACCGATCGGATAAAAATCTGAAAATATCTGTCCGTTGGATTTTAGCGCTTGCCAGTGTAGTTCAAGGAGATGCAAAATCGATTCTAGACACTTGGATAACGTCTCTCGTTAGTTGATTGCTAGGTCAAATATTCCGAGATGCTATGTACCGCATATTGCACTAGTCTACTACGCTTGTCCCTTCTAGAAGGGAATAATTCTACATTTTCATTTTCTTAATTTTTACCAACCATTTGATTGCTTCTAATCGTTCGTCGATTAATTTTCCTCGTTGAATGGAAATTGTTAAGTTCTATGATTTTCTATGTACGTACGTAGGTATATTAAACTTTGCATCTTTTCTCGTTTCGTTAAAATAGTAGCTTTTGAATTACGGTAACACGGTTTTATGCAAGCAGCTGTATTAGTCCAACGGAAAGTATTACAGCGTGGGCGGAACCCTACAGTTTATATCCATGCATTTTCTTCAATGGCCGTTTTATACAGCTCTTAAAGCAATTAGGCAAAACACATTTTTAATTAAAACAAGCGGATGAAACTTTGCGACGGCAAACACATTAATGCGGTAACTTTGTCCGTAGAAGCGTATCAGCGTGTTAAGGAATTTTCTCGTCGAATGCTTTGTCGAATGGTTAGGTTTTATTGTTAATATCAAACATCGAATCGTCAAAAGAAACTTCGCTATGATTAGAAAGATCGTTATCTATTTAAAATCCTAACTACAATCTGCTATTTAACTCGATCATTAATTCTCCATGTAATTACTTTTGCTTCATCGTTCCTTGACCTCCTCGAACGATGCATTTGCTATGACAGATTATAAAACGACGGGTTACACGCATCGCGGAGATCCAGGTATTACTTAACATACTTTTCATTTTATAGAAAGGTACGAATGATGAAGTGAAATATGATTTCTCAGTACCCGTTGTATATACAACAGACGAAGGAAAATTAATAATAACGTACACCTGAGATATTACTTTCGACTCGATCGCGCTTCAAGAAACTACGATTGTTGCAAGTAACAAGTATCAAATCGATAATCTCACAAAAATAATCACCGAATATATTTCGCCGAAATAGATACGAAACGGATATTCGTTCCTCCAAATAATCATACGATGATCGACTTTAAATATTTACTCGTTATTTACTTTTACATAAACTTCGCTTTCCAAGTTTGAACGAATCTCTGATTTTACGTTATGCCGCTGCCTTCGATTCTCATGTCATCGTTAGAATCTAGAAAGAGATTTTGAATATCCATTTCGCAAAAATAAATATATTTCATTCTTCCAAAGAATCAAGCGTCGATCACTAAAAAATCTTTATCGTCCACAAACGAGATTCTCCAGCTAATCTTCTTCCCAGCGAGCCAAACGAAATCAATTTATTCTGGAAACAAGCAAACGTAATCCGCCGACACACGCTTTTCAGTACGTTATTTCCTATAGAACGCGAATCGAGACGGCGAATTTTGAAGCATAGCAGAGCTTAGCTCGGGCAAGAGCACCTTAAAACATAACGACGACGACGACGACGAAGAACTTGCGGCACATATGCACGATGATGTACGAGCAATGAGCATGTCCAGCGATATTCGCTGGTGTCCGCGACGTCGAAGCGATGGAAGTGCGGAAACGTGCAAAAAGCTGGCCGACCTTGTCCCACTTCCTGGGAAGCTTTGGGGAACGAGCTTACTTGTGTAAATGCTACACAACACATGCAGCAGCCGCGGCCGGTAGCGCACAACCGAGTCGTTTCGTTATGTAATCGTTTCGTTATGTGTACCGGCCGTTTCAGAATTGTCGCCGCTTGTAGCTGAAGTGTTTCGATGTTGCCACCGGCAAGGGACAGTCTGTTACCCGTTACGTGCAACTCAATCGATGCCGGAGACGCGATTTTGGATTTTAATTCTCATACACAGATTCTCCTCTTTCGCAGATGTTTCAAACGGAGGTGTCTTTTTGGATCTTTTAATGGATTTTGCCTTGCTTTAAAAAACGTCGAAGGGAATTTTTGAAACGTTAAATCGGATATGAAACGTCTGTTCGAGATTCTTTAGCTCGTATCAAAAAGTATACAATAATAAAATCAATTGACACATTCGGATCACTAATAATACGCGTGGTGATCGAATAAAATTATGATAGCTTCGGAAATAAAAGGCGTTCTAATTTTCAGTCTGGATTTTAATTAAGGATAAAGGTAGATATGCTAATTGGGAAAATCTGTGAAAGCTTTTAGAAAGATCTCGGTAAAGCTGGCCCTATAGACAAGTCTTCGGACGAAAATTCTATTTTACGAAGAGCTGACATTTCGATGGTACGGTACGGTGATTTAAAGTTTATTCTTACAGAGAACTGGAGCAACGTTTGTTTCGATAATAGAAAATCTGAAGCCAGAGTATATAAATATATAAATATAATGGCGGAAATAATAACGATGATAATAATATAAATCGTTAATTTTATTTCTTTCAACCTATTTACTTTTCTATGAACTTACCAAGAAGACGATTCCAGATAATAATCGTATTATTAGCCTGGACATTTTCTCTGATGCGAAGACAATATAAATTTAGCTGGCACGAATAAATATTTAAAAACGATACGTCGACTACTTATCTCGATCTATCTCGAAGCAAAATTAGGATATACGAAACGAGGTTACCGAGCGAGCAGATATCTTAAGCATCTAGGAATATTTAGGAGAAATTTTAACTATCCGATCTTGTGATTAATCGAACAGTTTCCTAAAAATACAATCGAATTTTCAAACTTCAATGTACTTCCAATAATGCGCAATTCAAATATACCTAAATACAGATGTACGTCATAGTGTACATAAATTGCTATGAATTTCACAGCACTTATATCAACGCGCAAATATCGTAAAATATTTTTCCGACTTTAACACAGCTTATTGCATCAAGTCAATTTAAAGTGTCCGAATTTTTCGAAACAGTGTACTATTTAGCAGAGAACCACCGAGTAACTAACTACCACCGATATGATTTTCATTTCCGATGAAACCGATCGACTCCACCCTTTATTTCCTTTATCTCGATACTTAAGCACACGATTAACGATCAATTTTCAAAAAAGCAAACGACTTAATTCTACAAGTTCGTTTACCACAAAGAAATAACACAATTAACGAAATATAATTAATAATTCCGAGGTAGACTTCAAAAAGTAATGCTCCGACGTTGCTCCTTCTTGCCGCCTCTGAAAAGTAATTCTCCCCGAATCGACTCGTGGCGAGAAGACAAAAGAAAAGTGGTTCTAGAAAGAGAAGGAAGAAGAGACAAACGCGGAGAGAAAGAGATCGCGAGAACGAGGGAAGGAAGCAAGCAGGAAAAGAGTGGAAGGAAAGCGGACGACGGTGGGAAAGAAGTAGAGAGGACCTTTGCAACGGAAGGACAGTTGCTCCGTCTATTTAAGGTCCTTAAGAGCGCGTTTCCAAGTGATTCGACGGTTCCTACGGGCGAAATTTCTGCCGGATTATGCACGGTTCGGAGCCTCATCCGGATGATCGATGAAAAGAATCGAGCTACGATTGCTTCCACCAACGAACGTAATTCGGCCTTCGCCGAGCTCAGCCGCGCCACTTCGTCAATTCGATCGCTTCTGGCTTTCGTTTGCGGAAACGAATTCCCCAAGCTGAGTATTTTCAAATTTGTGGTTGGAGCACCTTTTCATTCGATTTTTTTTTATCTAAAAGGAATTTATTTATATGATATCGGTAACTTGTTTCGACTTGAATTTTCGATCGAATCAAACGTACCCGTACCATAACGCAATAACTGTAGGATTCGACCGGTGTACAAAACGCTTGTGACGTACGATCGATAATCGCGACTGGAAAAACCTGAAAAGAATTGATCGATCGTGTACCGCGATGCGTGTCCGAGTGCGAGTATTAGCTTCGATTGGAGCATGTGATCGGGTGAAAGTACTTTGCAATACCTATATTCTCGGGGAACACCTGCGAAGGTTTAGAAACGCCGGCAACGCGAATAACGAACCTTTAGCTCGAGAAATATGCAAATAATAATGATCGAACCTGGCTCCTTCGTTTGCTCGGTGAAAATAAAAATGTGACTTTTCGGTTATAACTTTCATTTCCAGTTCTGTTAGATCGTTTCACGCGTTCGTCGTATTTTCATTACCCATTTCCAAAGAAATGTAATCCCGAGTTCTCAGGTTGATGTTATCCGAGACTGACTGAAAAAACTGCGGAAGACGCCGGACAATATCGTGTACGATGGTCAGATCGACGCGATGATCGCAACCCCGAATAAATTAAGATAAAATCTGGCACGGTGGGACGCGAACTTCCTCCCGCTTCGCGGTGTATCGTCCCTGCGATCTTTCTCCTTTCGCAGTCGGAAACAATGTTTTACGCTGGCGTCCAGTCTGCAGCGAGCTAATTAGTCGGCTTGCTGGCGAACTGGATTCAACGCATCCACTTGAAATATAAACACCGCGCTTTGTACGTCCACGTGAACGAAAGCGCGATGCCGCCGACAGAGTTTCACGCAGCGATACATTTCTGCAGTTTGTAATCGGAGAAAACCAACGATAGAAATTAATCCGTACATCACGGTCTTTAAGTTGTATTAATGTAAATGATATCCAATTAGGCAGCCTAGATATTCACCTGTAAAGCGTGGCATATTTCATGCTTTTATTCTGATACTCGAATCCTTCAAGATAGTTCGACCGTAGAATTTTTATTCTTTTAAGTATAATTTTGTTGAAAAATTCGAATCGTTCTACTTCGTTTATTAGTTTCCGTTAATTAGTTAATGCAGCTTATTTAGCGACAGAAGTTTATTTAATAATAGATCGATATTTGTCTTTCGACCGTGAGTAGCTCCGAAAATATTGCTAACTATACGTGTATAAGTATATTCGTGATAGAATAACGAAGAATTCGTTTTCTCAGAATTTGTCCAAAAACTAATCCTCTCGTTCGGAGACAAATTTGTAACCAATTTAGTTTCTTATAGAAGAGAACTTGACCCTCTTTCCAAGACTGACGAGCATACTTTTTTACCCGTTTTCTTTTCACCTTGTGCCACGTTCGTACAAGTTTCACACTTCGTACGTAATTGATTTGCATTCAATCGATGAGATAACGACTTGCACAATTATTATCGAATAATCGTAGTCGCTCTTGTAGACTAGAGCATAAACAACGAGGCATGTAAAAAAGATAGGAAAGCGTATTAACATAATTAGTACGTTTGCAAGTAATTACCACATCTAACTTTTCGATATAAGATGGAATATTTTATTCGCGATAAATATTGAATGGGTCGTAATAATGTATTCCACGTCTTTTTTCTTGCGTTTTAAAGAACGGAATCGAGACATGGTATGAAATTTAAATAAATCCATATTTGCGATCGAAATCATAACACACAGCGCATTTCACTTAATTCTCGGTAAAGATAGATAACAGAATAATTTTCCTATTAACTAATTGGCAAATTAACTCGATTAGATCGATTAGATTCAAGAAAAAAAAAAAAAAGGAAAAAAAAAGAAAAAAGGGAAGAAAGAAGGAAAGGAAGAAAAATGCAGTTACACAGAATTAAGTTATCAGTTCTCTGTCAAACATCACGCAAGAAACTTGTCGTTACCTTTTACCCTCGTAAGAAAAACTTCAACGATCTTCTCGAGACATTCCACGAAGACGAAAGACTGGATGAGTTTCTAGAGTCTAGAGTTTAGAATCTACGCGGATAACCGACGACCTTTCGGACGCTTCCTGGACGGCAAGAAAACTTGATTACGTTGCCTCGCGTTATGGTACGTTGAACCTATCCTCGAGAAATGACGGCCGCAGCACGTTCGATTTTGTCGAGAAAGGCGGCAAAAACCGCGTTATCGAACAAGGCGCGATTTTTTTTCTCGATGGAAAAAATGTCGTGGACTTGTTCTCGCTCGTGCTCGACCGTCGCCGACATTTGCAACAAAATGCAGGTGCCGACTTGAAAGAAACGCGTGCCATTTAATTGCAACTGCGCAACGCTCGTAACACGCGTTGGTGGCGAGTTTCGTAACGCCGATAGTATCGTAAAAGTAGAGCTGTTCGAGGGTAACTTTGAATTTGGATTCTTTGCATTTTTTGTAATTTTGGCTTGTCCGTCTTTTTCTTCATAACTGTGTTAGGCTGTTGCGTGATAAATGTCGTTTCGAGATATGTAAATGGCACCAATAGGCGATCCAACTTGTTTTAGAATGTAAATTCGTATTCGAAGTAAGAACCCCCTGAACCGCGTAATATCTTTTTTATCTTTTTTGCAAGTGTGTTGGATTGTTGTATAATAATTCATCCGTTTATCGATTTATGGATTGATATGAAAATGAAAATGAAAATAGGAAAAACACGCGAACGAAGACAGGGTGAGACGAAGCTTAGAACGTATTGGAGGAGAAACTGGTAATGGTAATGTATTTCTAAAGAATTCAATATTTATGGAATCAAATATTCTCAGAGTAGGTTTCGTTTTCGAGAAATCAGGTTGCGAAAGTATTTACGCGAGGAAATTTCATTTACATTTAACACGCGAATACAAGCGCTAGGATAAATATTAGAAACTCAACGAATTTGCTTTATTCGTACTCTTTGATAAACCTTTAGAATGCTAGTAAAATTGAAACAGCAAGTTTTCAAATTCCTATTAAGCTTCAGACACGATTTCCATACCGATGGTTTCGTTGTTTCCACGAGTAAACTTATCAACACGTAAACATATTTATGCACGAGGCTTACATTAACGAGCAACCTCTATTTAATTACTTTCTCGCTGCACTTACTATGCATCACGTGTTTCTAGTTCTTAATGAAGCATTATATAATCAAGCATTATGTATAAATAAACAAATATCGTAAAGCATATGCAGAGTGAAACTTGTTATTTCGGTTTCTTATAGCGTAACAGAATTTTCAGAGCTCGAAATTTCGTTCTTATAACGAATTAACAGCAATTATCAATGGAAGAACGATGCCGGAAACGCAGTTAATTTCAAAGATAAAAAGATAATTACTTTTCAAATCGTTCGTTTATTTCGATTCGTTCGTTTACACATAAAGTCACTTATACGCAAACCTGTTCGTACTTTGGCGAGACGAAAGTCCCTTTTGCAGCTGCGTATGTACTTTTAAAAAATGGAAAAACAAAAAAATATCGAGTTGTAAGGTGTAACGCGTCAAACCTGTCCGCCACGGTCCATGAGCTTCAATCACGATAATGATCGGTAGCCAAATTAACCCTATCAACGTGCAAATTCCGTCCACGTCCTTTCACTTGCTCAAGTGTACCTTATATTTTCCAGAATTTTCGTACCAAACGTGTTACTATCACGAATCGAGATAGGTACAAACGGTGTCATTTCGTGTTCGGCGATTAATATTTTCGATGTTCGAATTTGGTTCGTTGGAAGTAAAAAGAATCGTAACGGATAGGCGAGGAAAAAGTAAAACATTTATAGGAATCAGTCGCAGGAAATGGGAAAGTACGATTGGGAATTACTGTTAGAAAGTATTTGATTAGTTCTTGGATTCTATTTTAAACCGTGAAAACGGATACTTAAGTATTACTCTGCACATTGTCGCGAATTGGGTTAAGATATTCGTGGTTTACAAAATATTTTCTAATCTCGGCAAGACTGTTGATAGTTTCACTAAATTATCGTCCAGTAGTAAACTGTAGAAGATAACATCTATCGTGATAAACGAACATCAAAGTTTAATTCCATTGCTCCAGTAATATAATTTACAAGGAAGCATGCTTTGCTTCTTCAAAAGTTGTATAAAAGCATACAACAATATTAAAATATCAAATATTGTTGTAATATGGTACGTATATAACGTATATCAAAATGCTACAATTTACGTAAAATTATGTTAAGTATTGTATGTATTAAATTTCCTCTTCTTTCTCTTATTTACCTTTAAAATTGCCGTTGCTTTCTACTTGCAATTGAAATTCAATCGACATCGGCGTTAATAATTTTATTACACTCCCCATACTAGCGAAGCATAATCGTATCATCGTATTTATGGCTACAAGTCAAAATCAAATAGGAAAATCTGCAATCGCAGTGATTTCCGACGAAACTTCATTGGAAGAATCATGAAAATCGCTTATTTCGAATTGTAAATAATTTGTTCATTGTCTTTTTACAGGGTGCCAGTTTTATCCAATAGGGGAGTACCTGAAGTTCGTTAGAGTACCGGAAAATCTGGCTAAAGGCACGGAAATTTTATCGCTAGAGGCTCATCCGAGGAATCATATTTCAATAATGCCAGTCGATAAAGTAAGCATTTCGTATAATATAATACGTCGTATAATCGCAATTGTCTTCGTAATCGTGGCACATTGGTGTGACAGTATCTCCGAAGAAGTACAGTATTTACGATATAATATATTCAAACAGTTACTTTTGCAATAATTCTCTAAGAATACAGATACTGGCATATATCGTCAAACTAAATAAATAAATAAAACACTCTGTCGAGTTATATACCACTTTGTCAATGTCCAAGACGAAAGCTTCCGCCCGCGTTTAAAAAGGCAAAAGTGCGAAGAACGATCGCAAGGTATAGTTTCAGTAACGAAGGAAGCGACGATGCTTCGGTGTCGCGTTTACCGTTGAACATCGCTGCTAAATGAACCACGAACGAAATAATTATATCCAAATGGTGTGTTTACCGTTGGACGAGCATGTGCTATCGCGTAATACGAGTCGTAACTGTTACAGGACGAAGACGCTCGTTTCTTCACGCACAGGCAGACCAATAAGACCCACGTCTCGCTAGTGCTGGCCCAGTCTTTGGAAGACCTGGTGGACGCGGAGATGCCTAGAAATCTGCTCAAGTTCCGCGTTGTCTGCGATTACTCGGATGGCGGCGATTCCTTGGTAAATTGTGGAAAGTATACGAACGTCCGATCAATTTAGCTGCTGTTAGAATATTATGGAAACGTCTTTATTACCGTTTCACGGTTCGTTTTCTTCGCCAATGTAATTAGACTGTAATGAAATCGTCGGACGAATTAATCCTTGATCGGTATCGTTTGATCGCAGCTGATACAAGAGAGTTTGAGTTTCGAAGGATGCGTTTTATACATCTCGTATTTTTCACGAAGAAGGAAACATAATTTTCTATGTATCGAGAAAAGGAAAAATTAACATAATCACCTATATATTCTTTTCTATTCAATTTTCCTCTTCTTTTTATCGTATATTTTACGTAATAAAGATTACCAACAAGCTTTATCTTATCAAATATAAAGTACAGATTTAAATTAAGCAACCTAAAATTAGCACGCAAAAATTCACGTAATAATTAACGTCTAATTTAACTGCCGTAGTCACCTGTGAACCAACGATACCGGTTCTGGCTTGATAATAAATCGCCGAAAAATTCTAGTGGCTTCTGGTTCTCTTGGCTGATCCTAATGTCCCTAGACATATTCTACTTTTTCTCTACAGATCTAGTTCTTTCGCCTAACGCGCGGCCGCATGCAAGAGTAACTAGAGCGTGCAGGTACCGGTCTCGATACGACGGACGGACCCTTGCTACCGGTTTTGTAGTTCTGTCACGTGCTAATAAGCGTTTATGTAACTATTTCGTCGAAATACCGCCAATCGGAGAAACCGTTACGATATCGATTAGGATTTTTACTCAGCCGCGAAATTTAATTTTTCTCGAGATGTACACCGTTACCGTTTGTTTCGCGATCGCTTCGAAAAACACGACCTTCACGGTCGTTTCTTTTTAAAAAAATTCCGCTGTTTGTTTTCCTTAGTCGCAATAACGTAGTTGCATGAAATTCGTCGAAAGAACTACGTACGTACAAGGAAGAATCCTATGTTTTCAGCTTTGTAACTTAGAGCAGTCGATTGCTATTACCGCTGTCGACGAGGAATGGAAACGTAACATCTTTAGAATTCTTTCGATTAAATATCTATAGACAGAAAGAGATAAGATCAGAAAATTGTAGCCACGTTTGGTACGAAGGTTTAAACGAGTATCTAAACTAGTATCGACACGGAGACAGAGAAATGTCATAATGATTCGTTATTAATGAAGAACCTCGCGTACCGTTAAAGTTGAAGACAGAGGAAAGGGAAACATTTTGCTGCTCTTCTTAATCCTTAGATGCGAGTTTCGTTTACAATCCTCACCCGTGTCGCGAATCTCCAATTAAATTTTTAATCAACGTCGAAACTTTGCGTTTACTCGTCGACGCATCGCGGTCGCGCAGCGTTTTCCCTCGAAATTGGTCCGCTGATTTTGAAAACGTGGAAGTACGTACACCGGAGTATCGTACCGTTGTTACGCAACGCTGAACGATTCTCTTTTTCTTTTTCGTTATTCGTCAACGATCAGATGGCACGTTTTCGTGCGTTAATGCAACTTCGGCGAATACGTGTGCCTCCGGTTGGCGATGCTAAATATCGTGGAGAGTCGGACAGGGAAAGGCGAGTGCCAGAGAGAACAGAAAGGGAAATATGAAAATCGATCCAACGTGCAGCACCAAAGGATGCCATAAAGCCGAGAACAGTTTTTCTCCTACCTCCAAACTATCTATCCGTTATTCATCTCTTACGTTTCTTTCATTTTGTAAGGAATGATATATCTTCTTGGTATCTTGCTCCATTTCTATGCTTTCCCAAGCCTGCTTTTTTGCTCTTTTTCTATTCTTTTCGATTCAGACAATATGACGGAAATACGGGAAACGGGACTCGGACGAAATAAAACGTATATTGTCACTTAAAAAATGTAGAGCGACATTGGCGTAGAAATATTTGAGCGAGAAGTTTGTAAGATAGCGAGTGTAAGCGGATAAGGAGAATCAGGCGGTCTGTAGTCAGACGCAGCGCCCAATCGATACAACGCTATGAGATAGACGCTGTGTATTAATTATTTTGCGAATCGTTTGAAGCAAAATTGCGAAGATCGACAAAATTTGTAAAACTAATTTAAAAAATAATTGTGTAAAGCACTTTCTGTAGCGTTGAATCTGGATTTATACGGCAACCTATGGATATTGAAATACTTAATCCAGCAAAATCTATTCCACTCCGCGATGGAATCATAAATTTTACTTTTTATCGTACAAGTATAAGATAATTTAGAATATAAATTGAAATTAATTAATTATCCTGATATAAATGGTAACTACATAGGATGCGACGATATCGATCGAGGATACCAATACGTCTGCGCATAGAATATTATTTCCGCTAATTGATTTGTTCCTGTCTCGATTGGTTCGAGCATATTATACGTACCAACAGGAACAACGGAGTATGAGAAGTTAAAATCGAAAGAAATTCCGTACAATAGCGGACCCTCTTTCGAGATATAGCGCTTTCGAAGCTGTAGCCGGCACAGAACATCGATACATTTAACGTTTGTGCTTGTAGGTGACGTCGCACCTGTCGGTGACGGTCTACGTGGAAGACATAAACGATCATGCTCCGCAATTTGTCGATGCGCCTTATCACGTAACCGTGGACGAGCTTACTCCAGTTGGTGAGATATACCGCATACGAACTAGCATATAAGAAATTGCTGCACGAAGACTGTTGCGTGGAAATTGAATTTTGTAAGAAAATGAGTTCCGAATAAAAATCGCAGCTTTTCTGTCGTGTATACATATTTTTATGAATTATGCAAAACAATATATATATATATATATATATATATATATATATATATATATATATATAAAAGGCAGAGATTCTTTTATACGAAAATATCGTTTCCCTTTTTAATCCAAATTGAAATTTCTTAGTATTATCGTAAGAAAGAGAAAGGATCTTTTGAGCGTTATTTCTGCTATATAGCTTAGAATTGTTACATCTTGCTTGTTTGTAAGAGTTACTGGAAGTAATTTAAAGACCTAGATTTAGATAAATTTCACGCAGCTACTATACTACTATGTAATTTATACCGTAATAGTCGTAAACGCGGTGTAATACTACGGGGAAAGTAAAATGTCCTTTCTAAAACACTCGTACTTTTCAAGTCCGTCACTTTTGTGTAAACTCGCCATTAAACTTTCATATCGAAATCTTACCTAGTAAAAGGAGTAACTAAAAATTGTGTTTCAATGGGAAACTTTCCGAAAATCTTAATGCAAAGTTTTGAACGTTTCACGCGAAGAAAAAACATAGTTACAGAAGCGCTATTAATCAACGACTTTCACGGTGTTTTATCGAAACTGGCGAAGCATCGTCGGTAGAGCGTAGATTTTTATACGGATTTATATCTTCACACGATCAAAAAAAGTGCAAGCCAAACAGAGATTTATGTCGGCCGATATATATTACAACGAGTATTCGACATTCCGCGTATTATTACGTACGATTCATATTCTATGCATTTTTGCGCCTTTAAATCTCGCACGAACGCATAGAAATTGGCAGTTTAATGGTCAGATTATTTGAACGAAGGAAATTTCTGCCCGTTTAATTACAGGCGTGACGATATTTCGTGGGATTCACGCAGTCGACGGGGACAAGCCGAACACGCCGAATAGCGACGTGCACTACGCGATAGTGAAAGGCAACGAGCAAGGCAAATTTTCACTCGAATCCGGCCACAGAACCGCTCTCATACTCCGTAAACCGGTAGACTACGACAACGGTGACCGCGAGTTCACGTTGGTTATCGCGGCTACGGTGAGTACGGTGCGCGATATCGTATGCAGCGAATATATGCCGTGCATAGATTAAACACGCGTGAACGTTGCGTTCGTGGTGAAAGTTGTCCGACGTCGATATCACTGAGATGATTACGAGTCTTATTGCCGGCTCGTCTGCCCCGTTTCTTTCAGGATCGAGGAGTGCCAGCTAGGAGTACCAACACGACCGTCAAAATCACGGTATTGGACAACGACGATCTGGATCCCAAGTTCACCAGGGACGTGTACAAGGCAAAGATTTACGAGTTCTATCCGATGCCGGTAAGTAGATGCTGGATTTATCGTTATTGGAAAGGGCTCGTGGTACAAGCGATTTTCTTATTCAAATACGAAGTAAGCGTAAGGAATGATATATAAGCTGAAGGATTTGCTTATAAATTTCCAAACCTCTACGAACGAAGTAGACTCTAGTCAAACGTAACGAGACAAATATTTTGAAATATATTATATGATAACCGTCGAGCAAAGTACGGAGGCATTGGCATTGACGTTCGAACCGCGCGACAGTTACAAATCTTTAAATTAATCGATTAACGTAATTACAGTCGCAGCTTAGAACGTTCCTCTTCGCGAGTTGATACGATAATAATAATTAGATTTCTCAAACAGCAAGTTGAAAAATGTTCCATCCACGCGTATGCCTACGATTATCTTTACCCGTGGAAGACGATAATATACGTTCTGCGAATTACGCGCGCGGATCGTTCTACTTATTACGCAAAGAACGCAAAGTATGCGCGGTATAATTATCACACTCTCAGAACCAGCGATAGCCATCCGAGATCGTGAAACTTCGTCGTCGTCCGAGGGTTAATCGTTTTCTTTCACCCAAAGAATCTAACGTTCTCGAAACAACTTTTGTACAGTATCGAAGCGAGTTATCTAACGTGTCGCGAAATCGAAAATTCGTAAAAGCATTGAAAAACCGTGCCAACGGTAATCAGTTGATTGCGCCGGTATGGCGTAATTGTATGGAACAGCGTGTAATTTCGCGGTAGAAAGCATCACGGTGTAACTCTATAAAACCAATCGTAATTAAGCAGGTGACGGGAATTATTTTCTTACGTAATCGTAAAACGTCGTTCGCGCGTGTTTGTACACCACTGCCCATAAAAATCCAGACGCCTTTTACCAAATCGTACGGATTAATAACAAGTTGATAACTTCAAGCGCTATTTGCTACTCTCTTGACTCGAGCAGATTTCGTTCGAAGTACGAGTTACAAATACCGGTTTGAAAGAAAATCTGTCAAAAAGTGTTACTATATCGCAACTCGCAACGAAACCTGTAGCCGACTCTTAAAAATCAATTCCTTCGCCAGCAGAATGCGTACAACGGATACGATTGCGATGGCAATTCGTTCGGAAAACCTTTGTTTAGAAATATCGTTGGCTATCGATACGCCGGGTGTTTAACGACGCTGTTCGTCGCGACGAATGGACCAGTTTATCGTTTCTGTTACACGCGACGCTCGTAATCTAGGCTGTGCCACATTGCGCGAATGTCAGAGGTTAACAGTTTTCTGCACGGGGAACCTTGAGGTATAAATTTCGTTGCGAAGGGAAACACGATCGTGCAGCAACGTACGCCGCGATATTTATCGCGACTCGTTCGACTTTCGAGCGATGCGCGTTGCTACGAGTCGTTTGCCGAGATTTATTCGGCGCGATTTCAACTCTCAGGCTCGATGACGCGGAGGATCGCACTCGCGAAAGCGCGTTCGATCGGTACATTAACTTTCCTTCCCGACTTTTGCATATATATTACGTCGAAGCGTTTCGAGTTAGTCGGTCCAACTCGTCTCTATATTACGTAGCTTCTCGGACGTTTCTAACGACTATTCTCCGCGTGTATGATCGACGCACGTACGACGATCGGTATACGAAGAAGCTGATAGACAAGTGGCTGAAGGTTAATTGCGCACTGAGAAGGTTCAGAAGTTATCGAGCTTATTTCGGAGAATTTCTAACGTGGATTTTCGATTTGCTAAATAATTGTTTTACGCGCAAAGTTTCCGATTCTTCGATAGTCTCTATATCTGTAGGAATACCCGATCTTCAAGCAAATCAACTTCTCCACGCCGATCCAAGCTACCGACTGCGACAGGAACATAAACACGTCCGTGCGGTATGACATAATATCTGGCAACGAACGCGGTTTCTTTCACCTGGACCCAAAGAACGCTACCCTGTTCCTCAAACGCGCGATCGATCTGGACGCCGAACGGAACCTACCGTCCAACACTTTCATTCTACAAATCCATGCTTCTCAAGTGGACAACCCGCTGAAGACAGCGGGTGCTCGCGTCGAGGTGGAAGTTCTAGACCTAAACGACAATCTTCCCGAATTCGAGGTGGACCTGTACAATATCAGCATCGTAGAGAATCTGCCGAATGGCTTCAGCGTGTTGCAAGTGATGGCGCGTGACAAGGATCAAGACGAGAATGGACAGTTCGATTACGAGCTTCGAGATCCATCCGGTGCCTTCTCGGTCGACGCTAAATCAGGCTGGTTAACGGTGAAGGACCAGTCGGTTCTCGATCGAGAGAAGCGCGATCATCTTCGAATGAAGGTCTTGGCGATCGAGAGAAAACCCAGCGTCGTTTCACGCGACGGGTCGCGAAAAACGAACGGCTCGTCCGTGGACGTCGAGGTGACGTTGCTCGACGCCAATGACAACAATCCGATCTTCGTGCCTGGCAATCTCTACGAGTTGGTTGCCAAAACGGACTATAAAGTGGGCACGGTGCTTGGCCAGGTGTACGCGGTCGACGACGACCTGGGTCCCAATGGCATGGTAAGATACAGGCTGCAGAAACCGGGCAACTCGACGACTCGCACGCCACCCTTTATGGTGGATGAAATCACCGGTATGATTACGGTGGCCGAGAGTCCGATCCTCGAGGGAAGGCACGCGATCTTCGTCGAGGCGGCGGATCAACCGGCGAATCCGAGCGAGAGGAGATTCTCCCTAGCTGTGGTTACCGTGGATGTCTTCAGATCGAACGGTGAGCTTTATTTGTTCGTGACGCGTGGCAAACTTGCGCATTATCGACTGGAAGCTAAAAGAAATTATCGATCAAAGTCTTACCGCGTTTCCTTAAACGAACGCTCCTAATCGAGCAAATTAAACAATTAAGATTCTCGCAATTGACCGTATATACTTGGACCTCGTTTTAGATCTTCTGCTCTTTATCCGAGCCACGAAAATCTACGAATATTCCAAGAAACGCGCTTCGTCGATCGCGGAAAAGCTACGCGTCGTGTTAGAAGAATGTTCTCCGAATGTTAGACAAATATTTTCCATACGTCGCGATTGATCGTCACGCGTGACGAAGGAAATCGCGAAATATTTTCGCGCGGACCGTTCCACGCTATGCTTCCAAGGTTTCGGCAGACTTTTATCGCGGCCGAAACGATTGGCGCCGCTTTCCAGCGTCGGACGTTTTCAGCGCGATTTGCCAAAATATACAAAGTCCTCTTACGCGTTTCTTCTTCGTCTCAGGACCGGAATCGCTCGAGCCGGACTTCGTGGGGGCTCCGTATGAATTTTGGGTCGGTGCCAACGTGGCAGTCGGTACTAGCGTCGGTCAGATACGTTTGAACGACGCCGTAAAGACCAACGACCTGATCTACGATCTTCTACACAGCTACGAGGAGGGTGGTACGTATTCCACAGAAATTAATTGATCAACAGGTGCGTTATTTTATATTTGTGGAATTAGATTTTCGTTCTTCCTTCTTATCCTTCCTTTTGCTCTGTTAAACGGATACACGGTGTTTCACAATGGATATGTAAGAATCGAGTATTTAAATCGGCCGTCTGTATATTAGTTATCCTTCGACACGCGGTTGTTTGGCTTTTAAAGTCTTCAAATTGTTAAACAGCGACGAGAAATAGCCGAATTTCGATACTGTTTATACGAAACGTTTTTTCACTTCGTATCCGAAAAAGATCTTCTTCCCATTACGATACAATGCTTTCAACAAAAATAATGAAACGTCGGTAGGAATATCGATACATCGATTCAACCAAAAATACATTACTAACCACTTAGCCACCGCTCTGTATCCATTAATTCTCCGCTTTTGCATTCGACATCAACCGGCACTTAATAGTCCATCTGGAATCAATACCCTCTCCCAAATATCTCCAATATACCGAGAGTATCTGCAAACTTCCTTCTAGAGTATCCAGAGGCGATATAAAATTCGCGTTACGAAGAGTTAAAGCCGATAACTTTAATCCAACGATCCAATAAGCTTCGCCTAACACGAAACAGACAGCTTTAATCTGCTTGCGATCGACGCAGCACCGTTCCTCTCAGCCTAATACGCACATAGCGCATATATTCGTGGAATTTTAGTCCCGTTTGCCGTGGAGGAGCGTTCGGGAACGATCACCGTGGTCGAGGAGATCGAACGATTCGATAGATTGACCTACGACTTCGAAGCGATCGTCACGGACGAAAGAGATCTCATGTTGATTACCAACGTGTCCATCCACGTGGTAGACCCTAACGACGAGCGAGGCATCTTTACGAAGTGAGTAAAATTCTTCCGGTGTATACGGACGACGTTTCAACCAGCCTCGAACGAAATGCAGCTTCGAATTTGGTTTTGTTTCCACGTAACGAGGAGGAACGGAGATTTGCAGTGCCGATAGCGGATATACGTACAAACTTGCGTTCGTTATTCGTAATTTATCGGCAGAGAGATTTTTTAGAACGGAGGAATTAGTACGGTAAAGTGTCGGACGCGAAGATTCGCAGTAGAAGTAGAAAACGTATTTCCGATACTTGAACGCTGTGGATTCAGAAAACAAATTAGATTTATTTATCTCTTCGCTCCAGTCTTGTCCGTAGTTACGAGCAGAACTGAATCGTTCGAAAGTTTTGGAAAATTCTACGCTACGCTTTGGATACTAGAACCTACTTTACGAAACGAAAGAAATTTTCATTTCAAAGTTTGCCGTTTCGCAACAGTTGCCTTTACAAAAATTCTAAGATAAAGCTAACATCAGTATCACCCGAAAGAATCTAAATTTTCCATTAAAGACAATCTAAATGTTTTATTTATTTATAAAAAAATTCCCAAGCATTTACGCGTCTCAGGGTGGCGCACCCCTTTAAAATTCATCAGCGAATTTCAACCGATAGACGAAAAAAACGTCGTCCTTCGAATTTACCCGTTTCATCTCCAAGTTTAAAAGGTCGAAAGCGGTTGGCTCCGCGGATTTCTGTTTGCTCGTGGAAAAGTCGTCGACCGTTGATTGCAGGGGAACGACCACCGCTCCTTTGGTGTTCCACGCGAAGGAGAACGTAGCTGGTGCGTACATCGGGCAAGTGCTTCCCCAGAATGGGACCGGCGCGGCCGCTGCTGGCACTCGGTTCTTTATCGTCAATCAGCAGGATGTACCCGACATCTCGATCACGGAGGATGGCGCCCTGTACGCGCCCAAGGGTCTCGATCGCGAGACAAGGCGGAATTACAGCATCACCGTGATTGCAGAGAGTCCACGCGGCGTCGGTGTCTTCCAAGTAAGTTGCCTCTTAGTAATTAATTTTACGTTGCAAGTTCCCTGTATGGTTAATATGGCGAAGAAGTGAGATTGTACGGTAGTGGCGCGTGGTTGTCGGCAAATGCCACTTAGCGAGATTTCTTGCGGATGGAGAATGTGAAAGGGAAGAAAGTGTCTTTGGTAGTTCAGTTAGAGATGTTTGCGTAGGATGATTGGTTTGGCTGAACGTTTCCACAGGATTAGCGAGTTTTCGTGCTTTTGGCGAGGGATTTTTCGCAAGTAGACACATTCTTTACAGTTACGATAGCGACATGCTAATTTTTCTAGAGTTTAGTCTCGAACAGCACAGGATATTATGGATTTTTATGCCTTTAAGGGGCACTGAAACGTACGAAGCGCGCGTAGAACGTATAAAGCCAAAAAATATCTAAAATGCCCAAAGTAAAATACGTGTTACGATATCGAGGAGGGCGAAAGAACGAATTTGCAGCGGTTTATCTTCGCCTCGTTCCATACCTGGCGAGGCTATGAAATCGATTCTCGTCCGCTCTCCGGCAGGTGCACAGAATGTCGCTCTCGAACCGTAATATGTTTGCGGATTCAACTTTTGGAATATTCGCTCGTGAAAGTTATTAGAAGTTTCAAGGACGCGCGGACGATGTTCAACAATTTTTAATTTAAAAATTCGAACGAAGGTCGCGTTTATGCGCTTGGTTCAAGGATCATTTTGTTGCGGATATATTTGGTGTTTCCTTTCATACACCATCGAGGACCTTTGAAATATTTAACCCAACGAGAGACAAATAAAATTTAAGCACTTATTTACGCGACCTCCTTCGCGTTCAGTACGAATATTAACATTTATTCGGTTAGCGCGACGCACGCTGTACGAGTATTTCAATTCAAAGTACTACTTGCTTCGCTATTGTTCCGTGTTTCTGACACATAAATTAAAATCGCTTCCAAGGATAACGTTTATAACGCCTGTTTCTCGAAGATATACATTACGCTTTGTACGTTTTCAACAAGAGTTCCGTAAACGCGGAGCTGCTGATTTCACTGATGCGAAATCATGGGAAATATCAGGTACGGCTGAGACAGAATTATTTGCAGTTTCCGGTTGATCTTGATAAATCGATTCAATCGTATTCCTAGATTATTTGACATTCGCGAGTAAGGCGGTAGCAGGGCTATCAGCGACGCGTTATTAACAGTTTTATGACTTTTAGAAGCGAACGTTGCGCGAATTCGTGAAACTTTGTAACTCCTTGACAAATGTAGCAAGAAGAATATCTTTCGAAGAATTTCGTTATATGGAAATGTTTAACATACCGAATTTGACCGCAGGTGAGCGTGATCGTTCTCGACGAGAACGATCATGCGCCAGAATTCACAATGCCAGTGTACGAGGGCCGAATTCAGGAGAACAGTCCAGCCGGAACAAAAGTGAACCTATCGATACCTATCGCGGCTACTGACAAGGACGAAGGCGTCAATCGGAACTTTGTGTTTAGCCTTCACGGCGAGGGAAGCGAACTGTTTAGAATCCATCCAACTACGGGTTTGGTGTACTTCGAAGGAATCGATGACCGCACGCTAGACAGGGAAGTGAAAGCAAACTACAGTTTCACGATCGTTGCTAAAGACAGTGGTAAGTTTTCTTTTCCGCTAATAGCCAACTTAGAGCTTAGGAAAGTTCAAAGAGATGCAAACGACAGATTTAAATACGTTTTGAACGTATAAGGAAGTTCTTGCGCTACTCGAATGTTACAAATTCTAAGATTGTAAATCGTAGAAACCGTAATAAGAAGATAAGAGTTTTAGAAACTTCGTTTAGAAACGAGTATGATGTTTAGTGAAAATTTTAGACTAAAATTGGCAAACCGTGTTTCACGGAAATGTTCACATTCGGTCTTAAAATCTCCGCTCGATCGAGGACGTCGGTATCGTCGGTCGTGAAAATTCGCAAAAAAAGAAAGAACTTTCGCTTGCAAACATTTTCCAAACCTCAAGATCCAAACGTCAAGACCGCGTAACTAACAAACGAAGAGAATAGCAAAGTTCGAAAAAGATCGCGAGAATAATATTCCATTCTTCCTGCCTATTCACCCGATTCTTGCAGGCGGTCTGACATCCGAAGCGCGGCTGAAGATAATAGTAACCGACGTGAACGACAATCCTCCGAGTTTTATCCGAATGATCGTGCTGCCCGATCAAGGTGTTCGCGTGTCGAGCGAACCCGACACCGAGGCATCGTTCGAAGGGAACGATGTGCTCGATACGAGCGAGCCCGGCGCCGGAAGTCAGCTACCGAACAGCCGTCGTTCGCCTCTTCTTCTCGTGCCAGAGAACGCGACCATCGGCGCGCCGATAATACGCCTGCTCGCGGAGGACAAGGACGAGGGAACAAACGCCGCGATAACGTACAGCCTGGGGAACGAGACGAGTTCCGCAGACGATGCGAAGTCACGACGATTCGACACCACCAGCCGTAGATACTTTCACTTGGATCCGAGGTCGGCTGAAATATCAGTAGCCAGAGGACTTCCAGCCGAGAAGAGCGTTCGTTTGTTCGTGCTAGCGAAAGATTCCGGACGACTGTCTGACAATATCACCGTAAGGATCCACGTAGTAGACGTGAACGATCACGCGCCGATCTTTGACAAGTCTTGGTACACTTTTGACGTGCCGGAAGGAAGTTACGCTGGCTACAATTTGGGCGCCGTTCGAGCGATCGACGCGGACTTTGGAGCGAACGCAAACGTCAGCTACGAAGCTGTCTCCGGTAACGAGAACCTGGAGGATCCTGCGAACGTGTCCAGGATCTTTGACGTTGCTCCTTACGAGGGAATAATTAGAGTCACCGGAGTTTTGGACAGGGAGACTCTAGCCACTCATCGTCTCGTGATCATGGCTCGTGATAATGGCTCTGCCAGATTAAGTTCTACCGTGGAGGTAGAAGTGAACGTGTTGGATGTCAATGACAATCCACCTATGTTCTACGATTATCACGAGATCGAGAAGAGTGAGAATGGAGATCTCGTACCGGTCTACCACGCGTCGATCTTTGAAAACAGTCCTATTGGCAGTCAAGTGATCAAGGTATACGCCAACGATTCGGACTTTGCTGGAAATGGAAATGGATTGATCCTGTTCGACTTGAGTCACCAAGGACAGCCTGAGAAGCAGTACTTTGCTATCGATAGCAAAGAAGGTGTCGTCACGACCATTGGTAATCTGGATTACGAGACTCGCAAGAGTCATAGATTACTGGTCACTGCCAGTGACTTAGGATCTCCGGTCAGTCTGACATCCACCGCAGTCGTGATCGTTACCGTGTTGAACGTGGACGACGACGAGGAAGATGCGGAGAACGAGGTGCAGAAGACACCCTCCTTTAGACATCGGTATTACGAAGTAGAAGTCGAGGAGAACGTTCCGGTGCCGATTTTGGTCGCGCAACTGGATCTAGCCGACGGTCAGCAAAGCGAACACATCAGGTATGCCAGTAGAATGCAACGGCGTATCTTTAAGCGTCAGTTACTCGCGAAACGAATAAGGCAAGGGCTGTCTCGATCAAGCTCGAGCGATTCGACCACGTAGTATTCCATAACAGCCGATTATTAAAATTTCCCACAGATACAGCATCGTCGCAGACGACACGAAGGCGCGAGAACGCTTCTCGATCGACCCAAAGAACGGCTCGTTGTACCTGATGACGGACGTGGACAGAGAGGTGAACGATCGATACGAGGCGAAGGTCAGGGTCGACAGGGTGAAGATAGGTCGCGGGATGCCCGTGATGATTTACCCGGTTGTTGGCGAAAGACTGAATGGTCTGGCACCCAACGAGGCCAGGGTCGTTGTCAGGGTGAAGGATGTTAACGACAATGCGCCCAGATTCAAGTCAAAGGGTCGACCCATCCTCGCCGCGATACCTACCACTGCCCATTACGGCTATGAGGTTGTCAAAGTGGAGGTACGTCTACGCGAGACTCGTGTCCCGTTGTGCGTGGCTCCGCTGCGAGCCTCCGTCGCTTTTCACTTCGTCTCCCTCTCTCTATCTCTCTTTACTTTGCTTTTCATACACGTCGCGGAAGGCGCGGCTTTCGTGCCCTTTAGCGTATCACGCTCTCCTTTGTTCTTCCGTCGTTTCGTTAATTTTTCTCTTCTTATTTGTATTTCTATGGAAAGATCATTTCGCCAGACATTGAACACAGAAGAGGGTCGTCTCGGTAATAAGAAAGTTGCTGGATTTAGATAGCGCATTTGACAATGTCGATATACGTCTTCTTTCCGACGATCGACGACGATCTGATGTTCCAAATTAACTCGAACGCGCATGTCCCATCCTTCTTGCCATGTTTCACAGAATAACATCGTTTTCGAAACGACAGTGTCCTTCTATTCCTCCCTCGGTAAGCTCTCGCATTCGATCAGATCCCATTAGAAGCACTCGAATAACAGATGCATAAGAAAAGTCGAATAAACCGATTAATCACTCGGCCAGGCAGAAGACCCGGACGAGGGAGCAAACGCCGAGATCCGGTATCAAATTCTCGGACGGGAGGACGCGCCACGATTTGCCATTGACCCACTGAGCGGTCAAGTACGATCCGTGGCGAGTTTTGGCCGTGACACTGGACGCGTTTTCGGCTTCGACGTGAAGGCCACCGACAGAAGGGGCGCCGAAAATGGTCGCAGCAGTATCGCCAATGTCTTTGTAAGTCTTCCCTCTCCTGCTCTCTTTTTCTCTCTCGTGCCTTGGTATCGCGTTCCATCCGACTATCTTAATTATCCGTCGTTGGAATTCGAGCTACGGCAAAAGTTAATATATAAAGACTCGTCTGTCTCTTTTCGCCTTATCTAACCCTACGGTTTGCCCTAAGGTGTACGTGTTGGATGATCAGAAACAAGTCGTGATGGTTGTTGGTCGGAGACCCATTGATATCGAGCCGCAATTGGAGAACATCACCGCGTGAGTATTTAAACATGTATTTACCGTCAAACAGTTGAAACGTTTCTTATCGAATAACGATTTTCCTGTGATTTTTCCTGTTCCCAACGAAGAGAAGAGTAGGAGGAATGGCCGTCGCTGCAGTAACGCTCGCTTCAATTCTAATAAATCAGAATACCGGTTGTAATTGATCACGAAACACGCAGTAAGCGTAAAGAAACTCGGGGAAAAGGAACAGATTTAAGGGAAGCAAGCGGAAGAGATGTCGCATGTTACCGTCTTCGTCGATAAATTTACGTTACGCTCAAGAAACCGAATAGCGAAAAGTTAGTTTCGATAGATCGTTAAAATTTAACGATCGTATTGGAATTTAAGCGAGTGTTACACCGATCGCATTCGCAAATGTTTCGTACAAAGTACGTTTCTTCGATACCGATACAACGACAGGCTATCTTTGATTTAATCTAGAATACTACAAAACGTGACTGGCTTGGACGTCCGAGTGAGGAAGCTAGAGCCACACATCGAAAGAAATCTGATCGACGCTACATCGTAAGCGATTCTAACATTATTCGGTTTGAAAATTAAACGCCAAACTTCGCTCTATGTATTAATCCACATTTTTTATTTATAGTACCGATGTTTACCTTTACGCGATCGATCCTCATTTAAACGTCATGATAGACATGGATACGTTGCACGAGTAAGTAAACCTTAAATTTGAACGAATCGTTTCGCTATTGGTAAAACCAAATATTTACGAAATAAAATCACATCCTGTTTTGCTGCTATAATAACGTAAAGATATCTAAAAAGGTATATAAATTCGTAAACGAACGATGGAAATACGCGAGATGCGCGCGAAAGCAGAATTTCCGAGGGAACGTCAGGCGGTGATCTTGCCGTTAATTGATTACATGCCGACATGTTCTTTCAGCGTGTTCAACACAAAGAAAACGGAGATCAAGCGCGAGTTGGACGAGTACGACGTGCTGGACATTGCCGGAAGCTCTCCGCGTCGGGGTAATCATCGTTACCTACTGTCTACCCTGGAAGTGGGCGCGGTAGTGCTTGGCTGTGTGGTGTTTGTCGGTGCCCTCGTTACTGCACTCTGCGTTACGTGCGTTCGCAGAAATAAACGGTACGACGTGCAAAATTTCGCTTCGGTTAAAATGCTTTTCTTATAAACGTTAAACGTTTGACAAGCGTGAAATATCTTTGCAACGAAGCTTGAGCGTTAAAGTAGATTTCGTAAAAGTAGTATCGAGGAATTGTTTTTATTAGAGAACAGGCATTTTAGTTTTAAAACGCGATTCAGCAGAGCGATACACAGGACAGAAATGGGAACTGTATGCAAAAGAGACAGGGGCGGTGAATTATCGACACGCGTACGATAACGTTTCGATACTTTTAGCGTGGAACGATACATTTATTACCGCCAGGACAGGCTAGAGTAGAGAATTCAAATTTAAGAGAAACGTTGCTCGTTTTTCAAACGATTCCACAAATTTCACAAATCTGTACAAATTTTGCCAAAAGTATCTGCGTGTATATTCGACAGAAGGTCTGAAACGCGGCATTTTTATAAATTTGATAGCTTTAGCGTCAATTCTCGCAGCGAATTTCCTAGAAAAACCTGTTTATCGATCTTAACTTGCGACATCCGCTACCCGAATACCGGGCAATCGAGTGGCGGTCAATGCTGGAAACGTAGTTATCCGAAATTCATTGGTTAGTCGCAGACGTCGGGAGAAAGCGATGTTCTCGACCACCAGTCCGATTGGATTCGCTTTGGCAGATCCGGCCGCGACGCTACAGAAGCCGCCTTTGTTCCCGACCTTCGTCGATGGCCTTCATTACGACCCTGAACCGTTCTGCACCGACATGCCGAGGCGACAGAGCATCTGCGAGCACGGAGCCAATTGTGCCCGCTTCCACGCGTAAGTCTATTAATCGACGTAAACCGTTTCTCGTCGCGGCCGACTCTGCGATACTTTATCGTCAACCGTATTAGATCGTTTGAGCGCGGCCGAGCGGAATCGCACCGCGTTTCTGGACCACTCGTCCAGACCTTGCGATCCTCCGTCAAACCTGCCCACGCCATGCTGCCTCGTATTTCACGCCTGCGAGCTTTTCACTCCCAATTTATGTTAATGCATCCTCGTTGCGTCGTATCCAATTGAAAGAATGAATCGAGGCTGTGCGTAGAAAAAATAATACGTTTTAAACAGAGTATCGAAGATCATAGAAACGTCAGCTGCGGATTCTTTCGATCTTTGAAATTGAAAGCGGATAGAAAAGGGTACAACGAAAGAATCGTTGACAGGAATAAATGTGAAACTTAGCGCAGGAAGCGTAAAAAATAAGCGTGGTACCGACTTTACGAGACGGTAGTCGTAGCATGTAGTATTGCCCGTTTACGGTCAGACCGCTTCTGATCGCTCGTTTAACTACAAGCGCGCTATAAACGTATGTCCGTATGGATCGATACCGCGCGATAAAGGATGCTATAGCTGCTACGTTAGTTGCTAAATTATCGAAAAGAAAATAATATTAGCTTTTAACTTTATATTTCGTTTGAAACTATAAACGTGGCGCTCAAGCGATTTAAATACGCAATCAAAGTATCGTACAGTGGTGCCGTATTTACCGATCAAATTCCTTGAAACGTGTTTCATAAAGGTATGAAATTTACGCGACAGTGCATTAAACGCATAAGCAGTTTTTATAAAACGTAGACAGCAAACGACAAGTTTCCGAAGTAATTTGAATTCCATGTTTTCGCAACTACCGTATAAAACGACACAGGAGGAAAGAAAGAAAAAAAGGAAGAAACGAAAAAGCTGCGATTGCTACGCGTATCGAGATACGAAAATCTTTTTCGAAAATCTAACTAACAAAATCCTTTCTACGCGACAGCATCAAAATTCAACGAGCACAAACAAAAACCGCAACACGTTTCGATCACGACACGCTATCCCCGATACTCGCAATTATCTTTCAAACCCTACCAACCAGCCTGAAACCTGTCCTATCGTTGGCAACTAACAAACGATCCAATCGGAAGAACCCCGATCGCAAATTAAACGCCAAAACCAAGCAGCGATTTCCTCGCAACGTCGTTTTCGATCAATTAGCGACAACCACAGGCTCGACCCTTAATCTCGCATCCACTTGAACGTGGCCTGAAATCTCAGTGAACGCGAACGACACACGGCTGGCCGCGTTAGCCGCGCGATTGAACAAAGCCGCGACAGAAAGGTATGCATTTATTATGAAAACGAAATTCCAGCCTGAAAAGCTGGTCGCCAAGGTTGGTCAGCGAATATAGGGAATACTGTATCAGGGAATTCCCATATGTTTCGCGATGTCGATGCTAGAGAGGCAAGGGGGTGGTTGCAGGATGGGCGGTTGTAGTAAGCACGCCGGAAGGACGACAGGGACCCCGAAAGGACTCGAGGCATCCGCGACGTCCTTGCATTCCAGCGGCCAGGATTCTGGGATCGTGGCGCGCGCCTCCTGCCACTGCAGTCACTCGTCCAGCCCCTCCAGCGGCGAGAGCAGCAAGTAAGTCCAATTACTTACGGAGTTATTTCTGCTATCTAAATCGAAAAGAGCGTTCGAACGGATCGATGCGACCGCTTGGTCGCTATTCTTATCGAGGTGGGATAAATAAGTACCGGAGGTGGGCTGTTTCGCACAATTTTCCATCAGACGAGATGCTCGTTTATTGCTCCTTTCGGTTTCGTGGCGTAGCAGCGTCGAGCTACAGGCAAATCTTTGATTTCTGATATCCGCTCTTTTGGGTTTTCGCCAAGTTCTTGCGACTAAAGGGACGTGCGCGCAGATGGTTAACGTTTGTAAAAGTTGCACGATACTTCGAGTTCGAAACTGATGTAAATTGAAACGACCGAAAAGGATTTTAACAGGCATTCTATGTGGGTTATTCGTTTAGGCGATTCATATCGTAATCTGCTTAGGCGAATGCAAATAATTTCATCGCTCAATGTATCTTACTAATTTCATCGATCGTGCTAATATTCTAAAACTGATTTTTCAGATGTTTACCCTGCTACTAGAAAAGAAGAGATTCGAATCCCTTTACACTTATAATATTCCCCTTGCGCTTGTAATTTTGCGAAGCTGCTGTTGAACGTAATAGTTAGTTCCATGCGTAGAACGTATGTAAACATTCATATCGTAGTTCTAATAATTCTAACAACGTTTAGGATCGTTTCTTTTACGTTCCATCTATCAAATCCGCTCAGCTTTATAAAACCTCTTAAAGCCAGCTAGGAACGAAACGGTTAACCCGATGCAGCGATCCTTCTTTGATCCCACGATTCTCGCTTCTGAAACCCTGTTCATATAAATTCTAACATCCCATCAAACATACACCTACACACACCGTCTCATCGTCTACGGACAAATTTTTCAATAATACGTTGCAAGCACTAATGCGCAATAAGTATCGCAAGATCAGCTTTCTATCATTTTTTCGCGGGGGTTTCGATTTCATGCTTGATCGGTTCATAAAACGCGAAGGAAGAAAACAACAACGTATGTCTACGATTGGATCGTTTGCGATCTGAGCGCCTAAAGAAACAAAGAAACGCAGCCTCGATACTCCAAGTTACGTTTTCCATTTGCATTCCCGGATGTTTCTCCTCTTCGCAGCGGCTACGAGGACTCTCTGAAATCTCTACAGCGTCGCGAAAGGGGGAACGACATGTCCCGCAGTAGTCACGAGATCTCGAACGTGATTGGGAGACGCGGGAATCAAGCCACCTCGAAGAGGCGGCAACGGTTCAACTCGTTCTCGAACGGGGAATCCGTTTACTCGCAGGAGATGACGTTGCAGAGGGAGCAGCGTTGCTGCGTCGGAACGGAGAAGAGGCGAAAGAACGACGGGATGACTCGCGAGCACCGTCGAGCGCATTCCGAGGCGGAAAACAATATCACCGAGACGGTGATACACGAACATCCCGGAACCGAGATCTCGCTGTCGAGCTCTTTGCAAAATACGTCCACCCTTCACGGTGGTAAGTTCCTCTCGATGGCAGATCTATCTCGTCTTTGGAAATTTTCGAACTTTGCAAAGTGGATAGTTTACAAATTATTATCACTATCGTAGACTATTAATAATATCATATGTTGTAACAGCGATTGTAACAGTTGGCAGCGTTCTCTTCGCAAGTGACAAATTTCTGAGAAACGTAGAAGGGAATACGGTTTTACTATTTTTTTATATTTAACGCGATCATCCAGACGAGTTGGACAATCTGTAACGCCGTAGAGTTCTATATTACATAGACTACCTCGTAATTAGCGATTCTATACGATAAAAGAGGTTAAAATAAAATCGTTTAATTGGTCGCGTTTATTCACAGGCCTGTCAAGATCTACCCACATGTTGTATTAACGACGAACGAGACTTAACGAAGGCAGGACTTCCAACGAGGAGCAAGATTATTAGCCTTCCTGGCCATGAGTTTTTCTTACTGTCCGTACCGTTGTTCGTGACCGGCGCCCACGGCTCTGTTAGGTGTTTCTGGTTCAACGACCGATAAGATCAATTCCCTTCAACCGTCGCCATCGCGTTGCAGTTATTTCGCAACAGGGATTTCGTAGGACTGAGAAGAGTTGTATCTTTAAGAAGTTACCAATTAACGAAACGCCCAGACAGGAAAAAAGCATTTCCAATCAACGAGCTACTTTTCTCTTGCGCGTGAAATTGTGTCATCTCGTTACCAAAGTACTCGTCGTTGATTCGAAAATCATTCGTTTATGTAAATACGCTAGAAGCTCTGTCGGTACTTTGAGATCCTTTATTACTCTATTATCGTTATTATCGTTATTATCGTTATTATCGTTACTATCGTTTCCCGCTTCTATCTTTTCTACGTTCTTCCTGCTATTTATCGCGTTCTTTTTACATGTAAATGTTTCGTGTACAGTACGGTATATGTTTTACGTTGGAAATGCGAATATCGCGTATCGAAAACCTACGTGTATAGTTGCGTTTCTCGTTAGAAAGAGATCGTGCGTATAATTGTATTTGGTCATGATCATCTTACGGCGGAATATTTCTTTCAGAAACGCTTGGAAAGTATTTCGGTCGAAGAAAGCGTGCGGATTTAAAAAATTATCATTAGATATGTATATAAAGAAAGTTTCTATTTTGTACATATAGATTCGTAAGCAAAATGAGAAAAGCAGATTTTCCATACATATATTATTAGATAATCAAAAAATTTCGTTTAACGCGGTGTAATTTATTAGGCCTGGCAAATCCCGAATTCCCAGCGAAAAATTCAATTGTTCTTATATGTACATAATGTGTCTCCGTTTTTCGAGCAAAGTAATCAGCTTCTCATTTTGACGTAGCTGTGCCTTGTGAATACGCCAACTTTCCAACGTCCGTTAGTTAATATCATCAAGCGCATTCCCTATATTTAACG
Organism: Bombus confusus; assembly: GCA_014737475.1. NCBI lineage: Eukaryota > Metazoa > Arthropoda > Insecta > Hymenoptera > Apidae > Bombus > Bombus confusus. The sequence goes on from JACXIV010000009.1 coordinate 2,053,423, forward strand.
TGACTGTAAGAAGATGTAACATATGTATGTATGTAATAATAACGTATAATTTATATCGCGGCCCAAGCTACGGAAAATAACTGTGTTACAAATCGTTAATAAAGGCAATTACAGTAAAACGATGTTCGAACTTCGATCTTTCTTCGTCGAAAACGTTTCCCGCCGCAAATTACAGTTTCTTACTTTGCCCGATTGTCCGACCGGAAAGACGGATTTTCCATAGAATCGATAGCCTCTCGTATTGCGAGAGAAACCTGCTTTTCACAATTATCATTTGTTTACGTTTCGTTCTCTCCAATAATTTACACTCGAATGTTTTAGAAACGGAGTCCTCTTTTTACGATTGAAATTTTACTAGAAATCAACTTTTTCTAAAACTCTCAATCCTGTTATTTCGTCCGTAAACTTTGCAAATTTCACCCGACCGTCACCTTCGTTATTTTTTAATTTATGAAACCGGCCAGTATGGTTCCTAAGGGATTCGCTTATTAGTAGCGCGATCAAGTAGACGGAAAGCAAGTTTTGGAATATTTATGAAGCTACAAATCGCGGTCGAGTCATGGTTAAGATCAAGATCGGTACATCGATCGTTCTTATCTCCGTCACGTTATGCCGTATGCGACTGTAAAAAGAAAAATACAAGCCTATATTTTTTAGAGAAGTACTGCTTAAGCGGTAAGTAAGCGAACGTAACTAACAGCTATGTCGTTCGGTTACTTGGCGGTATCGTTCGTCAAAGTCCATCCATCCAATATCTAATATCTCCGGTTTTCGGACACGGCTGTGCTAGATAGCCTTATCTAGGCACGACTCGTGACAAAAAGCATACCCCTTACCTTCACCTTTGCCTCGTCTACCATTATTTCGGTCTAACGTCCATTTTCGAGTGGATTTTTCTTTCGTTCATTCTTGTCCTCTCCCTCCTTGCAAACTAAACCGCGGAACAGGCCTCGATATCTTTAAATGTCATTTGTTAACCCTTTCGTTCTCAATGCCGACTCTAGACGCAGTCTAGAAATAGGCTGCAAGTACTGGTACCGGCTATAGTTATCGCTTGGCTGCGAACGTGTATGTATTTGTGGGAAGTGCGAAGCTGCGACGATGCAGATAATGTTCGTAACACGCAGAAATATATGCAATTACGATATAATTTAACGAACGAAACAAATCTCTGCCGAGATTCCTTCGCTTTGGATTTTGCTCGCGCAAACTTCGCATCGATGTCCGCGGTCCGATCTTCGGACGCGTTTTCGATCTTGAACGCGCTACAATCTGACGATTAATTTCACGGACACTTCTTACATCGGCCAGGCGGAATTTTCATCGCGACGATCTTGTCACACGTTCTTACGTACGTACCAAAGAAAGCGACCTTCACGGTGGTGGAGCGCAATCAGCGATAGGATGAGACTTTGGCACCTCAGGAATCTCTTAGACCGCGAGATCAAAGCAGCGTGGGTGTTTTAATTACGGGCAAATGAGTCGAACGCGTAGATTCCTGGTGTTCGGTGTCATCGATATATCGCTGTTCAATGGGACCTTGAATCTATCGCAACGCGACTCATTTGCAGCCGCGTTCTAGGTCTCCTTCCGAACGCGAACGATGCGAACGAGGCACGGACTTTGCGACACTGGCATTGAAAGAGCTTCGCTTCGAAAGTCTACAGTCGTGCTACGGATGAAGGCGAATCGGTCGCGAGAAGAAAGAAAAAATCGTTCGCTGCTCTACCAACGTCTACCGTATTATAACTTTCCACGAGCAATCGGAGCAACCGATCAGCTTTTACGAACTATTTCGCTACTGGCTGCAGCAGATGCGAATTTCGTACGAGAACGAACGTGGAAGAATTATGGACGGACGTTCGTTTCGATCAAAATAAATATTCTTCGTAAATATAAGATTCTTAGATACCGCAGCTGTGTATTCATAGAATATTTGAATATTTGAAAATTGATAGAGTTGAAAGAATGGCGAACCACTCGCGAGTCGTGGCATTGAAATCAATTTCCCTTGTTACCGAAGCAAATTGTGCTCACGCGTGATAGCAAGTTGCCAAATTTTCATTATCGCGGCTTAGATGGAAATTCCGATATTTACCGCGATTGCCTGTCGGGTGTGATGGAAAACACGAAACGCTTGTTTCGCACAATGTGGTCGTCCTTCGGTTCACGCGACAATCGTCCTTGACATCCTCTGATTCGGCTCGACGCTTGGACGGAACAATTACAACTGGTCCAATCTCATTTGCAGATGATTTACTCGATCTCTTGTTAGGGCCTTCCGACGACAGTACCATCGCACGATCTTTTCCACTTATTTTACCCTTTCTCTTACTTAACTTCTTCGAGATTCGACCGACCGACGCTCGACGCGGCACTCGTGGCTCACTTAAGGCGCAATGGATGTTACGGAAAGAAACTTTTATTCGGGCAATAATTCGAATAAAACTTTCCTTTCATTTATCATTCGCCGCGTTGCTTTATAACGCGAGAAACGCAACAGCAAGTAATATTATTTGAATAACAATACATTTTTGGAAAATAAATTACGCACGCAGGTTACGTTGGATACGGTTGGCGAGAAGAATGGGCTTGTACGTTCGTGCAGGGAGTTTCAAAGACAGGAAGTGGATACTCGCGGTTGTCGCAGTGATAAACGATCGTACTTGGGAAGTTCTTCTCTTTTTCTTTCGGTAATTAGGAAACACCGTGTGGGTATTTGTTGGAGGATCGTGAGTGTAATCGGCAAGGATGAGATTTTAGAGGCAAGCGTGCTTGCGAAGCTAATATATTAACGCTTCCTCGGCCAGATTCACGCAAGGAGTAAAATCGTACCTACGTAACCTATAACAGGGAATAAATAGTACTTGAGAAAGTAAAAGAGACGCAGACTGCATAAGTCACGGACTGGAGGAGCAAGATATGCGAGGAAAGTTCAAACGTTACCTTTAATCGCGCGGAGACGCGTTCCTGTAACCAAATTACCCTTATACGTTAACACGGCGCCGGAGACGAAAAAACTGGCGCAAAAAGAAAAGGGATAGTTTCGAAGCAAGTGAAAAGTCACGGGACGAGTTTGCAGCGAGCCGGAAAAAGCTGGCCCCTTTGGGATTACCCTGTTTCGGATCGTAAATCATTGCCGAAGGACGCGAGGACGAAGAGCTCGCGGTGCTTTCCGAGTGGAATATCGCGGCTCGAGTGAAAATTGCGTAGAAATTTGTCGGTGGCTTGATTTATCGAACGCGATCGAACCTTCGAGGGTTAAAAAACTAGGAAATAAAGTTTCAAACTGACGCGAAGATTAATCATTTCTTGCCTCGTCCTGTACGAATCGTCGAAGAATGCTTCGACGAAGGAATAATATATTTCCCAGCGCTTCTCCTATTAATCGCGAAAATGTCTACCAAAATGTCTGGTTTTACGTAGTAGTAAGTTCCTGTGTCGCAGTGACCACGGCCAAGCCGCCGAAGCAAACGTTTTAAAAAAAAGATACAACACTCTCGCGCGATGTTATATTTCAAATTCGCGCAATTTGTCAAAATTGACGATCGAAGTAATTTACGCACTGGCAAATTATATCACGCGTATAAATTACAATTACAGTCAGTGTGTTACGTTTCATTGATCGGATCAACATCGACCTCCGCGTTATTCGATCAGACTCCAATATTCTCTCTTCGTTAGTCTATCGATAGCTGATTTCATTTCAATTAAACGAATGCAAAACGGTATGCACGAGGCAGATACCGAAGATTAACACCACGCGTCGTTGACGATAGTCGCGTTGAATACCAATCGATACCTTGCTCCTTCGATATTGGTTCAAGCACATCATTAACGCGATCGGACAATAAGCTCGAATCTCGTCATAGCTGATGCATCGGACGCGTGTTTCCAGCGTATTAGGTGTGTTCCACAGGAGCAAGTATCGATGTCAAACGCTTCTATGCGATGGACAACGCCTCGTGGTGTTGATTGCTGTATTCTCTGGCTCCGTAGGATCGCGTTTGCGATTCAGATTTGGCATTTTGACTATTGCTGGAATCGGCATAGCCTTTTACAAGCGTCCATCGATCGTAGATTTTTTTTTGTACACGCGTAGGATTGTTTCGCACGAAGTGTGTTATTATGGAAAGTACGTCGGATCCATAGCGAATCGTGAAAATTACAAGAAATTTGTTACACGAGAGAGAACACGATTTCTTTTGTAAGATATATTATATCGCGCGATAGTTACGTACTCGTTTGCAAATCTTATCTAAGGAAAAGATTTACGTTCCATGTTACCCTACATTCCCCTATATATATATATATATATATAGAAACGCGAGAGACAAAATAAGTAACGTTATATTTCGATATTAAGTAAAAATGAAGCAACGATGATAATTCGCGCGTCAATCGCGCGAAACTATTTCGCTTTCCATCGGCACGTTCTTCTCGAAGAATCAAATTTCCACGCGACATCACACGTACCAGATTACGCTAACGTTCTTCGAATTTCTCATCGGTTGTTGCCAATGTTTCGGTCCAAGCATTCGCCCAATCCTCTGTTATTCCCGCGAATCCTCACTCTCGCGCCTCGGATACCAATCGAAAGTTTGACCGCAAGACGTCTCGGTGTCTTTTCATCGGACACGTGGTTTACCGCGCGTCGCGACTCCCATCTCGATGCTTGGCAGGAAATGAGTTTTAACCGGTCGATCGGTTCGAAGCGAATGGAATTACGGGACGCTTAACAGGATCGCGACGAGGTGTCGATTGGCTTCAAAGGAAGACGATTAAGGGGGTAACCTTGGCCTCGGGGGAGAGATCCCGCGGGATGCCTGGGAACCGATATACTGGAAAAGGGGCTGCTCGTAGGCGGGAAACGGCTGGAACACACGGAAGCAGGATCGATAGGGGTGGGCTCGATGGAAAGTCGGAAGCTTGCCCTTGCTCCCGTCACGGAATAAGTAGCTAATATTTCACCGGAGTATTCGAATAACGTCTGGTGGAAAGACGGCATCTTGCAAACCGAGACGATGTCGTCGAACACGTGGCACTTCAAAGAAAAAGACAAGAGAAACTGAGAAAGGAAGGAAGGAAGGAAGGAAGGAAGGTTACAACCTTCGATTCGATCTGAAAAGCCGCTCGAAAAATCCTTCGTGGCTTAATACGCGCACTGCTCCTCTGGCTCGAGGATCGACTCAAACTGGCCCTCTCAACAGCTCGCTGAATATTTTATCGAGTCGTCGTTTTTCTGCTCCGTCGATCCATGCACCGAGCACGAGCATCGATTTCGTAGCCGAGCCGCGGAACTTTTTGTTTCTTCCCTCGTCAACTACGAGGAAGGAGAGCGATAGAATGATTAATACGAACAGCTTGACGTGGCTAGCTTTAACGCGGGGATCAAACGTGGCGAAGATGACCGGCGAGTTCGTACGCAAATCGATGTATCAAGATACGAATAAATAAAAATACGAATAAATAGATCGATCGTCAATACGTGGAGAATACTTGCTTAAGATTTAAAAACATAAGAACTAGCGCCTAACGAAATAGAGTAGCCGCCACAATAGCTACGCAAATGGTAAAGCGTTTATCGCTATTTATCACCGATAGACGAGTTAAATCTCGCGTCGTACAATTTTCCACCCATCCATTTATTCCGTCGCTTGCAATTTGCAAGGAACTCGAAACGTTTGAATAACGTTCCAAGACGTTAGTGCCCCCGAGACAAGACGAAATCACTTGGCCACGATGCAGACAGCCTTCGATTTTAGCTGAGGGGCATCGGAAGATTTACCAAGAACCTAACCTCTGTTTCTGTACCGTTCGAGGGGTGGATTTAGAATGGAGGCTGGGCGTCTGGTTTCTATCGCGGTCGCTTTTAATTTTGTCTTCCTCTGTCCCGAACCAAGATGGGTTACGTTCCGCGGAAAGAAAATATTCCAAGATCTCGCAGCATCCTTGACATCTCCGGGAATTAACTTCGTTTCATCTTACGATTCATTGCATTTCATCTCCATCGATCTCTTTTGGCATTCGCTTCTTCGGCATTTTCGCTTTCCGCTCGCTTTGCCGCGAATATATCGATACACGTGTTTTACGAGAGAGAAAATGGGAAATGTGCCGTTGTAAGTTGTAAAGCGTGCCCTTTCTCCGCTAGAATAGCTCTTTTTAAGGGAAAAAGCAACGAAGTAGAATGGTATCGTCGTTCGAATGGTACGTGGAAAGTGATTTCGTAGGTCTAAATTACCGTACTTTAATACCTGACAAATTAGAACCTGATAAATGACAGTAATATTAAGAAGTATCAATTATTAAATTAATCGGAACGATTGTATCGTAATATCGATAGCAATTCGTTCGCGGCATTCGCAATACGTATCATTACATCGATACATGATAATTTGCAGGAATGGAAGGAAGAACGAGTGACACGATCTTTACTAAATGAGGATGGATACAACAGCGAATGTGCACCTTTTCTACTTACAATTAGCAGGAAAATGGTTCGATTAGAATATCGTCGCTAGTCTGAATTTAGCTACACGTTACAAATCGCTACTTCTAATATCACAGCATTGTCCCAGTTACGTTGCACATTCTGTACGATTCTTGGCACAAAAATAGTAGAAGAAACTTGAACAGAGCAGACAAGGACAGTATGCGAGACGAAGATAATTAAAAGACGACGATCGTGTGTAGTAAAAAAAATTGCCTATAGTCTCTGTACGAATGTACCGCAATACCGTCTATTGGCATCTATTCCAGGTGTTCTTTCTGTCATTCTCGTTCGATCGTCGCGAATGACTCTAGAAAGAAGTATGCTAAGATAAAGCTGCGCTATCTTGATATATGGCAGCAAGGTTAATCGTCTCGGCCGGATATACTCGTCATTCAAAATTTATATCGCCAAGTTACATGAAACGCGTGAGAAGCGACTACGAGATGTATGCGATTTTCTCTGTAGCTGACGAAGATTGGAAGCGACCAGCGCGCATCGTGTATTCTTTATCGTTTTGAATCTATGTATGGTTGATAACTGTGCTCTATGACCTTCTCTGTGAGCTGTTTCACGTTCGTCGAAGCAAAGTACGAACATCGGAATCGAAAGATTTCCAATCGACCACCCGGCTAATCGCTCTTGGCTATCCGTTTACGTCGTCGAAACTTTTACTAAACGATTACACGCGATACGAAGCTTCTGGTATTTGCGCTTTAAGATAATCGACAAACTTTCGTTTCTAACTGGCAATTTTAATTTACTCCGCATGTTGAAATATTCAGCAGAGGTATATGACTATAGAGGAAAGAGAATTAGTTACGCAAAAGTTGACAAATCTATGTTTTCCTCTACCGAAGTTTCAGATGCTTTATGGAAAAAGAGGCGAAGGAAGATAGTTCTATCCTATGTTTCTATCCATAAAAATTTACGAAAGTCGACACCGAGATAAATGTTTCGCGAACCGAACAATTAAATCGTTTGTTTCTCTCTTGCAGATTGACCATATTTTATAAAGAAGAAAATTCCTCGTCTCTTTCGATAATATTTTCTTTATCACAGAACGAAGATACGATAACAGGCGCGTATGTTCCGCGATACTTCGCATCCCTTTACGATTCATGGCATTATGCCCGTTAAGAAGCAGAAATTTCTCCGAGCAAGTAGCATAGGAACACCCCTAACAGTCACGAAACAAGACCACTGGCGCAGCTTCCTGTGAAATATCGATCGTCGCGTCGTGACAAACTACAGGTTTCGTGCTCGACTTCAAGAAATTTACACGTTCGGCCGAATCGATCGAAACAAAAGCGCCATTATACGCGTAGGAAGCCGCAGGCGACTATCGCGAGAAAAGCTAATCGTGTTCATGGCGTTACACTGTCGTATAAATAATATTCTTAAAACAATTATCGAAGAAGTCCATACAACGTTAGCTGTAGCTTAATATTAGCTGTTAACGGAAGATACGCGAAGATTATCGCGCGAAGAATAGAAGATGTATTTTAATATAAGATATTCGTGGTATTAAGGATGAGACGATTATCGTATTAATTTCCAATATCAAACGCGATAAAAATCAATCTCCCAACTATTTGCGATAAAAATCCAACAACCTGATATTATTGTATAATATCTCTTCGCCGATCGTATTAGTGAAATATCGTTTGGAAATGCATCGAAGTGGCAACGCTCGCGCGTACAAGCTTAATTTGCATTTAATTATAAAATTACCATCAAAAGCCACAGCGTTCACGATATTCGAGCAAGAACACGCGTTCCTCCGGAGTGTGAAGCGAACCAACATCTATATACTCGCCATTAATGGCCCTAATAATTGCATCCACGGTAGGATCCCGGCTACAGGAATGCGTCGATTAATTGGCTATATGTAATCGAAATGGCATTCCGAACTTTCTTCCAAGAATTTCAATTTTAATTTTACTCGAACGTTCCAGGCCAGATTACGGCTGGCTTTTTGCGGCCTCTGACGATTCTTTCTTCTGCGCCATTAATCGTCCTTCTAATCGTGCCTTCGCGAACAAGTTGGTGAGCACGAGGTTATCTGGCGACAAGGTTAGCGCATCTTGATGTTCTTCGTTGACCGCGAAAAAAAATATCGCGCAAAAAGGAAAGAAGCGGGATTGAAGTTTTGAGATTGTAGCGATTTATTATCTTTGTATTCAATTCTACGCTGATTTCAAAAAATAGTCGCTTGAAGCGTCGTAGTGCGCCGAACGCGCTCGTTTGCTGCCACTCGACAGCCACTCGTATTGGTAAACTGAGAATTTCAATATGCGAACTAGTGGCAGAAAATTAAACTACTGGCAGTAGGTCGAGTATCCATATGGTCACCGACGTTTAATTAAATGGACACGTTGTGAATAACGAGTGTTTTTAAATTTGTTTCAATGCTTTTAAATCGACCATAATAACGAGAGTCGTACAATTACTTAGATAGTTATAAAAACTTAACGCGATGGAATTTTCTCGTGGAAAAAATGAAAGTGAAATATAGCGACACGTCGGACACTTTTTTCAAAAACGGAATAACCTCTTAAAAATTGGAACAAACGGCTTTTTCGAGAAATTAGAATGTTTAGTTTGCCAGATGACGAACAAAGGTCATTTTTTTGCAGCTATTTTATCTGGGTCTGTAATGAAAATTTAAACAACGCGTTTCGAAGATTTACGAGAGTTATGCGCTTGCTGAAAATTTCATCGAAATCGGTCGGTGCAGGAAGAAGCGACGGGCATCGAAAGAGGTAGATTTATTACGATTACAGGCCAAATGTCGTGAAATACTGCGATTGTCAAGATTTTTACCTTGATGAAAATTTTCATTTTCTACTTTCGTTTTCTATGGAAAAACATCGATACAAAATTGTTTTTAGTTTTGGCCACGAAGTACCGCTTTTCGGACCACTGTGAGTCGTCGATCGCACGGGGAACATTGTCCGTCTTATCGACTGAAAAATATCCGCGATCGCGGCTCGATCGACGAGAAACAAGCATCCGACTCCCCGGAGTTCGTTTAAGCCGCAAGAAAACTCGAGAGCCGGTGCAGCCGCGTGATACTCGGAGATTTATGATGCCGAGATCGAACTTCTTGTGTTTCTTACGCCGGCTGTCGTTACCTTGAAACGTCGAGCGACAGGGTAGTCTGAGAACGTCGAATGAGGGTTCACGGACAATGGAATTTCGTTGGATTTTTCTGTGACATGTAAGACATCGCTGGAAGCTTCTAGCGTTCGGAGCTGTCGTTCTTTTGAAACGTTATTATAGCATACTCCCTGTTACTATGATGGCGGATGGCAAACATTCGGTTGACTTTGACTCGTCGTATAAGGTAATTCCTCCGTTAGTCGACGCCAAAACGAGTGCTGTAAATAATGCTACGAATCGCACATCTACATTTTAGATACGTAGTATGGAGATTTGAATTTTAGCTAACCAGAAATTTGTAGAAATGGTAGAAATCCGAGGTTTGAACGACGAAAGAAAAGCGTACGACCAACCAAGATTTGGGACGTGTCCCGAGAATATCTGCCTATTAGTAAAGAACGAGAGATCAGCGTTGTGGTAGCCCCACGATATAGCGAAAGTCGTAAAATCAATCAGCAATGAAATTAACGCGTTTGTTCGAGTATCGAGGGAAGCAAACTGACGGAAATACGAGAAGATAAAGACTCGAACGCTTGGTTGCGGTTGTACGAAGAAATTTTTAATACAACGTCGATGTGACTTATCGGAATGTTAAAAAATACTCTCCTTTACATTTGAAGTATGATCTGTTCTATGTAATTACTCTTTGTTTTCCTGCTCTTTCTAACCTCTCGTTTTACAGGCGCGTTGGAACAGAACGAAACATGAAAATGTAAAAGGCGGAAGGCGGAAGGCGGAAGGCGGAAGGCGGAGATGATCCTCGAGAGTCGCTAATTATTTCAACGAAATCGATCGGGATACGCCAGATGGAGGAGGAGAAGTTCGTACCTTTGAATATTAATTAGCCGACCCTTTGAATCGACGCTTCCCATTTGAATTTCATGGAGCTACGTTAAATGCCTCGTATTCGTGCGGTGATTTCAAGAGAGTCGACGATCGGGAAGAAATTATACCGGAACTTATCCACGCGTCATTTGAATCATTTTATCGTACACGCGAGAACACTGAAATTCGTTTAGACAGCGAGCAAACGTCTCTTTTCCTCGTTATCGCTCGTATATCGTCACCAGCGAAGAGAAAAGACCTTCTCTATTTATCTTCTACCTTTTTTCTCTTTTAATCCCTCATTTTATCCGCGCTTCTCGACTGGCAATCTTTTCCTTGATCGCCTAAAAGCGATTAGAATATTCGCATCTCCTCTCGTTCGCAAGTTTTCAGTTTAATTAACGGATATGAGATAGCAAATTGTGGACATATTCTATCCGGTATGGAATTATCGACGAAGATGCGATTAACGTGGCAACTCAATTAGAATCTCGATTAGTTTCTCACACCCTGACCGCCTGTTTTTCTCTCTCGCGCTCTAGCATCATCGCTCTCGACCTTGCATCATCGCTCTCGACCTTACAGCTCTTCTTTCCCAACGCGCTCCACGTCGTTTAGCTATTTTGCCCTAATCCCTCCCACCCCCCTTGAGTCTGGAATTTTCGGAAATCTGCGAAGCTGACAGGTTTGCCGGCGAAATTGATTTTAAATCGATTCTAGCGAACTGAGAGGAATTCTTCGTATCCTCTTGAATAGCTGTGTCACCTGCGTTATTTTTCCAATTTCACAATCGCATCGATGCGTCGTGTCAACCAGTCGCAACATTCTTTTATTTTGATATTATGATATTTAACCGGAAATTTTAAAGCTACGCTATAGCGGAATTTAGGAAAGTATATTTAGCCATGACTGAGATACTAAAAATAGTTCTTTTGCTATTTCAGCCCGTCGAATTCGTTGGAAGGTACAGTAGTCTCCCCGCATTGCGGCCTTTTACTTTCAGTCGGCCGAACGCGCCGCGTACACGTGTCTTCCAATCGATCGCATGTTTTTCAGCAATCGTGAAACGCAGTTCGATTCCCTACCAAAGTTCCTCTATCGTTCCTACCGTTCTTTTTGTTGAGAAAAAGGAAAAAGGAGGAAGCTCGAGATGGGACGATCTTGCGTCGATCGATTAACCGCGCGCGTTGCCAAGTTCGATTCGAGTGTTTCTCGAGCGAAGCTCGTTCAGGATTTTTATTGGTCGTCGACGATGCTTCGGGAACTTGGAGACATTCCGCTCGAGCACACGCGAGATACCGCGCTCGAAATGGTCGGATAATAAGTAATTTCTGATTTACGATCATGGCGGCAACTTTTGCTGGAGCGGGCGTGTTATGCAAATCGGACAGTTGTGTATGTCGCGTTGGGAAACGCGCCGAAACCGTGGCTTCGCTCTGTTTGCGAAAGTTCTTTCGAGTTATTGATACTCCGAGCTTGTTTTACTTTCGATTTTACCCGTCTATGCTACATGTTGGAGAGATTTCTTGGCTTGGAAAACGATGATTCCTTTTTCTTCGAGGAATCCTTGCGAAGGAGGATTTGTCGTACACGCGTGAAACCTAGATAGATATTTGATAGAATTGGCGAGCTCGAAGAGTTGGAAAAATTGAAATTTTTTAAAGATTGAAACACTGTAAAATGGCTAACGCGGCTAACTTTGTAGTAATAAATGATTGTTACGAATAACAAGTAAGTCGGAGACGAAATCAATAAATCACCGATAATTCGTTTGTCACAAAGCGTATAAAACGAGTGCGTAACCGATTGTAATTCAAGATAAATGGGACGTTCGTTCGTCTTTAACTTCCCCTTTACGCTTTCGCGTCGATCTTGGTTCGGTTAAGCATAAAATTAGAATGGAACAAGTTGTTTGATCTTCCACTCAGCTTCGTCTATTTATCTAAGCAACTAGCAATGGTTGCCGTTTTCCATGCAATGAAATTTTAACTAAAATTTACGTACCCTGGCATTAGATTTCAATGTATATAAAAAATTAATTTAAGAAGTTAGCAGATATTCAAAGAGTATTATAAAAGTGTTCAAATAAGAGATTACTCCCACCCGCTCTCCTTCAGAGTTTCAAATGATAAAATTAATAATTATACAATTATTTAAAATCATATAATATTTGGAATAATAAGTGAGAATAGCATCAGGAAGTATTTGTTCGCACGAGTGAGATTAAAAAATTTGCCTATATCGTTTTATTTTTCGGTATTGCATGGTTCGGTATATATCGTAATACTTGTAGCGGATGCTACTATAAATCCCTAATCTGGGTATAGTTTCGTTATAAATGACAATTATTTGTTGGGAACGAAACACGAAAAGGAATGAAACTAGGAATAAGATCGCGTTTCAGCCGCAAGTTACGTAGTTTCACGGAAAAGTGACAGGAAGCGAAAATATTTCACGGACGTCGGCAGTCACGCTATAACGAAATCTTTGCGAGCTTGCGACTGAAATAAAATGAGTTAGCTCTTCGCGACGGGCCCTACAAAACGAATTACGAACTCGCAGCAAGTTCGACGAAAGTCGAAGATGTCTAAGAATCGGGATGCGAAATCACTCGCCTCTTCTTCGGCAACGTTTCATCTTTTGGAAGCGTCGGGAGGCCAACGCCGAATACCCAAGTACATATATAAAGTGTCGTTGCAAACGGTTCTTAAAAATCGATCGCGTTGGTCTCGAATATAGCGGATGTTCGGAGAAATTTTCCATACTTTAAGAAAAAAGTATTCTGTTTTTGAAATTTTGAACTACATATTACGCGTGTACTTAATTTCTCAAATTATCTTTCGAAAAGTCAATTTTAGAAGAAAGAAGAGAAGAAACGTTATAGTGCAAGCTTTTGTGGACTTTTATAGCTAGAAGAGTGATACATTTATGAAAAGTACAGTTTCAGAATTTCATTACGTAACTACGCGATTAACGTTCATATCGGGAGAAACAAGTCACGTGCTTCCATAGGTTTATTCGTAGCAAGAAAATGAGGTACATGATAATAAACTGATCGCTTTTCTCTACTCTTCAATTTTTAGATGGAATCTAATATATATGGAATATATCAGAGCTAAACGATGGTTTCCGAACAGCTCAAGTATGAACAACTAAGAAAATTAAATTTTCAAACTCACCAATCACGCTCTTACTTCGAAATACACGTCGATGTAATTGGCCTCCCTTTACTTCACAATCTTCCGTTGTAATCGACTGTTGCTCTGTACTTCGGTTGTTGACGTACTCCGATGCTGTGGACGCTTCTTTCGTACGCGACTTGTTTGACGATCAGTTACTCCAGCGAATATATACGTTACGCATCGTTCGAATTGTCGGTTAGCCTGATTATGCGCGCACAAATTTTAACGAGCACTTTTTTTTAAACCACCGATTCGACAACACGTTTCCCTATTTCATTTGTCAGAACCAAAGTCTTGAAAACCCGAATCCACTGTAAACCGTTAACCTATATTTTCCGCACTGAATCAACATATTGTTTCAAGCAAGCACGCACATATGTAGTTGTTTAAAAGACAGACAATTCGATCGTTTGAAGAAATAAAATCAACAGGAAGAAGCCATGTTTGCGACACGACACTACTTCCGCGGAGCTGCTTCCTTTCGATGATTTTAAGAATCGATACGGTATGTCTCTGCGATCGATATTCCGATCGATAATGTGCACCTATCGCAGCTTAGCAATTTGAAGTGCGATGCGCGCGCAGACTAGTTTAACGACTTGAAGTGTGGTGTGCGTAACGCGTGGTTTCGTGTTTGGTTTTGTGCAACTTTTTAGTGTTTTAATCGATATTATCAAAATCTAAAGGATCTTTCCGCGGACTTACGAGGTGCTTATATTCTCCAGTTACTTCACATTGTGAGTGGAAAGTTTTATATTTAAAAGTTTGGTAGTTCAATGTTTGAACGTCGCGTCGTTCCCATTTTAACTGGTCGCCATATCGTACATGTACAATACTTGCTTGAATTCACATCAGAGAAACGCATTGCAATTATCGCAGAGCAGGACCTTCGAGTCCTTCGACGGAGGAATAAATCTATCATGAACAGATGGAAAAGACAATACTACGTCTATTCATTGTCTTTGACAATAGGTTTAGGTTACAAGGAAACAAGGTTATTGGAATTTAGGCGAGCTCGTTGGCATAGGACTTACAGTATTTTAACGTAACGCGACGAACGAAATTTTACAAAATTACGAAAAGGTAGCAGGATGGTAGTTGGAAAATTTGGGAACTTTAGAAATTGATGAATATGTCCAGAATTAGTTATTAGAAGTTAGAAAAAGGTGACATGATTTTGACGATACGCTATCGTAATTTTTCGCGACGAAAAGGAAGCTTTGTCCGCGATATCGAATGGTACGACGACGATAGTTCCTTTTTTTTACAAGAATAGCGAATATCTCATAATAGAGGTTAATCGCGGAAAAATTAAGCGAGAAGAATTGTTGGTTTTTAGCAACGAAGTTAACGATAAGGAAAATCTTACGACGATTGTCGCGGATTCGCAACAGCGTGAAGTTCGTTATAACTCCCTTTGTGGCTAAAAGATCTCGAGCGGTTAGACGCGCAAAACTATGCTTCGAGCGTTGGGACGTTAAATGGACGCGCAATTCTTCCTTCGTATTCTCTCCTTGCAGGAAATCGATCTTAATAGAGAGAAATATGGCAAACTCCGTAGATGCAAATTAAATATCGAGAAGAAATTTCTAACGCTATTATTCCTACCAATATTTCTATCAAAATGCGTGAAATTATTTTGATAAATCTCCGCTACAGTTTGAATCTTAGGAACTGCAAAATTTCGTAGAAACGTTTCGATTACCTTTTCCTACTAGAAAAACAAAATTTATGTTCCATTATCGGCGCTGAAAGTATTTCGGACAACAGTGTGTCCATTGTTAGAACCAAGTCTTCGTCCGAACGAAATCTTTTGTCGTGGCGTGGGAAATTCCGAGAAAGTTGCTTCTTCGGAACCGAGTTATACAAGTTCATCGTAGGCGTTCACGAGGAAAACGTTTGACAATCGCAGAAAGTTTTGTCGTTTCTAATCCAGTTTGTTTTCTTCGCTCCTCCTATCGATGTTTTTCGTTATTAAGATGACGCGAAATATCCTCGCCACTGCGTGCCGACGAAAAGGAAGAGAAAGCGATACTTATTGGACAAATTCGTCGGAGGCTGCTACGTTTAAGTAACACGGTCGTAACCGATATCGCGAACATAGGAATAAAAAGTCGTAATGGAAAGTGTGTAGAGGAAGCGAAGGAACTTTCGACTCTCGTACGACTGTCGTACGACCGTCGTGTTTGTAAAGCAAAGTTTTACAGAGTATATATCGTGGCGTCAGCGTGGCTAAATGGCTGCGATTTCTCGGAAGTTGAAGGAACGCGTGTAGGGATAGAATGTATGAAAGCGCGCGTGAAATACAAAATGTTGTATCGGAGCGTGGCTCTGATTTATTCTAAAATAAATTTTCAAATCTTTTATTTACCAGTAATCCTGTCATCGTTGTAACCGAACCAAAAAATCCTTCGTATTCCATAGTTCTAAAAAATTACAAATTGCTCGAAGCAATTAGATTCTTACATTTCTTTCTTACGTCCGACAATCTTTTCTAATAATCATTTTCAAATCGTCACGCTATCGGGCGTATAGAACTTGCGGATTTCCGATCGCGATAGATCCATTCATAGCGGAGATCCTTTAATTCCGTTTCTTACCTCGTTTCTTACCTCGTTTCTTACCTCGTTTCTTTGCGTAGAGTTTCCTTCGAATCTTGCTACTTGCCGGTTTCGAGGTGTACGCCGCGACGATGATCGCGGCGTAGCTCGCATGCGGGTGCATGTGCCGGTGGATGGTAACGCTTGCGCAGTGGCGGCGCGTCGCTAGACAGCTCGCCGCTACGGGTGCATCTCGCGGCAGTTCACAGTCGTCTTCTAAAGCAAGCTCATTAGTCGCTCAGCATTCGGCCGGGACACCTTTCCTTGGATCACGCTACACACGTTCCAACATCTCGTGTCCCGTTCCACTCGATATTCAACCTTTATCTCCTCCGTAAAAGCTTCCCCCCTCCATCCATCTTTGTCTTATCTCACCTTCCGTTGCTAATCAGAGGCTATCAACCAACTATCGGAAGAAAGTTTTCATCGAACAAGTTAAGAAACAAACATCTCCCGCCGCGCTCGATACCGCACAGTTTTTTCCGCGAGGGGATGCAACGAAGCTCGACGGTCTCTCGCACACGTGCCAGTTGATCTTCTCTTGCTTCTTCCAGCAAAATATTCGTAAATACTCGCGATTCATTGTCCCCGCGCGTTTTCTTCGGATATGACATCCGTCCGGTTCCAGTGAATCTCTTGGAACAGTCTCCGAGTCTCCTATCCAACGACGTCTCGATGATCGAGTGTCGCAGAGCATCGATGTTCTTCGAACAGATCAGTCGACCGTAAGGAGAAACACCAAACACGGTATCGTAAAAATCGATCGAAAGAGTAAGATACAGGGAAAAGGGAAGCGCAGATCCAGATACACGGGTCGATCGGGTGAACGGGGCGTACGTAATCGAGGGTGAAGGCGGAACTCGGGTGGGCCGAGGTCGTCGACACCGCGACGCGACGCCGACGGTGCGGGATATCAAGGGAAATCTAACGAGCGCGGTATCGAGAGAGCGCAACTCGGCCGATGGTCGAAACAACGTCGACTCAGCGGTTCACGATCGAGTTACCCATGCTGCAACCACCGTCTCCTCTCTTGGAGATGGCATCGCTGCGTCTGCCGGACTCCGAAGAGTTTGATGTTGATACGCGTCGTAGAAGTAACAATGGAAACGTCCCGTCTACCACCGTCTCGTCCATTCCACCGACCACGGCTACCTTCTTGCAGATGAGGAACGATCTCGGCGATTATCTGAATAACTTGATCGCGGAGGCTATCACGACCGATCCGAGGACATCGATGGAGGAGCAGGATGGACTTTTGAACGCCAGCAAGACGGTGAACCTCTCGACCGCCGAACAAATTCCCGATCGGCTGTACAGGCACAGCATGGCCATGTCGGCGGTTTACTGTGTCGCTTACGTTCTGGTCTTCGTCGTCGGCCTCATCGGCAACAGTTTCGTCATAGCCGTGGTGTATCGGTCACCGCGGATGCGGACTGTAACCAACTTCTTCATCGTCAATCTCGCGGTCGCCGATGTCCTCGTCATAGTCTTCTGCCTGCCTGCTACCCTCATGAGCAACATCTTTGTCCGTGAGTACCACAATGTTTCGCAGTATTCGTTTACGTTGCAACGTTATTCCGTTGCTTTATTTTCGCGGCGAAGATTTTTAAATCGTCAGATCGGGAATTTCAAGTTCGCGTAGAACGATTCGCCAATGCGAAGAAACGTTTTATGGAGAAGGGGTGTTTGGTAGAGATCTGGGCTTGTGAAAGCTCGATTATATCGGACTAATGAAATCGTTGGCTTTCCAAGGCCGTTTAAAATCTATTCTATACATGGGATTGTTAATATTGAGAAATCCGAAATATACGGAAGAATCTCCAGTTATTAGAACACCGATTAAGGAAGCGATCGATTATCGAAACATCGATTCATAGAGAATCCGATGGTCACACGCGAGAAACGTGAAAACAGAAGAACAGAAACTGAGAAAAGTTCTTACGTACCTATCCGAAATTTGTTAATACTCGTAAAACATATAAATTTATTCGATTATCCGAACAGCCTATGTCACGATTGGTTCGAATAATTAAGGTTCGAAATTATTCGTCCGATCCATTAAGATTTCCGACGGCGAAAGGTTCTATACCAATATTCTTCCTAATCAGCTTGACGCGACCACTCGGAAACTGTACAATCGCAACTTCGTATCTAGTACAGTAAAGAATTTTCTCCATAAACGTTACTCGGTACTTACAAATCACCGCCCACTACTCTCTTAAACGATAAACGGTAAATAAATCGTAAACGTAAAAGCGGATTCTTGTTACGTTTACGATTCTTTGTACGATTGCGAATCTAATCGTATAACGAACGGAGTGCCTCTGCTACCGATCTCGAGTATCGATCATGCGTGATCGAGCGAAGCGGTGGGAGAGAAAACGTAAAAATCGGATCGAAGGCGATTAAAGGGGAGGCAAGGTGCGATTCGCTCTCTGGATCGAGCTCGTGCGGGCGACGGGGGTGGAAGCGTGCTCGGCGGGGTTCCCTCGCCAGTACGGAATCGATCCCTTCGTGATTCTCTCGAGCGGGCCATGTTCGCGCTCGATGCACCGAGCGTATCGTCATTCTGATTTCACACGAGGGTCGACAGCTTCATCTCGAGTAACTGCGAATAAATTATTCTATAATGGAATCGCGCGAAACTTACCCCTTCCATAGCTCGAACAAAAGCTCGTGAATTCTTTTCAATTTCCCTTTGCGCTCTGCCCCGATCCCGACCGGATTTATTTCCGACGGAAAGTTTAATCTCTCGCAGGTTTGCGCTCGCGCAGACGATGGAGTCGGCGATCTATTTATCGCACTTTTGCGCGAAATGTACTTTTAACGATTCGATAATTTAACGCGACGTTTCATTCGTTTTGCGTTTGAAACGTTTCAAGCATTTCCCACTGAAATCGTTATAGCGGAAATATAACATAGGGATTCTGTCGATCTGTTCGTGTATAAACGCGGCAGAAAGCCAAATCTTTTCAATTTCTTGCTCGCTGGATCGCGATCATTGCCGAATTTATGTTCAAGAAAGGCTTGATTCCTCCGTAGACTTGCGCTCGCGCGGTCGGTCGATTTAACGGCGATTGATTAAACGGGTCAGTTAATTCCCATTCGAAGGAAGGGATAACGAGCGGTAAATATAATTTCGTCGAGGGTAGATCGTCCGATTAACCGCAGATTGTTACGTGCGTGTATCCTATGTAACGTCCGTCTAATTACGGTTGTTAAAAGCGGATCGAAGGGCGAGCACAGATGTAAAGGGGTGGTCTCCGCGATCCTGCGCGTCTTCCAAGGTATGTGTCGCGAATGCGAGGCAGAAACGCGCGCGAGTAAAATGTTCCAGCGAGATTTACCAAGATCCATCGAGGGATCCTTCGCATCGATCGTTTGTTTTCACCGAGCGATCACCGTTACTGCCTTGTATCCACTTTACTGTCCATTTTAGGGGCGTAATGCTGTCGCTGACGGCGTTAAAGGTTATCGAAACGTAATAAGATCATCGTCGTTTCCCGTTTTAGCGGACCATCAAGGTTCTCTGCTTTTATGCTGTGTCTTATTCCGAATCGAAGTATTCGCCGGCGATATTTCCTTCCTCGTTAGATTTTTGTTTCATCGTCGTCTTTACCTTCGCTTCCTCGCGTTTGGGTATTATACGTTTTATCGATAGAAAATATTCTACAACAAATATTATACGGAAAATATCCAAGCTTTTTCGATCGTAACGATCAAGTCGTGGCAGAGGATCGGTCGTACTTTGTCATCGTTCGATCGACTATATTTCTCCATCGTCAGGTGGAATTAACAATTCTTTTACTTCCGCAGGAGCAAGAATTTTCTATATTCCGTGGCGATTTTCGTTGCTACCGAATCAAATAATTCGTTTTTCTTTCGCTATTTTCGTTCAGTAGCTTTTCAGCGAGTAAGTTCGGACGACGATCGGTTCGTCTGGTCTCGAATCGCAAAGGTCGCGATAATTGCGATAGAGACGGTATTCGGCCGTGAGCCTCCAGAGCAGCCAATTGTCAGCGTGTCGCATTGTCGCACGACTAACGACGTCATTAGCACGCACTCGCGCGGCCAACGTGCCTCGCCGGTTTGTTTTCTCCGAGGAATTCGAGCGTTTCCTACAGAGTACCCGACCTGTTCACCGTGTAAACTATTCGCACCGCAGTTCCTGGATTTTCTCCGGTAAACTCGTCTTTTGGAAACTTCCGTACGCCATGCGGTTTCTCGTTTATTTTATGTTTGCTAGAACGAGAACTATCTCGTAGAGGCTATCAAAAGGCGTGAAAATGCAATTTCCGTTTCATTTTTATGGTCCTTCGAAGCAAGCTGCACTTACGGCGAATGATTTTTTAAAACGAACGATCAAAGAAAGTTTTATTGATCGCTAATGATCAAGCCATTTGAGAAAACAAAAACGGGTGATAGCTAGACCGACACGTAGGTTTAAAACGCTCGCGTATCGCAGTTCGCGTATCGTTCGCTCGAATCTTAACGCTGCGATAATTATTTATACGTCGAGTGGTTAAAAAAGGGGCGAAATTCCACCAATAGACCAATTCATAAAAGTGATCCTGTATCGAAGAAATCGCTGTACTTTCAAAGAAGATATATTTAATCGCGTTACTTGGATCACTGGAATTTATGTAAAATACCGTCTCATCTTCACCGAAGAAAAAAACTAACGCCTACCTAGTTTCATCTACGACACGCGATGTGGAAATTATTCAGAATGTTCAATCGTTTCTTATTCTACAAATAATCGTAGTCCAATTATAAATTCACCACCCGCTAAATACGATTGAAAAATGGAAATCCATTGAGATATATATTATCGATCGAATTTACTCAATTCAATTTTCTACATAACCATCCTTCCAACCGTTTATTTAATAATTTAAATTTAATTTAATCGGACAAATGTACGACAAATTTCCTATCCAAGTACACAGCAACAGCTTCCGTGCAACCTTTAACATGAGGCTTTAAACATAGTTATTTACTTGGACAATATAGAATAATATGGTTCTTTCTTCGCGCTGTAAAACGCAAAATGAGTTAAGTCATCGATTTTACTTGACGTCCGAGTTCAAGGCGATACGTCGCTTCTAACTTCTCCAACATAGATTTAATCCAAGAATTTTCATTCCAGCTTCTATCAGAGCGAAGTACTTTTAAACTTTATTCAATTTCTCCCCTTATCCCTTTCTTCGATCGAACGCGACATTTGCAGCGTTCAAATTTGGAATTCCGGTGAAAACCGATCTACGATGTGGATATTAGAATACCAATGTCAAGAGTTACAAGTGTAAATGATCGAACGAATGCTTTTTTTACATTCGATAAAACGTTCGAGAATATACGTCGTAGACGCAAACTTGGTTAGCTGTCTATCGCTTTATGCACCGTTTGCTCAATTTCATTTATACGATTTAAAGTGGAACGTCGTTGTTGCCAGTCTTGTTCATTTAGAATTCTTCTCATTTCACAGAGGAACTTAATCTTTGATTAAAAAGTAAAACAGAGCAGTTAATCGTTAGACAATTGTCTCGAAACTTGTACGGCGTTGCGAGATCGACGAGTCTCGATTAAGTAGCAGAAAAGGAAGCTGCACCGTCCGATCAGAGGATATCATTTCCTTCCGAGAATATTGTCTACGCGAAATGACCGAATTCTTCTAGGCCCCTTTGTTTACTCCCCTAAAAGAAACCTCGAGACTATAACGAAATTGAACTCGTGTTCGAAGGTGGTGCTTTTGCCGTGGGTGGTGGTAAAGAGCTTTCTCTTCCTCCCTTGTGAAATGATTGCTTCGTGGCAGGAAGAAGTTTCGTCCCCGAGGGATGATTTTCGTGCTGGAAATTGTCCTCGCTGTTTTTTCTGCATCTTTGTTCTGTAATTTATTGTCGGGGACTGTGGTCCGGATGGTGTTTATTTAGTAAAAATGTTTGTCGATTTCAGCGCGAGTGACATAAGAGATTAGGGTAAGAGTTGGTGGTAAGTTCGACCTACGAAAACGAATATGTATTATTTCTAATTCTTCCGAGCGACTCGACTAGGCTTCTCGACCAGGCTTCGTAAACACATGGAAATTGCGGATTTTTATGCAGATACATATTTTTCACGTTACATATGTTTTCTTCTAGCGAACTGACAAGAGAGGAATTTAATCGTATTCCGAAGAAAACTCTCGATTGCAATTTAATATTGAGAATTTCAGAAATTCCGAATGGTAGACTTACACGTTGCGACGTTGAACAATCTCTTTCTGCTTATATATTGGATAATCTTGAAAAAACTACTGTTGCTTACTGTAACGCAAATTACAACAACTAAATGTAGATAATAATATGATTTACATTCCGTAATTATAATATGTACGTATTGTGCGTATATACTTTACGCAATCTGGCATATATCTTACACGATATGACATATTTCCTGTACATTTGAATATTCGAAAATTTGTACGCGTTCTAGCTGCATAAAAATCCGCAGTCTAACCATAAAAAACAAACGTACAAAGTTTTTATCATTCGAGTCAAGAGTGGCGATAAAAGCGAGCTCGTAAGGCCGTTTAATTCAGCACGATCGTCGGCAAACAGTCGTTTTTCGAAACGTTCTTCAAACACCCGAAAGAAGGTAGCTAGAACTTCTAGTAACTGGTCTCAAAAGCTCGCTTTGCTAGAGGGGTGCGCGAAACGCAATTTCAAAAGTCGAGCTCGTGGTTCCCGGTTTAGAAAACTATGCAAATCCGCGCAAGCTCGTTATAATTACGTTGTAACCGTGACTCGAAAGCGGCTCTCAACGTTACGGGTTAAATGCGAAACGTAGCGGGTCGATGTAATCGCGTACGGTTACGTTAACAGCGATATTCGAGCGAAACTCGTCTATGGAACGGGCAAGTTCTCGTTGAACGACGAATTTTCGCGGTTAGTCGAAAATAAGATACGATCGTCGAGTATTTACGGTCGCTTTTAGTAAAAAATCATTGAATACGCGGATGACACGTGTATCTTGCTGTTTAATATTAGAACCATCTATTCGTCGATGTTATGTCAATTCCTAAATATCGATAAAGACGCGGCCATAATTTTAGCATCTACCTGATAAAATCCATATGCTATAACGGATTAACATCACCCGCATGCATCGTTTTATTAAAATACTGCGAAGCTATCTTGCCTGGTATATGCGGCCCAGAAGTATTTCAATATCGGCCGTCCTTCAAGATTACAGTATTTGCCAAACACATAACCGAAGACGAACTTTCATCGCGGATATCTCTAAAGATCCCAATGCAAGGACACTCATCGTGGTCTAGAAATTTCGATTCATAGAACCAAAATGCCGATGGAGGCAAGAAATTGAAATATTACGGACGTTCGAACGATATTTCGAGAAATCTGTAAACACGAATCGATAGAGCCGAACAATAAATAGAACAGACTCGAATAAATTCTTTGTTTTTTTCTTTTTCTAATTCAATCGCCGAGCTTCTTCAATTTCAATACAAAGGATTTTTTCGTATTTACATGAAATTTAAGACGCGTTTTGCATCAAGTCGGAAATTGCGAAATAAAGGGCAAACATTTTTGGAAAAGAAGAACTTTGGCAACGTTTTTTCGTTGATTCGCGACAAAAGACCATCTGAACTCTGAACAAACGTACATTTACGCCAATGGGGAATGCCAATGCACGGCTAAGCGGTCCCGAACGGCGAAATCAGCCGCGCCGTGTTCCGATGATCGACTCTGTGCGCAGGTAATTCGATTTGCCGTGTCGTTAGTCTAGAATCCCGAGACCGCTGCCAATTTCCATTTCAAAGCGAACGCTAGTGTGCCCGTGTACCTGCATACCTACATACGTATATTCAGCTGCAGCCGTGGAAAATGCGGACGCGCCGTTTTCCAGCCCGAACGATCACGCCGTCCATCGAGACGGATAACTCGTAAAATCGCTTCTCACGCTATCCTTTTCTTCGGTCTTTGCACCTTCTGCCTGTACGAATGAGAAAATAATCCCTGGTTCTGTTGCTTTACTCCTATCAATTTTATATCTCTATTTTAAACGCGTTAGATGGTATTTGTCTTTGGACTTTTTAGTAATATTCCGTTTAAACGGCTAGGTGTATAATACTTTAACGGGCGATCTTGTTTATCTTCGTGAATTCGTTAGGAGGACTTTATCGGAAATTTCAACGACTTCCTTTCGTCAAATGTTACCTGATTTAACACGCAATTCCGTACAAAATATGTAGATCAGTACGACACGTATTTCTGTAGAGTCAGGATACCGTATGAAAATTATTTGTCAACATATAGCATCGTAGATAATGAAAATCGGATTCGCTCGTGTTAAAAATTGATCGATAGATGGATAAAAGTCGAAGAACGTCGAATCTCTTCAAATTTGTGTATACTTATCGGTACCTGGTGCTTCGAGCTCAGTTTTATCGAAGTAGCACTTGTCCAGATCATGACCTTCTCTTTTGTTCGATTCAGGCAAGTGCTCGAGCACGAGTATTATCCTATTTCGATAGCTTAATCTTCCACGCCCCAAAAAATCAAACAAAAAGTCAACACGATTAAGTAGCTGCACGGACGTGAGACTATCGCCATCACCTACGTACGATTTATCTTCGTTAAAATCAATTATAATCGATTGAACCACGTCGTACGATGTAAGATTCGTGTCAAATGCCAAGGAAGCGAAGAATTCAAGAAAGACGAATTAGATTAGGCACGTTTGATCAATTTTTCCTAGTTTTACTTTTTATTCGTAGTTTATTTATACTCGTGTTTTATTTAGGCTCCGTACTATCAACGTAGGTTTCATTTACACTACTATTACCAAACACTACTATTTATTTATAGACGTTTTAATTTTCCTACAAACTTGCATTATTTTCTATCAAAAGATGTTCTATTTATATTTATCAAATTCGCGCAAACAACATTTTACAGATATTTTCGCTCGCTGACGCATATTTGTAAACTAAATCTCGATCTAGTTTGGTCGGAAAGGGATTGGCGAGAAACGACAAAACTAATTGAAAGCAAAATTGTTACTTATTAATTCAAGTCACTTTTATGGACCGCTATCGCCTATCTTCCGATCTTAGGAAGTTCGAATAGAAATGTCGGATATCTACGAGATCATCCGTAAACCCTGGATTGTATTTAAATATCGTCTTCCTAATCGAGAATCTAAACATTCCACTGCGAGAGTTCTATCTATAATTGATCTAGCGGCGCTGATAATGGGTAACGACGAACTTTTCCGAGTTAGGCGGGAAAAAAGCAGCTGCAGTAGGAGGTAAAGAATTAGAACGTTCATGGTGGAGGATCGCAGTAGGACGTTCTTCGAACGCGTTATGATACCTTCCACCCTCCGAAGGAAAAAGAAAAGATAAAAGAAGGTAAGAAATTTTTCTCTCCGTAACTTGTCGATTTAACAATAACGAGTAGCGAAATTCCAACAGCGAGTACTGTTTTAATAAAAATCAGAAATCGAAGCATCAGGGCCAGCTGCAAATATTCTTCGGAAACGTTCCTCCATCGTGACGGCTCTTTCGAGGTTACAAATTGTTTCGATAAAACGCAGTGGACAAAATTTCCCCGAAAATCGATCTGATCGTTGATCAAGGCCGTTTTTGTAGCTCTATAGAGGAGGACGGCCCTCCCTTGGGCAACCGCGCGTGCTTCTGCCGATGTTCTTAAACTTTGCCTCGGTCGAGTACCGTGTAAATCACGGAAACCGGAAATTCGTTCGGTGTAAATTTCCCGCGGCCCTCTGTCACGAACGCTCGAACGCGTAATCCATCCTCTCTATTCGTGTTTAAATACATTTTGGTTGGTTATTATTTTTTCGTAGTTTTCGAATCTACACGCCGCTAATAGAATTATTTCAAGCAAAGCGTATAAAGATATACCGCGAAATCCAGTCTGCGATTATTTACGGTTAGAGAGAAAAAAAGGTTTTGGTCTTTGATCATCCCTTCTATTCTTCTGTCTGTAATTTTTCATTAATCCTGCCCAGCTATAGAGCATTCACCGGCTGTTTCGAGCAACTGTTACAAGTAGAGGAACTTCCTTGTTTCGTCTGTCAAACGATGTTTTCCATTTCGAGAAATGTTCTTTCGAGCCCAACTCCGCTCGTTTCCGGGGCTAAAGGGGAACAAAAACGACGAGAGAGAGAGAGAGAGAGAGAGAGAGAGAGAGAGAGAGAGAAGAGAGAGAAAGGAAAAGAAGCAAAAGAACGAGTCAGATTAATCGTTACGATCGATACACCGATAATTAGGTCGCGCATTTGGCTAAACGCGGACAAACCGAGAGAAACTGCGAATGAGAGGAGCTGCGAGTGATTATGCGATGGGTGCTCTGGCAACAGGATTGCACAGGGATACATGTACAAGGTGTTCGAGTTTTAAACGATTAATTAAAAATAATTGCCGCGACGCAAGAAACAAAGGGATGTATTTAGCTATTTATATTTAAGAAATTAGAATTTTCGTTGATGGTTCCGTGCCACGGAACCAGTTTCTTAGACCGCCGCTTTCTAACTCTACTTTGCACGTTCTACGAAAGTGCCTTATGAATTTATGGCCCGTGCAACCATTTGTAAGATGCATGTGAAATTTTCGTGCGTGCCATCCGAGATAATAGTTCCGAGTGATTTATTACACGGCTGTGTAACTTCAACAAATAATATACCGTGCTTCTTATTTAGCTCCAACTACAACTAGCGACACGTGCTAGATACGATGAATGTTTTATTTGAAAAAGACGACGTTTCGAAAACCAGCCTGTACATGCATACACGCGCGTATCTTAATATTACAGCACGCGTAAAATAAGTAAACGAGGCAGGGTGGAAAGAAGAGAGCGTGCGGTGTGGAGCTCGTACAGCCGCGATCGTGCACGGCAGACTGCAAGTCGTGGGTCGTAGATAGCGGAACGCCACTCGAGTTCAACCTGTATACGTACGCCCCCGCACACGCAGACAGGGGTGGGTGTATCGAGTGCGCTGGCTGCACGGGGTGAACGTCCCGAGGTGACCGCGTCCCTGCACCCGCCAACCTGCGCTACTTCTCAGAGTCTCCTTCGGAAATTGGGGCTCGGTTCCGCTATACCACTCTCCCGTGCTTCCCTCGCACTAGTTACTCACACCGGTTATTTAAATTCTCATCGGTTACTCACCAGGTACTTCCAATACGACAGAACGTCGGTTATCTCAGTTTTACCGGACTTTGGATAATTCGGGATTTGTTTGGACTTACCCGATGGCACAGGAAATTGTTATCCACAACTACTTATATTTCTCTATCATTTAATTTACGTTGTTTCTTGTTTCCCCCAACGATGGATAACTGACGCGTTATTCTCACGTACGTTTAATTGCGCTTACGCGTATGGCTTCCAAGGGGTTGAAGTTGATATTTCAGATTTTTAACAGTTAACGCGTCTGTGTGATTTTTGATTCGAACGCGAGATCGCGGAGGGCGATTGATTTTAGCAATCTTTTGACGTTTTACAATGCGATATCTGACGAAACTTGGTACAAGGTTGTAACCGTCTTCATCGCTACAACCAAGCAAAGGTTAATTGGATACAGATATTTGGAAAAGTAATATCACGAGTTATCCGAAAGATAGAGATCGTCTACATAGCGTCGTTTCGCAAAATTTGCAGAAACAGGGCAATATATTAAAATATCGCTCGTGAAACAACTAAATACCATCTGAACGTCAAGTACTCGTGTTACGATCTTATCACGCTTTCATGAAAATTCAAGCAGTTCGCCTTGAATTAACGAACAAATCTTTTTATCCGCGTAATTGATTCTTTTATGAGAAGATTTATGATAATAGCACCCCCTTAGGCATTTCTTTAGCAAAATACGATTTTTAAGAGCAAAAGGAATCGAAAGAATCGATCGGTCTGAACAAACGTCGTTAGTATCTTTTCCGGGCTTGCTGTATTCCTTTTCGTATTATTAGGCGTTTCTCTCGTTTATTTTCTCGCTTCCTTTCAAAACTTTTTCGCAAGAACTCTTTAAACCTCCGTAATCCGATCTAAAATGATAAAATATTATACAAAAAAGCGACGACGCGAAGTTTATGCGAATCCTTGCCGAGTTCGTTGTACGTTTCCAAAAGTTGGGCTGTTAAACCGAAAGTGTAATAGAGACTTGTCCTCGTGTCAAAAGTTCCTACGTGGAAATACATCGAAACGAACGCTCGTTGATTTCGCATTTGTCGCGTGATATTCGAAACGAACAGAGAGACTCGTTAGAAAGGGTGACCCCCGTTGTCCGTGACAGCGTTTCTTCAACAAAAGCTGCCTTAAAGAGCCGTCACACGAATTACCAGGCCATTGTTCGCGTCATTCGCGTTGTTCGCAAACGAGCCGAGCAATTTCCAATTAACTCGATCCGTACTTTGCTCCTTTCGCCACCGATGAACATCGTTCGTATCGATAACCCTTAAAAAACCCATCGAAAACTGATAATTCCGGTGCATCGCCTGTATCTCAACGATGAACAAGAATAAAAGGGGAAAAAGATCGAGCAATTTCATTTCGGCGACTTTAATCACCGTTCGCTGGACACCGCGATCTTGCTCAAAAGTTTCTGTGTTTATTGGAAGTCGCTGATTCCACGAAACTAAAGACACGGGTTCTTGCGTTCCTAAGCTTCTTACTTTCACCCCTTTTCTTTCTCGAGTAATAGGTTTTGTTTCGACGTTCAATCGTTCGAAGAGAAGGTATTTCGAGTAATTATCAGGTACATCCACGCTCCTGAGTATTTGCTGATTTCGTAGAAACGCGGTAGTTGACGCAGATTATCGGAGAACGCTAACGGCGAACGATAGCGTGGCAAACTAATAAAAACACAATTTTAATCGATAACCATTTTAACCAGAAAGAATGCCAACCAATTCTTACAGTTTAGTCGATACTCTGATACTTGCAAAAATTATTATCATTTATGGGTAAAATGACAGCGTTCCATTTTAAGACTCCTAGAAGACTGTAAGACTACTGGCCAGAATAACACGTCACTTTTATTGCTCATCGTGATATCGAACAATAACAAAATAACAAACACTTTGCCGCGAGCGAGTTGCCACAGTTTTCAAATTTAATCGAACGGAAATTTTACCTCGCCTTCGGGGGAGGCGTGAAGGGTAATTTGCGCGGAGGAAGAGAAGAATGCAAGCGAAGCGGAAAAAATACGCGAACAGATAAAAAGAGCAGGAAGAAATTCGCGACACGCTCGCTTTGTTTTCCTAAGGTTAAAACGATATCGTCGAGTATATCGTTTCGTCGCATTAATCGCTAATTTGACTTTTTCAAGGAAAACATAATTCCTGAGAAGCCATGGACAATTACGCGTTATACTATACTGTGCTTTACCTTATACGGTCAAACAAAAAGAAGTAAACGAAAATATTAAAAACTCTCTGTTATCTTGACTCTCTGTTATCTTGACTCTCTGTTATCTTCAACCCTTAGTAAAACTCAGAAACTGTGACTTATCTCGTTCTTCCCTTCGATCTTCGAGCACCAATCGCGCGAAGATAGGAAACAAAATTGCACGAAGAGTGTGTTTTATTCCCCAATCATGCCGGCAATTAAAAAGAAAGGCTTTCCAGCGGACGATAGTCCGCCGCTCAGTCAAAATTCCCTGACAAATCATCGACCCTGACACATATTATCGCGGTCCGCGCAGAGGAATACGTGCCAGCTCACACGAACGGACACGGTCATGGGTGCATTGGAACAGGTTCGCGACGCACATGCTCCGTGTACACATCTATCGCATCTACGTACGTACCTATGTATGCATGTATACACGTACGCGTGAAACACGAACAAGTGGAGAGCAGGCGTGTGCCGCTCGAACGTGTCTATTCAGTCTGCCTTTGTCATGGCGTTGCTAACCGTCACATGCTCCGTGTACGCTTAATTACACGTTATTACGCTTCACGGAACGTGTCGTTCAGTTTTCTCTTGGCTGGATCCAGCAGAGAGCGATGCCACCGTTCGAACAAGCGTTCTGCGTGCAGCAACGCTCGCAGTAATCCCGGTTCCACCGAGGAAATTGACGGTAATGCGTCGAGAACAGGAAACACGTTGCTGTTCCTGGCAGTTCAAGAACGCTGGTTCTACTTCTCGTTGCCCGATATATCTTCGACCTCTGCTACTCGTCGCTTAGCGTTCGCTGATTCTCCGATTCGATTGAAAACGAGCCACTGATCATCTTTGATCCGGACGAGGAATTTTACCTAGCGAGTTTAGATTTCCCGCTTGAGTAAGAATAAACGTGCCTTTTACGAGGAATTGGTCGAGTTTAATTTTTCGGAAATTTTGAAACGCTATAAACGTAATTAGTTGACGTATCGATCCTGTACTAGGTAAAATTAATCCGTAAATACGTAGAATAGAGAATGAAATAAACAAGAGAATAAACGATACGATAAAATAAACCTAAAGGTTCGTCTAGACTGTTTCTCTTCGTGTACATATTATTTTTGCATATTACCAACATACGTTGGAAAAATTAAATAGAAACGAACATGCATATATTTCTCTCTATGTAGGATCCAACATAGCTACTTCTGAATACATATTTCACAATGAACAACTCGTTATACGTAACGTCGTTGAATTTGTCTCTGCGTCCTTTTAACCTGAATTTTTAGGAAACCGGTAACTTCGTTAAAAAGAAGCTCAAGACCTTGAAAGCTCAGGGATTACAACTTTAAAGTAATAAAATAAAATTATCTTTCCATCGCTACGTGAGAAGAGATTCGTGTTTTAGCTTCGCGAATATTTCAACTATTTTAAAACGAAACTAAGTAAAATATCGTAAAATTTGATCGATGGAAAATTAACGAAACCACGAGTTTCTTTATTTATATCTCAACTAGAAGAATATGGAAACGAGCATTTTTCCCTTTCGTTGTCTCGAACAATTGCTTTAACGGTAGAACTACCAGAATGACCAAAGTCATCAATTTGTAAATCTTTGTCCATTGCGAATTCTTTGATAAAAACGTTATCCGTCGATAGTTCTGGCGTAAAATTCGGCCATCCGTAATTCTACCGTTCGATTCGATCGTCGACCAAAGAGGAATCGACAGACGAGGGTCTCGAGACGACGAAACGGCGCTGAAATGTTTCTTCAGCTGAAACGCCAGAATCGTATACACAATTGGCATCGCATTGCGTAAATGAACGCGCGTGTGTTCTCGAGTACACGGCCGAATAATTGAAATATCGTTACGGCCACAATGGGCTTTGCTATTGAAAAAAAGGTAGACCCCATCGACGCCAGCTCTTGTCTTAGACAGGATTATTCTTCTCTATAGCGGGAGGTAAATTCTATCGGAAATTATAATATTTGCTCGAGTAAACGAGAGGACGATTTGTGAAGAAATTTTTCTAGTAAGAATTTATTGGTTTCGCCGAATTTTTGATACAAGATTTGGGTTTAACTTGTCTTTAACGCCCAAACAGTATCTTGAGAAGCCTATTTGAGGAATTGCATCTATTATTGATAAATCGAGTAATTTTCTTCGAACTTGACACAGCACGCGTTCTTGGGCGCGCTGCAAGTTTCTAAGCTCTTTTCACTCGGCTCTGCCTCTAGAGATCGAAATTTGCAATATGGCTGCAAAGTTCTCCTCGTCGCATACCGATTACTTTTACGAAGATTTACTATTACGCGTACGCATCTTATCTGACTATACACTTGTGCATACATGACTTTTTCCGAAGATTTTAAAATTCCTCCTACACGGTATAATTCGACTGCGCGTTCAAGAGCTCTATTGTATCCATATATTTAATAATTTGAAATTTCTTAGAATCAAAGAACGTTTAGTTAACGAAAAAAGTTACAAAGTACGATGAAACTCCGGTTATCTCAGCTAATCGGGCGACGTTGGGATTCGGATAAAGGAATTCTCTGATTATGGAACTTCGTGTTCGTCTTCGCGTATGTATACAAGAACATAAGCGTTAATAGCAACAACCACAAATAATGAAATTCAATACGCGTTCCAAATCTTTTTAGCAGCTGTAATCTCGTGCTTCGTACCATCATAGCCTTATTTTCGAAGCCTCAAATGCTTCAAAATGTCGAACAATCTCATCGTTGCATTCATGTTCTAATTCGTTATTGAAAACACAGATAACACCGGTATGACAATTAATCAAAGAAGTCACGTTGAAAACGTCCTATCGTATCGGCGTATGTTAGCACAATCATCGCATCCTGTTACGTTAGCACAATTATCTCGTCGCGTTATGTATTCGCAATCAGCACATCCTGGTATATTTATTTTACATCTGTCCTAATATTACCTTCCATTTCTTCCTGTACAGTATCTTTGCTCAACATCCACCCAAGCACGCGTCACCATGTAACAGCTTACGAAGATGCATCGTAAAACTTTTTGCAGACGATCGTACCATTTATGCGCAAAACGCACTGAAATAGCGAAACATCTAGATAATAGAGAATTCGCACGACGAGGGCTCGAACGGTTTGACAAAATTTATCGGAACGATTAAATCGACGTTTAAGTTATCTACGTAAGCGTGGCGGATCAGTATCGCTGATTCGTCCGTCTAAATCGCTAATTCGCCAATGCGACGTGCCTGTAGATGGCTACAAGAATTGGAAAGTCAAAACTTAAATTATAGGTATGCACGACGGCTGCCTCCGCGAACGAATTAATTAATCGGCATCCTTCGCTCCGCTTTCGCTCCGCTTTCGCTCCGCTTTCGCTCCGTTTCATCCGAAACAGATTCAGCCGGCTTCGAAATGAAAAGCCGAGGCGCTCGATTATTCATACATTATTCGACGCACCGGTGAGGCGCGGTGTAATATCTTGGCCGGTTGCCGGCCGCAAAAACCCGGCCGGCCGAAGCGGGCTGAGCTCGTGTTGATTTAACCTTGACACGAGTCGCGGCAAAAATCAAGCGCGCCGAGTGGATCGTTAAAAGACAGGCGGTAGATGTGGCAGCCGATGGGGGGACTGGGATTCGAAATGAAATTCAGCGGTGGAATAAAAATTTGTTTGCGGCAGGTGCGCGCCGCGCTGCGCAACGGATCGATCGATTCGATTAATTGTCCCCGTTTGTTTCGAGCGTAGTGGTGGTGGCCGTGTCGTCTGGAACAGCCAGGAGGAAGGTCGGTCGGCTCTCGACGATGCCTCGTCCCGTACCAGCGTTCTTTGTGCTCGTTTCACGGTGAACGATGGGATTAATAATTCGAGCGGGATAATACGCGCCGTTATACGTACATCGGTGGAAATAGAGAAAGAACAGGCGAGTGAGCGCTGGGTGCGTGCGTGCGCCCTCGCCTCGTACAATTTCAAGAGTTCCGCGCATCGGTAACCTGACCCGTACCGAGATCCATATAACCTGTGTTTGTGTCAAGGCGAAAGGGGCCAACACTCTCGGCTGACCTACATCGGCCGATCACACTCCTACCCCGCGGCTTCGACTCCGCGGGCTGCTATCCACCTGCACCCTTCAGCGATCACCCCTAGATTCTAGCTTTTTTTCCCTTCGTTGCCTGGTATTAGCTCGGAAACGCTGCCTTTGCTGCGTGGCTGTCTCCTTCTGGACGCGATTAGGCTGTCGGGTTCGATTAATCGATAAGGCGGGCAAGTTGTTTGAAAAGATCGAGGTGGTCGGGTCGGAACGGATAATCGAGAAGAACAAAGGGGGAAGATTTTGGCCGAAGCGTAATTTGTAGAGGGTGTTAGGATCAGAGAGGTGGTGGAAGTTCTTGGAAACGTGGGGTGAGGAGAATACGAAGTTCTTCGGGGTCGCTCGACGTCCTGAGATGGCAGCGACGAGTCAAGGACGATTAACGTTCGCTTGATACACTTGTCTTGCCATTTCTAGGGTTTTCGTATCTAGGCTAAATTTGATACATTTTTGGTTGCTTGCGGTAAACGTCGTTTTGTTGTCGATGCACGGTTTAGATAAATAGTAATGTCAAGGTATAAATTTAATTTATTGCAAGAGTCTTCGGTTGAGACACTGTAACGAAGTGGAACATCGCGCGAGTAATATCTGCTCGCAAAGAATTGTAATTTTCCTTTGGAAATACCTCCCATCGACGGTGTCGAGCACATTTTTATTGGAACGCGATTAGGTAGTCAGTACGTTACCGTTGACTCTTTACAAAAGATTCGTAGGAGCAACTAAAATACACATGCCATCGTGCAAATAATCTACATCGACGTTAATTTGTTAGACAGAGCGTCATATAGACACACGGCAACCCTCTCAACCATCACGTTCTGCAAACATTACCTTCGTTCCTATCTAACGACAAACATGCAGCGGATATTGAAAAATAATTAGAATTCAAAACCTAAGAGAAAGTGCGATTGATCCTCAGAGACCCTTCGATCCTCTTTAAACGATAGACTATACGTAGAGATATTAAGCTATTTCGCAGATATCACGATATTTCTGAGAATGTTCGGTTTACAACGATGGAAGTTAGCGTGGCAGGGAAGTAAGAAGTCTCGTAGAAGGGCAGTAAGTGACATGGAAAAATAAACCGACGCGTGATCTTTCTGTTTTAACGTGATATATTGAAAAAATAGTCGTGATATCGATAAGATGACCGAATAAAAGCCCACGAAGTATATAAATTCGTAAAGAAACACGCAAGTGTCGAACGAAACCTTCGAAATAATTAACCGATTGAAATTCTGCGAGGAGCGATCGAGCTACACGACAGACAGAGGCTTATACGCGTAACACGAGGCTGTCCCCTTGCTCGAACAGAGAACAATAAGAAACGATTGGAAAGCGGTGGTTTAACAAAAGGGATTCGCGTGTTGCGTGCAAAACGAAATTGCAGCCGTTCCGTGGGATATGCACAATGTACAGGGTCGTGCGTTCGACAGACCGACATTCGTGAACACGGGAGTGTTGGCACCGTTTCTACAGGTGTATTAACTGGGTCAGCGTTCCAGTTGTTGGGGGTGGTCGTGGATCGTGGCGGGGGTGTAGTGGTCACCGGGACGAGTTCACCTAAGGGCTGTGTCGCTCCGATGGCCGGCGTATATAACGCTTTTCGATCGAACGATCATCTTGAAAGGCATCCGCCGTTATATCAGCCATCAATTTCCAACGGACCTACATAAAGGTCCTCCGTAAACGTAGAAACGTTCGAGATAACCTCTGTTCTTCGTTCAAGCAAGTTCGTTCGATTAGAAACATCGTTTCTTCTCTCTTCGCGGCGTCTTTCACTCGTCGATTATACCAAGCATCTTTCTTCCATTTGGAGTCTTTCGAAACGTTAAATCGAAACGTCAAACGCATTTTTTCGACAATTTTACGGTAGTTTCGATGATCAAACTGTCGAACGACGTACTATCGATAGTCGATCTCGATAAATTTTTAACGCACGCTTTTAGTAATTGCAAAGCGAAGAATATATCGCCATAGAATAATACAAATTCTCGGCCGTCGTCCTGTGCTCGATGCAAACATCTCGAAACGGACAGCCGTTCTTTAGCGACGTTAGGTTGCCGGGGAACGGTGTTTCGCGAGGCTGCAGCATCGAATCCCGGTGAAGCGGACTCTCGTCGGTGTTCGCGTGTAATTAAAGAAAGCGACCAGCCGGCAAGCGTCTCGAATCTCCGTTAAAGCGGATTAATAGAATTATCCGCGAACGAGAACGCGACGGTGATATTACGACGTATTATTCCCCATCCAGATGACGCTTTGCCGGTGTAGCCGATTGGTGGTGCAGCTGTCTTAAGAGATCCTTTCAAGCGGAGGAGAGGAATTGAGAGAAAGAGGGAAGGAGAGGTTCTCGAATCCTGGCAGGTAACCTGCGACGAACCAAGTAAAGCTGGTAGACAGAGACATGGCCCAGTTCGGACTTGGCCCGTTCAAGGTTGTGCCTCGCGAAAAGATAATTACGTATTTGGGTCAGACAGGCGGATATCTGCACGGTTCGGCCGTGATACAGATAGTAGATACGGTACACTCCGCATGTATCATTCACCTATTAATCCTGATACTCTGAATATTTTGCCATGATCTTGGAGCGCGCACCGCCTCCGCAAGCCTAGATTCGTAATTAAAATTGAGATTTATACGAAACGTGCTGGAATCAGAGATGCAAATCGGAACGGAGCGATTCCAGGTGCGAAAAAGAGCGAATCGGAGATACGGAACAAGATTTCTTTCGCACGAAGCTCCCTTTCCGTGCAAATTGAACTCGAAAATTAACTGCATACGCGCCTGAGGCCAATTTCCTACAACGGATCGGTACTGAAGGAAATGAAAATGATAATAAAGCGGTAAAAAGTGTAATCGAAGAAATGTCGAATCGAAAATCATCTTTTCAATATTGCAAAATCCAAAATAAGTAACGACAAGCTACGTAACCTCGTACGTATGCACAATTTTTGTCGAAAACAAAGGCGCGTATTAAAGCATTTTATTCGACGCTTTCGAATCGTTTTTACACGCGAAATCGTGCTACCCTCAGTCGAGTGCCCGTGCGTACGTACATCGCTTATTCCAGTCGCGAGAACCGAAACGCAATGGAAAATCGTAAAAGCGTCGTTCAAGGATTGCAAGCATGAATCATCGCTGCATAAGTCGTACGAGAAAATCATAAATAAGGTGGCAACAGCAGCGATGTTAGAATCGTTCGACGCGTTCCTTGCTACGCGCGAGCTTGCTTTCGATATTCCAGATCGCCGTCTAAGACGCTACTTGATCGTTTCTCCAAGGCATTCGTTCCTCCTTTTGCTTCGTTTTAACAGCTCCTCTGTTAAAGTTGAAAGCTCGTCTCGCCCGCTGGTGAAAGAACAATTCCATCGAAATTTTTACGAATCA
This sequence comes from Bombus confusus, assembly GCA_014737475.1. Classification (NCBI taxonomy): domain Eukaryota; kingdom Metazoa; phylum Arthropoda; class Insecta; order Hymenoptera; family Apidae; genus Bombus; species Bombus confusus. The sequence goes on from JACXIV010000009.1 coordinate 2,090,576, forward strand.
AGTCGTAACAGGAATCTTCATTTCCGCCAGACGAAGACGCGTTGTAGAGGCGATAATTGCGGCCGTTTCGCAGATTCCACCCTTATTTCGAACCACAATGTAATTTCCTGCCGTCAAACCTGCCCCTGTCGTTCGTCGTGGTAGCGTTCAAGGTCGTCCCTTTGAAGATGGCAAAGAAAATCTAGGAAACTCGGAAACGAGTTTTCCATGTTCCGACGTTCGGTTGGACGATTCGACGGCTTTCGCAGAAACGCGAGCAGTTGCCCCGAGCTCGTGTCTCGATTGCACCGTTCCTACCGCCATTGTTCGGAAAGCGCGGGAAGCGCGGAGCATTTGGTCAAGGACGCATATAAATCCGGACGAACCTTCGCAGAGAACGCCGCTAATAAACTAAATTTTCAGATTCGCTGACAACAGGTCCGTCTATATCGCGTGCTTCTCTCGGGCTATTCGAACGTTACCACGAGTTCTTTGGTTCTCTTCCAGCGCTCTGTGTAGGTAACAGGTAGTTGCGATCGTATCGTTTAAAATTACTTCAAATACAATTTATAAGGAAATATATTGGAAGCTGATGTACAATTTTCGTAAATGGATCTGTGTTTTCGAGAGGAATGACTGAAAATGTTCGATGCGAAGATCCCTAACGATATTATCTCTTGTATCAGAGTGTACGCAAACTCGTAATGCCACAGCTTCGGAGGACAGTGAACGCGTTTACGATATACAGAGAAAGAAATCCATACGTTATCGTCCAAAGTAAACTTGGTCTCGAGCTCCGGCTAGGTCTTTACCCTTTTACACGAACAGCGAAGCACAACACGGCCGATAATCGATTGCCTGAACGTTCCACTTCGATCTCTCTTCGTTTAGCTGGCAAACGTTACGTAACGCGTGGACGATCGCTCTCGACCGGGCCACTTGATCCGCTTACCCATCGACGGGACGAGTCGCGACCAAGTTTCGTTCCACCTATTAAGAACGTAAGCGGATGAGTTATTATCAGGCGACGAAGTGTACGACGAAGCGACCAGGAAAAGTCGATGGTGGTCCTCCTTCCGACATTAACAACGTCGCAGTTTAGAAACCGGCAGCCACGAGCTCGGAAACACGATGGATGGGAGTGTTATTAAAAGAAGCCGCCTGGCCGGGACATTTACCCCGATTCAAACAGAATCGTCCGTCCTACTGTCGCTTCCAAGTAATTTGCTAAAGGCAAAGAGCACACCTTCGATCGGTCTACTTCCAGCTAGTTGGCTGTTACGTGAAGCCGCGGTTACGTAACAGACCGATTAGCTTATAGCCGGCCGACGACCGTCTGTAACAACGAACCCAACTCTACCCCTTTCGTTGAATCCCCTTTGAAACATAGCCCTGTTATTAACGCTGGTGTTTGTGCTTCGTGTATCGAGCGGCCTACCAGAGACCGAGAGAGAGAGAGAGAGAGAGACCGAGAGAGAGAGGGAGAGACCTCGATACACACCGATATCGAAAGATCGATGGCATTTCCGTTTTGTGCATCCCTCGAGACCATATAGCTCTTTCTCCACCACTATCACCACCGCTATCGCCACTACCACCACCACCACCACCACCACCACCATCGACGGTTACCATCGTATCTGTGAAGGCAGTTCGTGCTTCGAGGAGGGTAGAGGCCAGTGGGACACACACCACACCTGTACAACACCGGTATTCAGGTCATGCATCTCGGCCACTTAGACTAGGTCACTACCTCCCTCGTTCGTCCCGACTCATCCCCCTACTCCTTCTCCCTCTACTCCTCTCTACGCCCTCAACCTCTCTGTTATTCTCCTCTCTACCTTTTCTCTTTTTCCCTTGAAAATATCATCGTTTTTTACTTCGTTTCTTCGTCTTCCTCCTTACTCCATAACCGGCGAACAAAGGGAGGCTTGCTCGTCGAGAGCAACGATTGCCATCGATTCTGGGTCGCGGTTAAACTCTCTAACGATGAACGATGCGTGCGTTCTTTCGAACGCGTTGACTAGCACCAGCGAAAGGAACATCGAGACTCTCGAAGCGACGATAAACGTCGAATAAAATTTCTCCGAAGAACGTTAATATCGCCGATAGATACGGTTAATCGTTGGTATAACGACTGAGAGAGTTCTTTATGCTGTTTTGTTGCATCGAAACAAAAAAAAAAAGGGGGGAAGACGTCTCCGATGTCACGGAGGAACCTGTTATCGCAATCCGCACGAGTAACTGTCGCGGTATTATTTTTAACCGGGCAAAACGAGCTTTATCCGTGGTAATCGGCTTACAATTGCGAGCAGCGATAGCTGGACATCGCGTAAATTAGGATTTTCAAGATAGTCTGACCTAATTAATAAATTTCCCGTCAATTTGCGACGGTACGCTGCGATCAGTTGCGTAAGATGTTTGATGCATCGATTAAAACGTACAGTATAGGGTAAGCGGGCTGTAATTAGTGGCAGAAATCAGTCGGCTGATAGCGTGCACATTAATTTGGTTATATTATTAGTCGGTACACGAGATTCGAATTTAAAAAGGATGACTCGATAATACACCAAGTAGCTGTATTTATGACGAATAGGAATAAAGAGATAAACAGGGCTTATATCTTAAAACGATATCGAGCGATATAATCGAGCATTAGAATTTTTCATAAAATAACTAAATTTCAAGTGTAACTTTAACAATCTACTAAATGTATCGATTTTCTTGATAACGATTTCGTGTTTGTAAAGGATTATCCTAGAAGATAGCGAAGTACGTTTAAGAAAGAAGCAAGATACATTTTCTATCTCAAACATCTTGTCTTCTTTTCTCTTGGAAAATTAATACGACCACGCGTCACCGAGTGATATTTCCAAAACTCCAATGACAAAGACAAAACGATGCTAACGTTGTCTAATGTACAACGTAAACCCGAAACGATGCGAGGTATGCAAAGCGCTACAGGGACGAAGGCGGAGAGGGAGGTCTCGCAGGAGCTATGCTGCCGCTTCCGGTGCAACAACGCACCTGGAAAAGGGTGCACGGTGGCGGCGCGAGACCTTGAAGGTACTCGAAACCGGGGCAGTGTCCCTGTGGCGGACCGTCGACCGTGTATACGGAGAGGCGAAGCCAGGTTGCCCTAGATCGGGGCTGGTGCGCCTTTAAACTCGGCGTTCACATCGGGCGAATCTAGAACAGAGGCCGACTGCTTCGATTCCCTCGAGCGAGCTTGTACGTTACGCCCGCCACATTTTCTACGAATCTCTATCAACGCTAGGAAGCAAGTATTCACCTCCCAGGCATTTCTCAGCTTTTGTCCTTAACGTTTCGAGTCTCGTACGACGAGAATTTCAGCCGGATGATCAGGTTCAACGTGGGCAACGTTGGAGATCGATGTTTCATCTGCAAGGTTTCGCGCGTTGCCATCGGAACGAACCGATGGTTTCTATGGAAGAAACCAAGGACGTGTTTACGGAGCATATTCCATATTCGGAGTCCACGTTCCGAGAATATGGAATCATACTTGAATAGCGGTGATTTTCATCGAAAGAGTTTTAACGGGAAATATAGAAAAAAGTTCTCTTTTCAAGAGAATAGGGGAAATTGACTTGGAAGAATGGGAGAAAGGACGCGATGCTTGATTAAGATTTGATTTCAACCGTCCTTCGGACGATGACGCGCGATCCAATTTCACAGAACGGTTCGAAAGATGCGTCTCTGTCGATTTCTAAACAATTGAAAGTTTCAGATCGCGATCGATCGTTTACTTGCAACTAAAAGCTAAAAATATGACCTCTGCCAGCCACTCCAAGATCCGATGATCGTTCACCGCAACATGGCAACCGAAAGTCTCAGCTGTTTATATCGTTGCACCGACTTTAAAGCACACCGTGGTAAATCCACAGCTGCGGAGTGTAAACGGTCGCGTAACGATAAACGACCGTAAGGAGCTTCTGTGTTAGTTGCGTGCGTAGCTGGTTGATACGTCTTCTTCCGGCGTTGCCAGGGAATTGTCCGTGTCAGGTCGATAAATATTATCGCCGGGTTTTCATCGAACGCGCGCCGTCCGCACGATTTTTACGACCTTTGGAATTTCGATAACGCTACGCTTCCTTTTCGTCCTCGAGCTTTAGTATTTTCTACCTTTCCTGCCTCTTTCGAACGGGTCTTTCATCGAGCTGAAACGGAAGGCAGTAAACCAGGCTGGCAATACTCGAAGGAACGCTTCGTGTAATTTACGAACAGCGAAAAGGACGCGTGTTCTCATCGAGCAAGAACGTACCGTATATTTTTTGACAGATTGGCTTCTCCTTTTTTTTTTTTTTTTTTGTTAGGATGTCCGAGTAGTTGAAAAACTGTGGTTTCCTGGTTTCAAAATATTTTTCAACACAGAATATAGTAGTTGGTTGCCTTATGTGTAGTTATCTTCGTTCCGCGCAAAAGTTATTTTCTCCTTACAGCGATCGCAACTAATCGATTGACTGCGACCATAGATCATCGATATCTATAAACATCGTAGATTCCAGTCGAAGATGAAATCTCGCTCGTTTCTTACGCTTCATACACTCGATACGTATATGTGCAGGAACATTTGTAACAGAATGCATCTTTGACAGCACTTGATGGATTAGTTTGGAAGAACAATACCTTTTGTGCATTTGCTGTACAGATATAAATCGCCTACGGCATATCGGACAAGAAGGAGTCTTCGTTTTTCCTGATCCGAAGATCTCGAAGAACGCGGTATATACGACGCGTTAGACGAAATGCAAACGTGACGATAAATTACCGATTAATTCGACGCTAAAGCAGAAAGATTTCTTTTACTTGTGTAACGCATTTCAAATGGTAATAAACGACGAATTGGCATTAAGAAAAATGACTATAAATTGAAAGTTGAATTAAAAGTGGTACAAGAGGCACTTTGATCTTCGTCAGAAGTATATTTCACGATTAAGTATAAATCCTTGCGATAATGTTTTAGATTAAAATTTAGAAAGGTTGCACGATGAGAAAAAGAATCGAGAACCGGAATGAGTAATGGTGATTCTTGGCTCGTTAAAGGGACGGAGGCTCGTCAAGGGTAAGGAACACGGACTAAACGAGACTCGTAGAGTCTAATAACGTTGGCCGAGCTGCGAAAGAAATTTTCAAGGCAATAATCCGCTTTCGAGGAAAGCCAGGACTTTTAAGTGGAACGTACTTCGATAATATTTCTTCCCTTCCCCCGACTGATTAATGATTTCATAGAAATCCTATAAGAAAGTGGCGAAGGACGTTCGGATTTAACTAGCATACGTTGCGTGTACAGACTGTTTTTAAGACATTGAAATTTTCTTGACGTTTTAACACGAAGGCTCCTCAACCGTATAAGAAAGTATTCTGTCTTTGAAACTTTCAGTTCTATCACGGGGGAATAAAGCGAACGTAGAAGTTTCCGATAACCGAAGGAATATCTTACTTTCGAATTTTTCAATGACATCGTAGCAAACTACGTAGGGTCTTTTAGTAGAATTCATGGTAAAAGTTCCATACCATTAACTAAATAGATAAAATACCGTTAACAAACTTAACGCGCTACATTGTGCTAGAATTTTGTATTATCTGCGATAAGAAACGAGAGTGCGGTGGTGCGAGTTACGCGACTCGAAGTCCACCTGTATACGAATATATCCTATCCCCAACGGACAATAATTTCCCTGAAAAACGACGGGATTAAGGTTGCGCGCATGGCCTACGAAATTAAGCCGTAGATCGTCGATACACGCGAGGCACATGTTAGAATTTTATGAGTAGTAAAAGCTTGGGCCAGGGTGGAGGAGGCAATCGTAACCGGAGAACAGATTCAGCGGGTCGTAATTCATCGAAACGAGTCCCCATAGAGTGCGGGAGATGGCAATAAATTTATCTGGCGGCGGGGGAGGATCGCAATCTTCCACGAGCCGTGGCTTAATGAAGCGGTCGCGATTTCAACCACAGCACGTTCTCCTCAGCTCGAGGAAAACGGCTGTATGGTTCTTGTACGAGGCACACCAGATATCCCGGTTAAGCTAAATACTCGTGGCAGATGCTCGTCGGACTTGCGGAAAATATCCTGCTCGTTTCTTACGACGCGACTTTCTCTTTTCTCGGTGAGACCGACTATGCGATTGCGCGCTGTTCGTTTCCGCTTCTACTCGAGCTAGTACCCATCGTGGACGAATTATAACTCAGTCGTTTGAACAGAGAGATTCTGTGTAGGAGTTTTAACTGTTTTAACTTTGTGTAGGAATTCTCGTATCGGTACGAAATTATTATACGATGTGGTAATCGATAACCGATAAATGTAAAATATAATTGCTACTGCGTAAAAAGAAAATCATCATTCTTTAACTCGTACATACAAATATAACGCATCAATCTCCAAGAATGTCTATAAACTAACGGCGTAACAAAATTTTCCATCAACGTAGGATAAATCGTCCTTGCAAATATCCACGTACAATTCGCACCGATTGAATCGGTCAATCAGAGACATCCATTCGCTCACTTTGCAAGAAACTTATTTCTGCGACGTGTCGTGCTCGTAACGCGGTGAACGCTATCTGATCACCGAAAAGGTTAACAAATCAATCCTGTCAACGCGTTAGATGCACGTGTGTCCGACAGGGTGGCATTCCGGTAGCGAGACACAAATGTCATTCGAGTTCGGAGCGTCGAAAACGTTGACAAAGATTCTTCCAGAGCGTCGTAATGGAATTCGCCGGGTGTATATAATGGCGATAGTGTCTGGATCGGACGATTCCGAAGCCTGTTTCCTCCACTTGTCTTCTCCTTTCTTCCATTTGCCTCTTTGTTCGTCGATTTCGAGCGGTAACGAGTCGAAAGTAGAACACTGCGACGGAATCGTTTTTATCCGAAAGCTCTGCCTGTGATACAAAGAATATATGTACTTATCTCTGGCTACGACTTTTGTTCGAACGAAGAAGCGTGTAGCGAGAAATCGATCTCAATTACGGATTAACATTTGCGAAGCACGATGATACGGCGACGCGACGTTTAGAACCGTACCAGATTCGTCTTTTGTTCCGGATACGATGAATTGGCGAAACGTCCGAAGATCTTCAGATAACGAGTTTCAAACTGGATTAATAAGTTTTTGCGTTGTCGCGAAATTGAAACGCGCAAGGGGATATTCTATCGATGAAATATATTTAAGGGAACAGACTCTCGATCTCTTCGTTCGATTCGTTTCGAATGTTTTATAACTTACAGAGCGGAGTTATTCTTTCAGGTGTGAGATGTAATTTTGTAAGAAATTTTTTACACAAGCAGAGAAACGGAAAAACATTGAAATTAAAATCAACGGTTATTTCACGCGCGCATAAATCTACGATTTAAAAAAGCAAACGAAAGAAAAATAAATCAAAGGGCAAGGATATTTTTACGACAATTCCATTCTCTTAGATTATTCCGAGGAGATCTCAATTTATATTTGACAAACATCCGAACGTCCTATCAATTTATCGCTAGCGTATTTACGAAACACCATTACCCTGTAAATTTCACGGATCACGATGCTTCGTAGAATTTTCGTTCAGATTACAGATTAGTGCTACGCAGATACGTTGGAACCGGTCTGCGATGTGTCTCTATTTGCAGCCACTCTGCTGATTACGTGGACCGCTATTTACACTGCTCTCAACTGAGATTTTCAATGTCGAGGGGGTTATTCCTTCCACTATCGCGAATGTGCCGCGCAGAAGATCGTGCCAAAGAACTACGTAAATAGTTTCCGTGCGTCGTGCAAGTAGAATATGTCGATAGAATCTTCGTTCGTGGGACGCCGATTTTTGGGAAAAATATCGATCTATTAGACGCAGAGTGTTGCGCAAACTCTTCGTCTTCAGACATGAGAAGTTTGACAGTGTGCCGATGGTATTGCTGGTCGCTCGCACTAGGTCGATGCTAGAGTATGGTAACGTTGATTTTGTGGATAGAAATTGCGATATTTAAGTTTCTATAGGCATTTAAAATTTACTGGTACCTATCGGTATCTAGCTTTCGCCATAACGGTATTTTGCTACTCCTATTACCTTGTTCGTTCATTTTATCGCCGAGTCGGACTTTTCGAAAAATTTCTAATTTCTAGTAGGAATATCGAAGAACGAATTTAAACCTATCGTTTTATATCGACGCAAAAACCAACATACGTTATAATAAAAATGCACATCATCCGAGCTACGAGATTCGGAGGACCGAAATAGAAAATTCGCAACTTTTGGCCGACGGTGTACTCTCGAAACAAAGGCGAAAGCTTACCAAGCTTAAGTTTATCGCCTAGATATTTATTCAGACGCGGCTGCAAATTGCATTCCCGCCCCGACGGTAAATTGCGGTCCGACATATTGCCCATTTTCACGAAGGGACAAAACAGGAGTTCGTCGATTATCTCGTAAGTCTGTCACCCAGTAGGCGAGATCTGAAACGGCCACGCGAGCGACGAAACGAATGGCTCGAATAAGCGGCACTTTCCACCAGACAGATAATATCGTACGTGGATGGAAACAGCGTCGCATACGGGTTCCGCCGTTGCACAGTCGGCGCGAAAACTCTTTGGTGTCACGCGATGTTGCACACCGATTTCACTCTACTTTTCCTTCTCTTCCCCGTTCCTTTCTCAACCCTCCGACCGATGAAACGAAACCGGTTATAGGATTTGGCAGAACCGAATTTACGACTTTCGTATGGCAGCGACGTTCGCGTCGTCTACGGAGCACAGTTCGATTATGGAGCGCAGATCTGTCGGAGAATTATAGGACAGGTACCTCGCACTCCTAGATTCTTCGACGTGGCTCGCGGTCTAGCTATGAAATATATTTTATTCTATAAGCTTCGCTTTGAAACACTTTATATCGGAAATTTACTTAGGTTTATCAAATTTACTTCGCTGTGTTTGATTTACCTTATAATCGTACGTGATACGGTCGTTGGAGAGAAATACAATAATTCTTCCAGATTGTACAAGGTGTGATCAAAACCGAAGAAAAGCAGCGGAAATATCTGGAAAGATGTTACGCTTATTAGGATTATTCGTTTCTTTGTATATCTAAAATTAAAACGAGTTATTTTCTAAAATGGAATGGCAATAAAGATTGCCAGCGTCGGAATGAAATCGCGCGTGAGCTAAAGCGAAATCGAGCAGGCACCCTCGCGTCTTAACGAGAGAATAGACTCGCGAGCAGGTAAATCCTGTCTCGTTTCGTAGATTTTTTCGGCTGCCTTTCACGGCTGCCTCGCGGTTTGCGGGGATTTCGTTTCGACCGTTGCTCGGTAGATCGAGGCCGCGTGTTCGGTGTTCAGCCGCGCAGAAACGCTCACGAATTGATAAGTCGGCTCGCTCCGAATAGAATTAGACCTCGTGTACCCACCGACTCCAGTTAATTGAGTCACGTTACCGCTCAGAGTCCTGTTTCGTTCCGAGTTTAATCTGTAACACGAATGAAAGAAAACGTTGCTTTTTAGAATGGACAGGTTGCAAAACCTGATAGACGAAGGGAAAGAAAGGTTAATATATATATACATGTATTAATACCAAAGTATAAGAAATATAAACATACAAAATACCAAATAAAATAAAAAAAGAATTCGCTTGATAACTATACGAGTAACGATTCGAAGAGAAATCAATGGCTTATCGAAATAAAGTATAATTCTTCCAAAATAACGTCTAGCCAAGTATCGTTTAAATAATCGTGTTTCAAACGTGTATTTTACTGAAATGAAATATTTACCGAATACCGAAGTCGTTCGATTGGACGAGTCGAATTAACTCGAACCTCTCTGATTCGATTGAAACGTCCCTCGAGAGGACAGAAAAAGGAACGCGCACAGTCGTCGTTGCCTCGCTGTTAAATTGAAATTCAAACTAGTCGCCAGCTTGAACCCTTAAGGAGGCCCGGTTGAGTGGTCTTCGATCTCTCTCGCCAACGCAGGCAAAGCAACTTCGTCGAAGCTTCTCCGTCCGTTTCAACGTTTTCATCCCGTTCGCCACCCGCTCGTACCGAAGAACCTCGTTCTTCCTTCTGCTTGTATTCGGCCGAGTTTCGAAATTTGTCACGTTTCCTCGAGAAAGAGTATTATTTCCGCCAGTCATGATTATTCTATGAGACGTAAATGAAACTTGGATCCAAAGTTTAGGAAACAACGAAGAGGATTGAATCCGTTAATGAATCTTGGATTTTAGAACAAATTACGACATGTGACGTATAATTCGATATATCCGTGGTTTTTTCATCGACTTTGTTCCGCGCGCGTCAAATATACGACACTGCTATAATTATTTAACAACGAACGAGTGAAAGGTCGAACCTTTGCATTGAACGAAAAACCGCAAAATCCATTCACACCCTCGCGTGATATTCCATTCCGCGTCCGATATTTTTTCCAATTCGTTAAAATCATTTCCTCGAAGAAGCATCGATTTTAATCGAGAGCCGCTCTACGTATGCAAACTAGACAGGCACTCGTTCGTTGTATATTTTCAGCAAAATGGCTGTTTACGAGGGGACTCTCGCGTATCTTCGTAGGATGTTTGTCGGTAAAATGCAGCTCGCGTACGCGTCGAAGCGTTTAAGGAAAATCGCGAGGCGTGAGTGTCGCGCTCGATAGAAATCGACGGAGGTGAAATCGAACAACGAGCGACACATGACGCGCGTTCTAGAGCGCTTTTGTTAAGATTATATCGCCGGGATAACTGAATCGAAGCTGCGTACTGGGGCGTAAACGGTACGTAGATACGATCTGCTTGCGAACTTCCTTGATCCCCATGACCGTCGTTTTCGGCAAACTTTCCGGTGGATAGGAGAACGGCTGTGTGGAAACTGCCGAGTCTGGCCGAGAAACTCGGATACCGATTGTGTTTCAACGGTGGAACAACTTTGAGTTTTGATAACGTTTCCGCGACATACGCGTACAACGAATGTGCGAAGAATTATCAAAATAGTCCGGGGCAAAATTCAAAGCGCAAAATGACAAGGGCGTGATCGTAGAACGATTATTATTTATTCGACAAAAGTATTTGAAATAGAAGAGAATCGGTATAAATTAACGCGAAAATAGAACGAGCGATTGCAAGATAACGACAGGACGTTATCTCGCGGACTCTACGTGATGTTCAAAGGACTGGTCATTTAGCGGCAGATCTTCTCGAAAGCGTTCTCGTAATTACGTTAGGCGTGTTTTTAATTGTGCAGCACATTCTCGTTACCGTAATTGCGTAGAAGAGTTTGTACGAGCAATCGTTCCTGTCTCGTTCTTCCATTTTTGCGTGGGATGCAGCGTGTCTGTTTCAGATCTCTAAACTCACATATCGGTCCAACGATCGCTTTCTATACGTTTCGCTTTTTCCTCTCGTTACGTTCATTCCTTCGTCAAGTTGCTCTCTTCCTTCTCAACTTCCTCCTTTGGACTAGCTGACCGCGTAATAATAACGCCTTTCGCTGGAATTAAACATCGCTAAACGTATGGCGGAATTAAAAAGCAAAGTATCGTGCAACGTGGAATTACACGCAAAAAAGGTCGATGTGATAACCGACGATGATGGAAAACGGAAACGGGTCTGAAACGAAGGAAAGAAGATCGATGGAAAAAATATAACGTCGCTGGCATAACGCAAAATATTTGAAAAGAAAATATCGAGACATTGATCGATCGCAAGGGCTTGGTGATATATTTTTATCAGATTCGATAATTGATCGATCGGTGGACTGGTGGGAGACAAAAGTTATAAAAATTGGCATTCTATGCATTCGAATCGATTCGCAACTAATGGGAATTTTTGTTTAATATTTTACGTAATTTTTACACGTTCGATACTTTTAACTTCTCTGGTCGATCTACCAATCCGATCGTCTTTCTTCTTCTTTTTTCATTTTCTCGAGAAATTTCGTTTCTACGATTATATAAATTTACGTATCTGACACTGTTCGAGCGTATTTTAGATTAGAAGATCACTGTCGTACGATATAAATGTTTACACACATTCAACAGCTGTATTTGTCTTTCCGATCCAATGGAATATTAAACAGGAACATTTGCGCAATGGAAGTACGTTTATTACAACTGTTTCAGAACATAAATTACATTGCATTGTTTCGAAAACACATTTCGTTTGTCAGAACAGATATACGTGCGAACGAAGTGAATATAAATACGAACGACTGAGTTTTTCGTAAGCGTTTCCTTGAACTTAATACCGTATTTCTGTTCCAAGCGAGCTGGATTCTTCCAATCTTTTCTCCATCCATCATATACATACACGTGACGCGTAATAAATATTTTTTTCGGTCAAATGTTTCGCCCCGAAGAAATTACGTGCAGTAGAGAATAATTTATCCGTTCCTTGCTATTCCCTAACAAAAGGAAAAGTAAAACTAGTCGACCCAAGAAATGCACTAGATCCACTATAAATAAATGTTGAGCGGCCGTTTATCTACGATCTAAATGTATCTGGAAATTTCGCAATAATAATAAGCATTAGATCAGATCAGGGTGAATAGATTACGAGCATGCGTATAATCTACTTGCGGTTCTGCATAGTTTTCGTCCGGTCCTTTTCATTATTTTTATATTTTCTACGCGTATTGCGCGTTATCATACAAAAGACAGCCAATTGACGAATCGATAGGGAGAATAAAAGTCGCGTTGAACCAACTTTTCAAGACCGAGATGGAAGAAAGTCACGAATGCTTCGAAGAAATTGTCATTTTCGAGCTAGTCTCTGCGAGTTTGTAAGAAAGAAATGTTAGCAGAAAGAGGGGAATGTAACCAGATGTCTTAAAGTAAAGACACGCAAGTATCGAATTTATCATCCGCACGCTTGGCCACGCGAATCCGAAGGTTATTCCTATGCAACAAGTTATATCCATATAATACAATTATTAAATTTCAATATAAAATATCGATGGAACACTTGTCCGAATTACCAGGCAACAGGCTCGTAATTAAAGCTACGAGGGGAATGGTCCATTTTGCCTTCGCGAGCCGTTCGTTCTCCGCCGTTTGCCCGTTTATTTGACCGAGCTGGTCCCTTTTATCTCCGCGGAACGGTGCATACTCAGGTTCGGTGGAGGTGTCCACCAGAGCGTAGACGGTGAAAGTAAAATACGCGAAACGTGGAAACGCACGCGCATAGGAAACTAAGGTTCCAGGTGATCGGGAAATTTTCACATTTACGTGACTTTGCCCTTTCGATCGAGTCTGTTCCGCCGCTTGCCTTCCAATCCATGGTGTTTCGTAGCCTTCTTCTTTCGCCTCCCATCTACGATAACGTACTGACGCTAAAGTCGACGTTAATCGCGCATTTTTCAATCTTCCATCGAATTGGCAAAATTTAATAATTGGAATAATTTATGATAAGAATGAGCTTTGCTAACGAGATAGAAAGGAAGTAATAAAGAGATAACGGGCAAAAAATAACCAGGCTCAGGCTGAGGTAAGTAGAATGAGGCGCTACACGCAAGTAGAATGACAAGCTAATCCGAGTCGCTGGAATTCGAGTAGGTAACTGGAAACCTTTGTCAGAGTGAATCTGTTATTTACTGGACTCGAAATACCCCTGAAATTCCTACGCCTGTTCGGTACACCGATCGAGTCATTCGACGCTTCGATTAATTTGCCAGACTAAGTCATTCCATGTCCTTTTTCGCCGTATTCCACACGAAATTATCTTTTATATCTTTGGCGCTTTATTTCTCGATTCTACGAGACGAGGTGTATGGTAATTTGTTGTTAGAATCGTCAACCAATGCGAGTACACGGTCTCGCGTTAATCGTTTTTCTAGGCCGGAGATCGTTCGGCGAATTACAAATCGCCTGCTGTCGCCGGTTGTCCGTTGTTTCCGACGGAGATTAACGCTCTAATCGTTTCGATTTCCCGTTTGACCGGTAGCTCGCGTAATTGGACGGAGAGATTTTGGACGGCGTGAAGAACTACGAACAAACTATGGACGAACAAGATAACGTACAGGCAGCATCACCCGCAAAACGTGAAACGAACGTTGCACCGATTAAAGATCGCGAGTGCCCATAGAAATACGTTTTACTCGATGCTCGATCGAATTTCCAATTAAAGTAAAACATATCGAGCTTGGGGAATCGTTCGGTTTCCCTTTCGTGATATTTAATTTTAATCGAGATTCGATCGAGTATTATTTTAGTCGGCAAGCAATTTAAAGCATCGATTCGCTTTCACAGAGAAATCAAATATTTAATATCGCGTTGTCCATTGACCATATCGCGGTATGTTTGAATATTTATCAAAGTATGTACATTAATGGATCGTTATCATTTATATTCGCGCGTTCGTTCGGTCTCGATCACAGTTACAAATCGAAAACGGATATCAAATGCGATCAAACTTATTGCGCGTTAAACATTTTACGATAACAACGGTTAATCGTTGATCGATTTGAATAGACCGACTATTACGTAGTATCGTATAAAATTGCAAATTAAATGGAACAAAGCAACGATACAAAAAGAGAAATATACTTCGAGCCTCGATCAGTTTCTTATTTAGCGGATGGAAACGCTTCTTGGAAAAATAGTTGCTCTTAAAGTTCCTGCTTTTTCGTTCGATCGATTTTTAACGTGCGAAACAAAGCCGCTACTGGTACGCTCGTTCGAATGCTAATTCGTTTATCTATCCATCCTTGGAGCAGGTAACGTGGCAGAGCAAAATTGATCAGTCAGATGGCTGTTTAAACGAGTGAAATCGAACGCTCGAACGAGTACTTTCATTGGCCAATAATTCATGACCAATAATTTGATTTCTTGCAATTGGCAATCTTTCTCGCGATAGATTGTCATATCGGCCTTGCGTGATTCTTACGAATGCGTAGAATGGAAACTATTCGAATAACCGTAGAGAAAATATACAAAGGAATATTAAAAACGAAGGATTTGACGATTTAAAAGTGTTTTAATAGCTAGAAGAAAATAGTATCGTTAAGGCTATCGACAGCTTCATAAAACATTAGCAGAAAGCTGAACGCGTTACACGCTATACTACGGAAAGTTACGTACTAATTAAGTCATAACCGATATTTGAATATTCAAAAACGCAAGCAAACGTTTTACATCGTTTGATTTTGATATTCCAAAGTATGTAGCGGTTGTTTCAATATTCTAACGTGTTATCGCGTATAGCGAGTTAATTAAACGCTTTAATACTTCCGAGCGTAATAAATATCGCGCGGAACAAAGTGAAATATTCTATAGTAATTATCTTATTATTCCAAAGTACCCGAACGAATCAGAAAATCGTTAATACCGCGCAAAACGTTTCACGAATCACTTGGTAAAGCGATACTTTGCAAAATATCATTATGACAACACGTCCCTATCGAACAACGATCGTAATACCAACAAGCGAAACGGAAACAATCTTACGATCGTAAATTAATCGCAATGAAAACGAGGCACGGTATAAGTTACGATACGCGCTACGTGTACCTCGACATACGAGCAAAATGCTTTATAAAGTACGAACGCGTAATTCGGGGATGAACACGGTACAGAGAAATAACGAAACAAGTTCTTACAACGTCGCTTATTTAACGCTTATTTATCGATTCTTTCATAATTCTTCGAGAATCGCTTTCTTTCTACTTCCTACACCGTTTGTTGCGTGTCGAAGTTTTTAAATAGAGTCTTTGTAGAGACTAACGGATCGCGGGGTGAAAGCAACTGCGACTGGTTTAAAGAATTTTTTACGTAAAACATTACTTTAATCAACGTATCCTAAGTAGCGAGTAATTTATTCTTAAAACAAGAATTAAAAGTTTGTCCTCCCGCTTCAATTATCCTACCTAGATACGCGTCTAACGAAACGTCTAACAAAACATTTACATATAATTTACATATAAGTAGATACGTGTCGTATATAATTACACGTATACGTAATTATAATCTTTTTTCAGACCAATCAATTTCTTGAAACCAGTTTGCTCTCCGTTTTACCGACAGCGTCACGTTCAAATGCCACGTTTGGTCGTTTCAATTCACCAAATCACGCTGTGTATGTGTACGTAGGAACGAAAAGATACCATTATATAATAATACGAAACGAACAGCGTGGCAATTAAGGCGCGTGTTGTAATAACCTTCTCTCCGATTGTATCTTGTAAACTGACCGTGGCTGTGGAGTTAGCCCCGTTACTCCAGCCAGCATTTATCGTTAATGGCCGATAATATCTCGCGTTAATCGCACGAGGAATGCGTAAAAAGTTGTCCCGCCTTTCTTCGCGCGTGAACATATTCACAAAATTATTCGTGTTGCAAACTATGCTTGCTTCTGAATCGATCTTACAATTTAGAAATTTCTTCCCTATTATCCTTCGCTTTGCTCTCGCGTTTCTATTTACCGGCGCCTTAAATTACTTTTAGCGTCATAGAGTTGCGTCGAAGCGATTAATATCGTTCCAACCTTTTAGCAGATAATTAGACCGACAATTAGTAAAATTTATAAATATATGTCTGCTCGAATAAACTAATCCACCTTCGTTTATTTATTACGCAAGCTCTTCCATATCGTATTACCGTTTTTCAATATTACTATTGCTATTACTATTACTATTTTATTACTCTATTACCGTTACTGTTACTGTTTTTTATATCTATTACCGTTATTCAATATTACTCTATTACTCTTTAAAGCTAACGATCCATTACCGTTTTTCAATATTTTCTATCTACAAAAATATGACCTACTTACACAAATATCCGCTGTCCGATTACGATAACAAGCAGCATTCGTTCGAAATTCACGAATGAGACGAAAACAATTCTTCTTTGATTCTTTAGGGTTTATATTATATTATACTATAAGCTAAACGTGTGAACGCAACGAAGAATTACGCGCAACTAAAGTAAGAAAACATCGAGGACAAGGGAATGACGAGTCTCGCTCGAGTTGTTTACGTTTGTCCCGAATGAAGTACTACGATCCAAGTTTCTATTATTTACGTTTGGCGCGCACGACGTACTACGAGTCAGGCTCGTGTTTATTGTTTTTGACTGAAATTTCTTACCACTTTCTTATCGCTCGTTGTTGTAGGACAAGGGGTTAATCAACGAGCAGATGTATCTAGGCTTACAAATATTTCTTCTATACATACACGTATAATCATTACCGTACATTTATTATACGCCGCTTAAAGCTCCTCGTCTTCACCCCGAAACTTTACCCTAATCAATCTGCAGAAAACCGTCGCTACGATACCAACTCCCTATTCTTCTTCTTCTTCTTCTTCTTCTTCTTCTTCTTCTTCTTCTTCTTCTTCCGATATTTCTCTCGTGCTCCTCGTATATTCTCACGCGTCAACGCAGCTTCCATCGGACAGCCAGCACGAAATTCCCATGAGAAGCGGCACGTCGTTCGCACGGCGAGGAAATCGGCGTGCAAAGAGCTAGTTCCTTTTTTCCCGTCGAAACGGTTCGGATAGCAAGTCCTTTCAAGCTACGTCGATGCCGATTGTGTGGCCTTTTAGCGGCAGTCCGGCACCGAAAGTATTGTGTTGCGAAGTGAAGGGTAAGCGCGAGGCCTTATACATGAGAAAGGAACTTCCCGTAGGCCGTAGATCAACCGTTGCGCGAGATAATTATTTATTCCATGGAACACGTAACCGGCCGATAATCGTGCGCGCCGCCTGCGTCAAAAATCCACGTCTGCGGAATAACGACACCAATTCCTACGTTTCACGTCCTCCCATTCCAGCGTCACTCGCGTATCTCTCGTTTGTTTCACGCTTCTCGACCAGCTTCCGCTTCGATTCGCTGGCAGAAAAAATGGGACGCCGTACGAATATCGAATTCGTCTAAATGCAATGGCTTCGAGTGGCGAGTTTGCGATATGGTACACTGGGTTTTACAGGGTAAATGTTATTCGATACGAGGCGTCGTTGCACGAGCGTACCAGGCTGGCGTGGATGCGTCGTCCGTTTAAATAAAATTCTGAATACGCGTAGCTTTTTAGTTTGTAATTAGTCGTAGACGTCCGTATTTTCCGTCGTCGTCAGCGACGCGTAATTTCCAAAAAAATTATTCATCGACGAGTACAAACGCGTCATTTTATTTTCAATCTTCTTTGTCCTAATATCGTAGAAGATCATTTTTAAATCTTAAAGATACCTCCACTTGCCAACAAACCATTTCAGTTTGTTCGTTCTATCGTCCATCCTTTTGAAGCTTTGACTTGATCCGCGTGAAACGCTCTGTATGATATACGCATAAAATTTTCAATAAACCCGCTACGCTCACCGTCTTTTAATTTTAATGTGAATTTTCTATCAATTAGTTAATTTCGCGGAACACGCGCAAAGAAAACGATTTCCGGAAGAAAAGCTTGCGTAGAATTTATTGCGATAATTGTTGCAAAGGATGCAATTATGGAAACAACTGTTGATTAAAGCCCGTCAGAACGACGCGGCGTCCGATAGTAGAATTCGTAATTAGATTCCTTCGCGAGCGAACAGAGTTCGCGTGACGAAAAGAGAAAAAGTTTTAGAAGAAAGCTACAGAAACGAAAGTAATCTGTTTTTGCCGCCGCGATAACGAAATAAGAGGGAATTGCGAGAAGCTTTAGAACGACATGCGATTGCTATACGACATTGCGCCGTATCCGACACGCGAATACATACGCAAATGCGTATCTACTGTTCGTTATTATGCAAGTGGTTTAACCGCTCTGCGTTTACGTTTTTGAAACCAGTTTTCCCGAACAATTAACATTAAACGGCGCATCCATGTAAATCACTGCAGACTTTGAAACGTGTTTCCACTTTGAGAATGATGTTTCGCAAAACCACGCGAAGATGCGAAATGACTGCGCGAAAGAATAAGACGAGGCCTATTTCCACTTAAACTGATTCTCGTTGCTGCGAAGCAGCTCTTTGTTTCAGAAGTAAGACTATTAGGGAGGAACGCTGTGCTTTTGAAAGCGAAATGTACAATTCGTTCTCGAAAATAATTGGAATAATTTCAATTACAGCCGTTATACGGGAAAGCTTTTAGCGAAAATCGTGAAATTCTTTCCTGTATCTGATAACCTTCGAACGACAAATTATAATTATTTGAAAATTTTACAACGTCCATTCGCGCTTTTATCAGAAAGAACAACTTCGCGACGTACGTTTCTCTTTGCTTGCTTTCCTTTCCTCTCCGAAAAGAACGCAAGTGGTTTTCGCCGAAAAGTGCAGTTTTACTCGATCGTCTGACTTCAAACGATAAACGGCGAACTTGTGTTTCAGCGTGGTTCCTGGGATGGTTCATGTGTAAAGCCGTCGCTTATATACAAGGCGTTTCCGTGGCGGCCTCTGTCTACAGCCTTGTTGCGGTTTCCTTGGACAGGTATGTACTACATGTACATTGAACTTTTCAAAGAATGATTTCATCCATGTTCGCCGACGCTCGCCTCGCATTCGATACACAACGCGTAGTTACTGTAAAAGTCGTTTTAATGTCCCCATTTTATCCTCCAACACTCTTAAATTCTCTTTCGCGTAAAAAATAGTTTCCTTCGAAATTGATACGTTTTCCTCCTTTTCCTTTTTCTTCAAAAGGTAAGCAGGTCGAAAGCTATAGAATACCGCCTCCTTGATGACGCTTTTCTCCAAACCTTTCAACTGACAACACTTTTACGAAGTACGGGAGTTACGTTGTGTTCGGCGACGGTCAGGGCGATAAAATTTCTCATCTATATTTCATTTCCGAAATGGAAGTATCCAAAGTCTTTTGGTTGCTCGCTGGCACAATAAACTGCGATAAATTAATAGAATAGCCCCCATTCGTATTTCTGCCCCTCTTTCTATCCTAATAAATCAGAAGCAACCGCTAACCAACCCTTATTGTTAGCCACTCGAGCCGCTAAAAGATGGGACAAGCGAAAAAGAGGAGAGCGTCTCATCCGAAATAAATAACGAAGTGGTTCTCGAAATTTCCTGGAAATCAGATTCGCGTGTCCTAATGGCGCGGTCTCGATAACTTTCCGTTTAATAATAACTCGTCTTGCGTCGTTTTAACAACTCGCTTGAACACCGTTCGAAGTTGTGAAATCTGTGTAAATTGTCTACGAAATATCAATTCGTATAAAGTCTGAATTATGCGTTTAATGGCAAGCAACTAGTTTCAACGAACGATCGCTTGTTCCAGTCCTTCGTTTCTAACGTCCGATTGTGTCTTCTTTCTTCGCGAAAGGACAAACTTAATAATCGTGGGTTTCGATCGTTCGAGACACCTCGTTATCGAGACACCTCGCAGCTAGAAAAGAAAACAAGACAGAGAACGAGTATATGGCGTCGTCGTATGTTGCGAAATCACAGACGTTATTAACGCATATTCTTCCCTGACATATTTATTTCTCGTTTACGTAGCCAAGTGTAACAATTATAGGTTGCATTATGGGAGGTTACGCGTATGTCCTGCTTCTTGTGACATTCTAGGTGCTCGTAATCGGTGTTTCCATTAACATCGTAATAAGAATGTACGACGAGAACTATAGCACCGAATGGCGACTCGTTGTTTCTTAAGAAAGCGAAACCTCGAGTCTATGAAAACGATGCATTCGGACCAAAATTTTATAGACATTGCGATATTATCGGATCGGTGAAAATGTAACGTTTGCTTCGACAACGAGAACGTGAATTTCTTTTATTTAATTTCTTACACGAATCCATTGCTTCTTATAATCCTATTCTACCATAAGCTTCTTAATCCACTGAACAAATTTTATTCGACACCGTCGTAAAAATAATCGACGATGTAGTTCGTAAATTCTTGAAGAGCGGCATTTCAATCAGATATTTTCATTCGGTGGTTTAATAATTTCGCATTATGACACTGTAGAGGATAATCGGCAGAGTAGAGAGAAGCTTTCTGCTGTGACGGTAACGTTACTTCTTTTTAGCGTTTGTAAAAGATCCAACGTGTCAGAGAGATAGAAATAAGTAAAATAAGAAAAATCAGATCGAATGAGAATTCGATTATTCGAACTTACAGCGCACCTAGTATTTTTGCCAAGGAAAAATGATTACCGAGCCGCAGATATGAAAAAAGTGATAAAAAGTAGGTTGTACGAGTAACGAAATAACAACTGCACGTGTAAAAGAAAAGAAAAAGGATCGAAAGTATACGAAACGTACGACGGAATATTAATGGAACGACGAACAGGATCTAGCTCCAGAGAGAGAAAGATTTCCATGATACGTATATTACAAAATCATTGCCATGCACGCATCGATAAGAAGAATAAAGCGAGCCTCCTTTGTTCGATCTTTACATAATCTCATCGACTGCGATCCTCGATTACTTGATCATCCGATAAGTTACCTAGGCATAACGTTTATCGTATGAAAAAATCTTCGATGGGTTATAATTAGTCGGTATAGTTAATAGGAAATAGTATCGGTAACATTAATCGTCAGAAGATGACGGTAAAGACTAAGTAATACAGTACGTAATTTTATTCTTTCGTCGATATCTACATCTGAAATATTGGAAGGGCAAAGCGAAGTGAAGAATTCCCGATCGATTTATTATTTATTATAGATATTTTCTACAATTCTGTAAACTTCGTCCGTAATTGAATAGAATCTATCGACGACTCTTACCTCGCTGCCTTTATCGTTCTCCACGATCCGAATGGCCTGTTGCCAGCAGCAAGGAGATAGACAAAAGGAACGCCAGGCGTCTCGCGAATAGAATTTTTTTTTTGGACGCTCGAGGCCTCTTCTTTACATCTAAAACGAAACGTTTGGCATCGTTCGCGAATTCTGGCGTCGTTCGTGAACCTTGCCAACGGTTTCGTGTCGTCTCTCGGCGACGTTTAAATTTTCCTTCCTTTGAAAACTTCAAATACGCCGAGTGAAATTTCTCGAAGCAAAGCGAAGGAAGAAAGTGCGAGCCGTGTTTCGAAACGTCCGTTTTGTACTAACGATATTCAAGCCGATGCTGTCTCGTAGTGTTGCGATAAAGATGATATACGTTTAACCGAAGCCAATAACCTGCACGAGTTTCACTCTTTCTCGCAAGATATTAGCTACGCCGAAGAGGACAATGCGGATAGCGTCGTTTGGCGAACGCACCTTGCGATTCAATTGCTTAACTTATGCACGCGATCGATAAGGAAAATCGTTGTCCGAGTTCTTTGGCGCTCGGCAAAGGTTTAGTACACGCAATGATCCCAATAAGGCGAAATTAGAAGAACGAGAAAATACATATGTACGATGTATTCTTCCTTTGCAAGACAAAAGAAATTGGTGTCTCTGTTCTTCCAACGCCGCTCGTCCCAAGCCGGCTTAAAACGTTACGAACTGCTTCCTTGGAGATATCGACTTTGTTCTTTTTAAATCGAACGGTTCAAGTGGGCCAACTACCAAAATTTCCCGCTGGTAGATCATACTTTGATGTCATATATCTGATATATATTATAGTTGTTACTCGAATTTATAGAATAAAACACTCTTTAGAGACCGACGATGTTAAACGAGTCGCTACTAACTCATTACGACGATTATTACTTACAAGGAATGGCCGATTCATGAAAAAGAAAAGATTGCGAGAAGAAGGAATTCCGATAAACGAGACACGAAGAAAAGAAGAAATTCGAATTCGATTAGGAATACGTCGAATATCAAGGGAAAAAATGACTGGAGATCCAGCGAAATGCCCGATAAATGATTTTCTATAAATTTCGCGTCAGACGATCCGGCTGGTATCGCGAAATAGTTTTACACGATCCTCGGAAGCGATCGATCTTACTGAAATTGGCTTGCAAAAGGGAGCATCGGTGACTCGGAATTGTCTCAGCCTTCGATCAACCCTCGAGCAGCGACGCGCTACTCTCTCTCTACCTTCGTTCGCCCTCTTCCTCTTGCATCTTGCCGCTCTGCTGTCTATAGAACGAACTGCCAACTACGAAAATACATACATCTTCCAGTCTTGTTCTCATACCAGCGCAAACATCTCAGACAGAAGCTGCAGCTGACCTATCGACCTGCGTAAATCCACTAACACGAATCCATCGTGGACTTGCTCCTTCTATGCCCACAAATCCACGTCTGGAGCAATTTCAAACGACATTATTGCAACTTGATATACACGGCGGGGTTAGGATAGATTTGGAACACTCCCTTTGTCTTTTCGATGCTGCATCTAAGTTACGTAAGACACGTTGCTGCGCTATAATCTAATCGTTCCTCGTACCCAAGGAGCTACGTTATTTACTCGAGAAAGAAAGGAAAGACTCGAAGATCTATGAAAGGTTTGTCATCTTGTTGCATCTAGAAGTAAACTACGGCAAACTGTATAGCATGCTTTGCTTTCGATTTATTCTATGGTAACCTATAAAATATCTGTAACTTGTACAAATTTCTACGAGTATCGCATACGTCGAAGCGCCAACGACTTTTATCGTTTCCCATTCTTTCTGCCTTCAAGATCTCGTCGTAGATCTTTAACAATCTCTTCGATCGGTTTAATACTCGAGAATTTCAAATACAAAATACACCGGACGCTCGACAAAAATACAACAATTGATCAAGCAACAATTTTTCGCGGACGTACACGCATCCTCGCGCGAATTAGTACACCATCGTTCACAAGTATTTCGACTGCTTTGTCGAACAGAAGCGACGGATTAAACGAATAGAACGAGATTAATTTACAAAAATATGTTACGCAATACTCGTCATGGTATTTGATAGAATTTAGTAATATTACAATGCACATAGTCTAAAAGGCAGGAAAGACGTCGGGATGCTTTGAAGCGGTGTCGCATTTCGGATTTCATGTCGATAAGCAACCCAGCTCTCCTTCCATTTTATTAATAAACCGGCCATTTCACTGTAAGTCGATCATATTTCGTATCCAACGAACGCAGACTTCCGCGTGGTTGACACGCGACACCCGCCACACTTGTTACACGTCCAGAGACTCTGATCTTTAACGCACAATAAAGAGAACGAATAACCCGCTCTTGATTACACGCGGTTACATCAGCGCGCGATCGAAGATCGATAATTGGCAGTGATTCGTCGCGTAACAAAAGACGATGCCAATTGGCGCGATTCCGCCGATGGTCCGTCAATTTGAAACGCTCTTCTAGTATAACGAGGCAACACTCTACTCCTATTAAATCTAACAAAAATAAGGTGGAAATTGGAACGTACTCTTAGGTACGACGCGTTCCGATCGGAAATACTTTCCTTTAGTCGACGTTAGACCTTGTGTGAAGTAATGGGTGTGAAGTGGAATTTACGTCATATTACGAATTAAACGACTTCACGGTAATAAATGACCGTGAAAGAGCAGTTTTTTCAGTGGACGGTCCGATAATTAAGCAATTCCGCCTTCGTATGCCGAATCCCAGGGACAAGAAAATTAAAAACTCGGTTTTTTCTCCACTCACCTTCGACGAATTTAAAGCGTAACGTACCGATTCGTAACGGTGTCTAATTTTTGAAACACGTACTAATATCGAAAGCTTATGTCTCTACGTTTCATAATTGCGAAAGGCTAATCGTATCGGACAGATCGGAACGCCGTGTCAGATTTTCCTTGCGCGTTTCTAACCTTGTTTAATATTACGACAAAGCGAGATGGAAACTAGAAGCTGCTTTGAATCCTCCTTAGATAAGGAATTCGCGATTCCAACAATTTTTACCTTATATCATACGTGACAATCGATAATGTGGGTTCGATATTTTCCTCGCGAATCTCTTCTTAATTCGTAGCAAATTTATTCTTCCGTGCGATCGATAATGGACCATAGAATAGAACGAAAGTGGACTAGTGGAAGCTGTCGTTGTACTATTGTTTCCTGTGTTACAGCCAGTGCTTTCAGCCAATTCCGATATTATCTATTTCCTCGGATACTTGGTTCGCTATTGGTTTTTGAGCGAGATCGATAACGTATAAGGATAGGCGTCTTTCGAGAAAATTACTTCTTGAAAGTATAGATACCTACGTGCTGATCCTTCCGCGACACGGCTGATCGCTAATTTTAGAACACCCTATAGGAAACATATACCGAGCTCCGCATAAACGACAGCAAGAATTATTTACAGCGAGTCTATTGGTCGAAACGTGAAAACGTAAAAATCTTACGACAGACGTTAATTTATGCACGTGTGTAACGTCCGATCGATACTGTAAGCCTCGCGACGATTCTCGATCGCGAGGAAGCTCGAAGGATGCCTCTCGAAGGATGCGTTTGGCGCCTATAGAGCGGCGCAAAAAGGTGGAAGAAGACCTTGACTGGATTTTTTTCACGAAATCAGTCCGCGCGTGAGATAGACGTAGAGCGTGCGGCTTTACGTTTTCAGCTGGCGTTTTTGCACTTACCCCGAGCCGGGTCCGTGTGGGTGACCCACAGCTTCGTATCGTTTACGCAGACAAGCGAACTGTTTCCACGCGAAATGTCTTAACCCAATTCCCGGGAACCGATCGCGAGGGGTTGAAAGCGCGTGATTGGCCAGATTCGCGTTGTTTAGAGCCGATACCGAACGTACATTGGCTGAACGGCACCCCACCTCCGTTCTTAGATCGGCTGACTCAATACGCCGATGCATAACGTCAGACGGTCGAACGGAGGGCCACGTGATCAAAATTATAGCGATTTTTTAAAACCGACTTTTGTATAAAAGGACCGCCGCCCGGTACATCCAGCATAAGCTTACCTACTTTCGAGAAGTAAACAAGCAACCCACAACCTAATCAACATGTTCAAGTTGGTAAGAACGATATCATATTTTATATTACTCGTTTCCATCGCTCTACTACCAGATTAGATAAATAGAGTTTTACTTTGCCGATATTACGTGGGTGGGTGGGCGAAATCGAGCAACGAAACGGGTCTAACCAGGACGATTTCACTTGCAACAGGCAGATATATCGCATACGTGAACCGGTCGAGACAAAACCGCTGTACATGTAGTTCGAGAAAATGTTACGACCTCGGGGCGGAGCAAAAGTTTAGCAGCGATAGATGCTAAGTTTACGGGCTTTGGTTTTAACAGACAATGTACGAATAAGCTACGGCTTTCGTTCGTCCTTTGGTTGTTTCTTCGATCTTGGAATTTTCGATGTATTCGAGACAGGGATTAGAAAATTCTGTAAATTTTGTAGCTTCTCGACCAAAATTGTTACGAGGGAAACTAAATTCTACCAGTTTTGTCCGTCTCGATAGATACCGTATCTGGTAACTGGTGGACGAAAGGCTAATATTTTCTCAAACGCGTACAATGCATAATCCTACTTATAGCGTAGCATAATTATGCAGAATTGAGAAGGCAACTTTCAAACGTCCTTTACATTTCTCGTTCAACGTGCAGCAAAAGCGTTCTATTCGAAATTCTCTTCGCAAAATTGTTAGATTCTCGAGATACCTGGACAGCTTCTGCCTATTTTTCTAAAGGCAAAACGGAATTTCTCGTCGGTGAGTCAGCCTCCTCGGCTGATCTGCGTATGAGCCGCATTCGCGAGCAAATTCGTACCGAGGACTCGCCAATCGTCCGATCGAATCACCGTGGAACGTCGCGGCGGGGAAAATTCCTCCGTTCACTCTGGTCTTCTTTGATCGATAAAGCATTTGATTCCCGCGGCGAACGCGTCAAGTATCGCGCGCCGTGACCTTTCCGCGCACATACATCGGCGTGGTTGTACGTTCACTCGGACGGACACCAGCGTTTCCGTCCGGTCACAAAAATCTGCGCGAGCGAGCGAAACCACTGAAGCATGCACATTGTTGGCCAACTCTGCTCGCGAACGCAGTCGGACAAAATGGAATGCGACCCGCGCCACGGACACCGCGCTCTCGCTTTTTCCCCGGCTCCAAACCGATCTCGTGCACTCGCCTGCTCGCGTGCCGCTCCTCCGCGACACTTGCTTTACGTCGTTTTATTCCGATTCGCGCGTTTCCATACCATTTTTTCGAGCAAACGATCTTATACACGGTGTTATAGAAACATAAGTTTCAAGACTGATATCGATTCGCGTGAATTTTGAGCAATTTTTTGTATACTTCGATCGGGTCGATTTGTGAAATTTTTCTTTAACCGTCGCGTTAATTAATTTTCACGCGATTAGCGTCGACGTTATTACGGACATGGAGCAGATTTTACGTAAAAGCTTAACACGCTCGAGACGAAGTAGAATAGGGTCGCCGCGGATCAGCCGTATCGATTTAATCAAGCAGTCGGTCTTTCGCGAGATTCTACGATCGACAGACGCGTTACTCTAACTTATTCTCTTTTCAATCATACCGCTTTCAAACCAGCGTATCGAGCTACTTACGGAATACCTCCAAAAATCTTTATCTCCGAGCCACGATTATCGCTGTCGGAAAAACAATTTACAACAATTTACTTTCTCGTCCTTGCCTCGGCCTTTTTCCTATATATCTTTCGCGTCGGCGTAACCCGTAAACAAATAAGGGTCTCGAACGCGGCTTAACGCGATTAAAGCGTTCTCTTCGTTTGCACGTAAGACCACAATCGCTGGAAGATCAACGCTCGAATTAGATAGACGACCGTACGATACGCACCGTACGACTATTAGCTACGGGGAAGATAAGAAGCCGGGGAACGTAGATGGAAGATGTAAGGGGTTGGGTTGGTAAGAGAAGAGCCAGGGGTAAACTAAGAATCGCACGTGCTGTTTTCCCACAGGCTGTTCTCGCCGCCGTCCTGGCTGTCGCTACCGCCGCCCCTGGTGGTCTCACTGGCATCATCGCTGACCACGCAACCGGCCCAATTACGGCTCCCTTGGTCGTCTCGCACGCGGCTGCTCTACCAGCTGCCCACGTGATCGCCCAGCCTGTTGCCCCCATCGTCCGCACCGCTCCCATCGTCACCAAGTCCGTGCTGACCGCCGCACCCCTGCCCCTCCTATCTGCGCACGGCTTGCATTAGATGACAACAACTGATTCTATCTTACTACCACCAAGTCACGACGAGACAGCCCCCCTAGAAAACACATACACACACATACACACACCTTTCTAATCCCTCGTAAATCGTCCCCACCTCCAAAGCAGGCAAAAAAAAAACGAAGCAGCGAAATTGAAGAAAAAAAGACGAAGGGAAAGATCGATCATAGCTCGAGGATGGAGCGAGAAGAACAGCCACAATCGAGAAAACTAGTAAATCAATTTTTTCATTCCTGATCATCTCACCATCGAGACGACGTCCATCTTTCTTCGGGACACGATCGGTAACACGATCCGCCGCGCGATCCAAAGATCAAGAATCGCGCGAGAATCGGCTGGTCTCTTTCCTTTCGGCGACCATTTGCCGCCCTGAGATCATCAACGCAATTCGGACATTCGCATCTCAATCATTGCACCATCATCCAGGACCCTTTCCCTTTGGTCATATGGAATTTTAATAAAATTTTATTTAAAAAAACGATCGCTGGGACTCGTGTCTTTCGCTCTAGCTTCCACCTCCATCGCTCCGACACGTTCCTTCTCGAATTTCGCGCGGCAAAAGAAGCTGGTCGAGACGAAGCAACTCCATCGCAGTAAAGTTTCGAACAAAGTATCCAGGATGTCGAGCGTTCACCCCGCTTCCAGAATATATATCTTATCCGACGATAAAACGAGACACGCGCAAACATACTTTGCGTTCGCGTTGCATTCGCAGACACGGGCAAACGAACGCCGCACCGTCGCCCCGTTACACGCAGATGGCCGTATAAACGACGCAGCTCGATCGTACGCGCCTCCAGCCTGGTTTCGCACGAATCTGGCCATCGACCATCCATCCTCCGTTTTACCACTGTCCCCAACTATCTCTCCCCAACTATCTGGCCACTTTGGATTTTCCATGCTTCTCCTCGCGAACAACGCCGTCGAATCTCGCATCGGCGGCCTCCTCTCGTTTCCATCGTTCGCGATACGCTGGAATTCGAGCGGAGCAACGCTTGCCGACCATCCCGCAGATTTTACGGTCGATATAAAAGACGACGAGCGGTGAAATGGACGAGTTTGACGGTGAAATTATGCGGAAAAAGGGGAAATGATTTTGGATTCTGCTGCGCTCGTTGCGGCTAGCGCGTGTTTTACTTTAAACTTTTACTTTAAACATCTGAATTGTCGCCTTTGTGGTGTAATCTTTAGTCGTGAAGATGATCGCACGGGTGAAGAAATTGGGTCGGTTTCGTCATCGGTAGAGATACACGGATCCTGGGTGGTACCATTTGTAGCCATGAGCGTAGGTTAGAGGCAGAGTCGCGGTGTGCAGAGGTAACACCTTCGCGTAAGGATGCCAGTAGACCAGCGGGGGTGCTATTACTGGCGGCACTGGAGCTGGTGCAGCGGATACCGCCAAGATAGTCACGGCCAGCAAGACAATCTGTCGATAAGAGAAACCTGTTATTTCGTTTCCTTTCGCAGTTATCGTTGGCAACGTACGAAGATTTACACTTCCAATGCGTCGTTAATAAATTATTATTTTTAAGGTATTCGCTTCTCTTCGTTGGATCGAACAACGCTAGAGCGAAACAGATGCAGCTAAATTCAGAAAACGGCAAATATATTTATTTATATCTCACGACGCGAGAAATTTAAGCGGAACGATACGTTTTACGAAATTAAATAACGATAAATTATGTACTTTCGTTTGGTAGCCAATTTATTTGATCAAAGTATCGTAGAGGCTTTAGAAAAACATCCATTATTCTATGTGTAAATCGACCTTCCTATATATATGCGCCACTTTATAGCTTCGTAAACACGTGGTGATCGATAGTTTATACAGACAACATAGTATTCCTTTCGCATGGTTTGTAGTTGGTTTGAAGCTTACCGTTTTCATCGTTGATACGTACGTATCGATTATTCCGTTAATAACTGTCAAATTGGTAGAAGATTCGTAGGAGTAGTCTCATTAAATCGACCGTTATTTGCATCCTTAATGTTCACCATGCGACGAAAGCGTGAAGCACAGTCGAGCAAGCAAATAAAACTGTCTATATCGAGAAAGATGTAGAATCAGCGATCTCGTTTACAAAAGCTAGGTAAGACAGCGGTATTCGATTAGCTTGTCAGGTATACCGCAACGAAATACAGTTTCAAATATAACTCGAGCATTTAAACCAAAAATAGATGATATTATTAACATCGATGTTGAGATTAAATTTGTTATCGTAATTGTAGAGAAAGGAGATTGCAAGTGATAGATATAAATATATGTCGCCGGTAATAACGTACACCGGTTGAGACGGTGTCTGACCCGAAACGATCTACTTTCACTTGCTTCCTCGTATCTTCTTCGTCGTCGCTTATCTCGGTACTTTGCTCGATCTTTCGAATAGTAAACGGTTTTATTACAAAATCTTTCGTACCACGTCGAATCAAAATTATTCGAATCAAGGATAAATTTGAAAACATGTAAATTTATTGGCGATATTGATCGAGATTGGCCTACTTTGCCGTTTATCGTATTAGAAACGACTTCAAATCGTCTGTCTACAAAAGTTTAACAATTTGTTACTTTTACGCTTGATCGTATAACGTATACTGAAAGTTAGCGTAAAAATGCGACTTGTACTGGTGTACTCGACGTTGCAACTCGGTGTTGCAACGGAAGAAATTAATTGGTATTTTTATAAAAGTACCGGGGCTCCGGTGCAGTCGTCGAAATCGGCGCTAGATGCAATTAAAAATTTTTTGTGAAACACATCCCGTGGTGAAGTATCTCGCGCAAACTGCTACAACGCGAAACAAATGTCGCTATGCAGAAATAACAACGAGTACGGGGAATTATTCCGTAAAATAACCGATTTACCGACTTCCAACGTAATGATTTGACCCAAATGAAAAACGAGTGTCCCAACAATTTACGACACGTTCTATCAACTTCGTCGACTTCGTATATTATTTAACACGAACCGTGTAAAACCGAATAAGCTAAAAACCATCCCACAGTTCGGTATTCTTTGTCATACACAGATACACACAGATACGCTCACCTACCCGGTACATGTAGCGAGTAAGCGCATACAGGATATACGTATAATGGATATACTTGCCAGCTTGAACATGTTAAACGTTTTATCGGCTTTTCCGTAGACAAACACGAAAAGGACGCGGATCGATACTGCCGTTAGTTCTACGGAAATCGAACTCTTTATATACACGCGCCGAAAGCTGTGTGTCATCTTCGTTGTTCGCTCCCACTCGCCCGCTCCCAACGGCCTCTGCAGCCTTCGTCATTCCCGATAATCCGTATCCGCGAATCGAGCGATTTTTTCGTCCTTCCAACCCCCCGTTCGTCTTCTCCTCCGCGGAATTACCACTTTAACGTTATAAATATGCAACGGGAGAGACACGCGCCACTCGGAAGTAACAACGCCGATGAGAACGCGGACAGGTAGATCGGTATCAGCTGGACGTTGATTTATGGAAGGACTCTTCCACGTGAACAACGACGAACGGTCGTGTTGGTTGAATCGAAGGACGCGACTGTTCGCCGAGCGAAGCTCTCCGATTAAAATCCGATAGCGAGAAAACCGAGATCCTTCGTGCCGGAGTCTGTTGCGAAGCGACGACAGGCCGTATTCGCTAATGGACGTGCCTAGGTGCTTGTTGCAGCGGATTCGAGTTGGACAGCGGATTCTCGCGTACCGGTCAATTAACGGGCACGAGGAAGAAACGTCTTTTCGACCCTCTTTGATCGTTCGACCGTTTCCTCTGCCGCGATAAGACACGTTCGTACTCGAGGGAAACTGGGTTGGAGTTTGCCGACTTTGGGCGGTAAACGAAGATCGAAGATGAATATGATCGATCTGTATATTTCGACCGATATGGGGGATATTAGGTAGGTTTCTTCCGCGTTATCGATTAATTACTCGCGAATGAGAAACTAACGGGTCTGTTTCCCCTTAATTCGAGCGCAGTAACTTGAACAATTTTTGCACGGCCTTGTAACGATACGTGTTACATGGAAAAATTTTTCTGGAAAATAGTACGCGAGTTTAGTAGACGAGGTTTATCGGTTAGGTGGCTGGCGACGAATGACAGGGATCGGTGATGGCCTGTTAACGAGGCGGAAGATACCACTCAGAAGAAACGCGCGTATGTTCGCGATAGCGTTCGCGACATTTTAAAATGACATGTATAGCTTGTATGCGTTCGCAAATACTTTCACGAATCGACGCACCTTCTAAACGCTCTCTCCAAACTTTTCTAATAAAAAAGGTATTACCCGTGAAACGACTTAGCAGACGACTACCTGCAGAAAATTGCAACAGCTACGCGACAAATATAATCGAAAGGTCGTAACCAGCTACCGTGTACCGTGTAAGACATCTCGAGAAAGAAGTTCCTTGCTACGATGACGATGACATTTCTGGGATGATATTCTCTCTATCGGATCGAGAGACTTCGAACGTGATTACTTAACAAATTCTTAAGAAACGACACCTTATCTAGGCAAGACTCGTTTCGTATACCGCGATACAGGAATGTTGAATTGCCATTGCGCCGCATAAAAGGCGCATTGCTATACATATCCATTCTTACGTAGCAGCCGTGCGCTCGTCCAAGCGTAACGGAACCGAGTGTCTTTCGAAATCGCCGATAGAATATATCGAGATTTCCATAACGGAGGCATAAAAAATGAACAGTTACGTTTTCCGCGGCACGACTCTGTGGCTGCGTAGGTGTAGCCACGTATGCCAGCGTCGTTAAATCTCGATTCCCTGGCGATCGACGAACAATGGGAACGTTCGCTCGTGCTCGAACGTCGTTACGCGATCTCGCGACCGTCACAGGCTGGCCTCGGTCGCTAGCAGCTGGTTTTGGCACTTTCTTCGTGCGCGCGATGGTTGTCCTTAGTTGAAAAACTGGTTTATCGAACTTGCTCCAGAGATTTGGAAAATATGCTCGATTCCGAACGAAAGAAACTGTTGACGAAAATTGAGAGAAAGCGAGTTGTCGTCGACCACAAATTCGCGACACTCTAAAACGTACACGAGTAGCGAAAAAATTTCGAACAATTACTAACATCGACTCGTCTGCCCGCAGGTTCCTGGCAATCTGGTGGCCGCTGAAATGCCAAATAACAAAGAGGCGAGCTCGCATGATGATAGTGGTGATCTGGTTCATCGCCCTCACCACCACATCTCCGTGGTTACTCTTCTTCGACCTGGTGTCGATTTACGACGACGATCCAGACCTGAGGCTCTGCCTGGAGGTGTGGCCGCACCCCGAAGACGGCACCCTCTTCTTCCTGATCGGCAATCTAACCTTATGCTACGTTCTTCCCACGATTTTGATCTCTCTTTGCTACATCCTGATCTGGATCAAAGTATGGCGAAGGCATATCCCCTCTGACACGAAGGACGCTCAGATGGAGAGGATACAGCAGAAATCGAAAGTAAAGGTGGTGAAGATGCTGGTGGTCGTAGTGATTCTGTTCGTGTTGTCGTGGCTGCCGCTCTACGTGATCTTCACGGTGATCAAGCTTGGCGGAGACGTGGCCGAAAGAGAGGACGAGATCCTGCCTATCGCCACGCCGATCGCTCAATGGCTTGGCGCCAGTAACTCCTGCATCAATCCCATCCTCTACGCTTTCTTCAACAAGAAATACCGTCGTGGTTTCATCGCCATCCTCAAGAGCGGACGCTGCTGCGGCAAGATCAGATACTACGAAACGGTGGCCATGATGTCTTCGTCGACCAGCATGAGGAAATCTTCGTACTACGTGAACAACAACAATAACAACTCTTCGACCAGACGAACCTTCCATGGACCGCCGGTGCACCAGGAGAGCAACGTTTCCTACATATTCAACCACACCGGCGTCTAAATTGGCAAACACTTGCTGGAGATTCGATGTATTCCGAAACTGGGTGCCCGGAACGGGCTTAACAGTAAGCCGGTCCGAGATTCTGGGTGACGCGTGATCGTCACGATTGTCACTCGGATCGGAAGTGGCCGATTACGGAGTTCCGACCATCGATGCACCTTGCTAACCCGCGAAACCAATCCTTCGCTCGTTTCTTCTGCTCCTTCCTGTTTTTCGACGCACGTTTTTTGATTTTCATCGCGATCGTATGTAACGCGACGCTTTCCAGTTCCCTGTTGTCGACGCGGCAAACGACGGTTTCTCGAACCTGTCGTTTTCTATCGTCTCGCGCAACGTGCATCGCAATTTCTTTGACAAGACCGTGATCGTGTAATCACGCTGGTTTTACCAATAGATCTTTACGCGTCGTTGTTACGGATCCCTTGTTCGCCTCGAGGTATCCGAACTGCGGATGCGAGACATTCTTTCGCACTTACCTTGCGACCAAGAAACCGAGTAAAAAGATTCGACGAACGAGCACGTAGATCGCGTTGAGGTGCTCGGATACTTGGGAGGTTTTCTCCTTTTTCACGAGCACCTTTCTACATTTTTAAGGTATTCACGAACAAAGGGACCGAGTCGTCTGCTTCAGAGCGAAACGAGCGAAAAATTTAACGGCAAGGAGAGTAGAGGGACAGGACAGAACTAGCAACTTCATTTGTCTGAAGCTTTCGAGAGACAAGAGAGACGACGAACGGTTTAACGCGATAGAAACTGTACGTCGATTCGCCTCGCTATCTACGATTTCTCGTTCGAATGGTCAAAGTTCGGACAACGAGAGTTTAGTTGACTCAACTAGCCGTTAACTAAAATTTCGTTGCAACAAACGCGGTTCTACCGTAAAAGGTACGTGAATTCAATGCGTCATTGTACACCGCCACAAGACGCGGTGTAAGTTGCTGGCGATGCTCGCCAGCCTAATTAACGTGCGAATACAATTAACAATTGCGAGAGAACGGCTGGCAGCGCGACACAGACCGTTTGCTATAACGATGCTTCTGGAACTGGTGGTCCATTCGTAATTGTACTTGTCGTCCGAACGAAGAAGGTCGCTAGCAAACTAAGAAACTGCGCGCACCGTTGACTCGTCTCGACGATTTACTCATAGGTCCTTAGGATAACGTAATACAGAAATTTGTCCGTGCATTGCATGCTGCGATTTAAGTGACACTAATTGCATAACACCTAACGTTACCTTACACATTACTGGTATAGCATATATACGCGAGTTATCGAGATAAAGATAAGAAGAGAAAACGAAAGAGAAAGTAAACTAGAACGGACGC
Source organism: Bombus confusus (assembly GCA_014737475.1). Taxonomy (NCBI): domain Eukaryota; kingdom Metazoa; phylum Arthropoda; class Insecta; order Hymenoptera; family Apidae; genus Bombus; species Bombus confusus. The sequence continues at coordinate 2,125,728 of JACXIV010000009.1, forward strand.
AGAAACAGAATGTAAAAGTAAGAGAGAGAGAGAGGGAGAGAGAGAGAGAGAGAGAATTCGAGAATTTTTATTAAACACTACCTCCGCATGCGAGAACAGCAGATTACTACGTATATACACTACTTGTACTTATTATTCGTAGCACGGTCAGCTCCAACAAGTATAATACATATACACGTATATACATATACATATAAATATATATATACATATATATATTTTCTTATCGGAAGGTTAAAGGATCTAGTTGTTTTTTTTTTTTCTTTTTTTGGGGGGGACTTGGTACGGTGCCATACGTATACCGATAAATACTATTTAATTTAAGCGGTTAACGCGTATCGACACACCGACCAGACAGCGAAAAGAGTGCGCACGATGGTTCTCTAGCGTTACATCGATCGAAACGATCAAACGATTAAACAACGCTTTCGTCTTTGCCACGTTGTCAAGTAGCCTGCCTCCTTCCGCCTTCTGCGATCCAATTCAACTCGTCGCTTATTCCACTCCCAAAGCAAAGTCGCACCTACTCGTTCCTCTGTGTGTCTACGCCGACCTAGAGAAAGGCGGAAGCGCCCGACTTTACAGTTTTGTCTCGAATTAATATCGATCGATTACGCGTGCGACGGATTAACGCGATCACTGGCGACAACAATAACGAGCTTTTACGCCCCAGGAGGGCAGCTGCTGCCCACGAGCTAGTTCAGAGATCATGCCACGTAAGCATTCGTGGCAAATAATTCAACCTCATAGCGCGTAATCATCTTTCGTTAAATTTCAATCACCACGCTTGATTTTATCACGATATATCGCGATTAAAATTGGTGAAAAGAGGATCTATCGATTTGGATGATTTTCCACTAAAGTAGAGATATTATACAGAGCGTTGTAGTTGTTTCCCGTCAAACTTTGTCGCTATATCGTACAAGTAGAAGAAGAAGAAGAAAGCCGCTGTACGTACACTCCTATGTACGTATATGGATTGTTCGAAGTTTTCTTAAAAAGTTGTAATGGAAACAAAAGTATCGCTAGATTTTAATATTTCGTTTGAAAATGTTCCTCGCTTCTGTCGATACACGACTGACTGATACAAGCTGTAAGAAAAGTTTGTTCCGTTTGATATTAGAGTTCGTTTCGCTTTTATTGCAACTCGGTAAATCAATCGTTCATTCTTGCAATTAATACCAGTTCGATATACCTTTCCTCGAAAGAACAAGGTATCGTTCCCTTTCGTTTCTCTAGTTTTGTTATAATATTTTACTATACGAAGCTCCGAACAACCCTTCGTTCGCACAACATTTATTTTCTTCTTTGTGCTCATAGAACATACTGACAAAGTTCAGCCTGGATCGACGTATCGCTCTAACTCGTCAGCGAGGAACAACTTGTCGAAACTCGTGTAATTCGTCTTATAGTTGCTTAGTTTGAAGAACTGTTACGAAATTTTGATTTTTCCGTCATCTATTCAAATTCCACGTTGTTTCGACTACTTTCTGTACATTATTTCAAACAATTGACAAACGTCGGGCGTTTTATCGCAATTCGCTCGACAGTCTACGATAAACCGAACTCGCGATCGTCTCAATTTCCACCAAATACGAAATTATTCATTTTCCATGTTTAAACGCGAAATTCCTAATTTCGTTGTTTCCTGTATACTCCATCCACAAACGTTTGTTCCCGTTTAACGACTCGCAGCGATTCGTTCTTCTTCTACGAGACTCTTATCGGGCATTCGCGTAGCGCACACCCTCTCCTCCATGTCAGAGGATATCTCCGTCGATCAGCTTTGGATCGCTTTCCTTCGGCGAAGAATCCGTTACGCGCGATAACGAGATGGAAATGGCGACGATGGACGAAAGGAAAGGACAGAGGAAATGGAAAAAAGGCAGCATGGGATTTCGCGCGCGCTTTAACGCTACCGACGAGCATTATACCTCGATCCTTTGTAATACCGATGTAAGATGGTAACGTCGTAAAACGAAGAGCTGCGGGCTTTTATGACAGAGCAACTATTTTCGTAAGGTTTTTATACGTGGCGATGACAGGATCTAGATGTAACGAAAACGTATGCGAGATATAATTGTACAGGCGGCTGTAAACGAGGAGTACTTTATTCATATCTATCGTAGGCCCGTAACCGATGCGACGGCGACCGAGTCTCGCGCGTCGTTTCTTAAAAAGTAACGATCATAAGACAGTGAAATCGTTAGAGATAAACGCGCGAAGGATAAGTGGCGAAAGCTAGGAAAAAAGTCATCGCAAAAATGAGCGAGGCAAAGATATCGAAGTAACGAGGGAATAAGAAAAGGGCACACGAGTGGAGGAAGTAATTAGAAATAATTGAGAAGCGACTATATACTTACGTGAGCGCGGCTCTAAGCATCTTGTAAGTTAACGATCTACGTGTATATCGTAAGAACATGATATTTATATAAATAGCATTTATGTATACGATGTACGGATATGTGTATATATATGTACACGCATGTATATACATTTATCGTACACGTGAAAACTAAACGTCTATCTGCTGCTGTCTTTATGTACATAATCCGACTTATCGTGTAATATTATCGTATATACGTAAGTAACGTGTATCATTGCTATGTCGTTACTATATACAGCGCCGTTACCTTCGTTCTGATTCGTCGTTGCTCTCCAATCGGAGAGAGAAAACTCTTACTCGTCTCATCGAGAAATATCCTCATCGGAGAGCGAACAAGCTTCTTCACCGTTTTACCGTCTCGCGAGATACGTTTCGTGTACGCACAGTCAAAGAAAGACAGACTTCTTGTTGTTCTAGAAAAGGAGTCTCTCTCTCTCTCTCTCTCTCTCTCTCTCTCTCTCTCTCTATCGTTGGATCCATTATTATTCTATTAATTGTCGGTAAACGCTCTCGATCGCGTATATGTTCGTTTCGATTGTACATATATATTAACCGCTATGTATTTCGAACATCGCCCATGCGTTCACGGTGTTTCGAACTTACTCGAAGGATTCAGATTTTATTGATAAATGTTATTCCAACTATTTTGATATATTTGGAAGGTGACGCGTAAATGACACTGTTAGTACTTTTAAACGCTATATTCGAACGTGTTCGGGTTCGTCTCGGATAGTACGCTGTACGTTGTTGTTGGTATTTCCAAGTGTTTTCGTATTTTACGTACGCAACTATTGATACTATTTTTTTATAATAACGACGATCATAAACGGTTACGTCCTTAAAACGCGGAGCAGCGAAAACAGAGGAGAATGCGATCGATTGACTGTACGCATCGAGAAATCTGCATGACGTTCGACCGGTTGGCCAATCCCTCGAAAACAATTAGCGCGTCGCGGTTTCCGAAACGGATCCTATCTTCTATACGGAACGCGTGCAATCTGAGAAGTTGCACGATATTTATTTTCGTACAGATATACAGTGTACTTCCGAAATCAGGCGATGAACTTTGAGAACATACGACGATCCTCTGCTTGACAATTGCGTTCCATGTTTGTAATTACAAAGAGAAACTCTTTCGTAGACCGTGATTGCTCCTCATCTGTGACCGTATCCCATGACTGTGGGCGCTTGTAGCACGAATATTCCTGCAAAAGAAATCGAAGCTTAGTTTTACGATATGCTATAAAATAACTAGTAACCGACGTTATTAAATCATTCGATATAGCTGAAAATCATTGATACGTAACGCGACGTAGACACGCGTTAAGATACAGATACGATAATCCTATGATTTCGTTGCAGAAGAACGTAACCTGATCCGTGTAGCAAGTTTCATCGTCGTCGTCGTTTCGCGTAGTAAGACATCCGCGTCCATATATTGGCGATTAATTTGTCTACGGATAAAACGATCAGAATCGTTGCAGCATCTTATACTTGCAGATACTTTAAGAATTATGCCGTTTTCGAACTTTCTGTACTACCTGTTGCTACATTTACGCGCATATCCTGCGATAGGCCCCCCTTCGCTTTATAACTGAAAGGACGCGCGAAAGAACAAACGCGTCAGCGGAGATAGAAACGTTCGTGTACGTTTGTAAAATGGTGTCGATGAAAACGCTGTAAAACATGGAACTTTTCGGCTACGTGTAAATTCGGACTTTGATTTTCCACAAAGACCTCGGTCCGAGGAAAAGATGTGTGGCGATCGATACGACGCCTCGAAGAGCCAAGAGAATGAAAGAGAATCGTATTCGTAATTGCTGTCACAAACGCAACCTATGATCTCAAAGGTCGACCGCCTATTTTAGAACTCTTCTCGACTACCGCTTACGAAGTAAGAATCGCGTGGAACTACGAACCTCGTGGCACCACGAGGAAAACGCTGTAGCGTTCGTAACGACACTAAGTCGATGTACTTGGACTGTCGGAGGTGTTGCCTAGCCGGTTTGATCGTCAGGCGCGTGTCTCGCTGGTACGACAACGTACCCGACGATCTCGTTTGCGAACGAGGCTGAATCGACTGTGAAAAGTAACCTCCAGATCCGTTCCTATGCTATCGTTCACGGTGGGCGAATACACGCGTAAAACGGATAACAACTACCGAATGAAAGTTTTTCTGTTGCGCCATAACGTTCGACGAACCGCTTGATGCCAGGGGTGAGCGTACATTTCGTGTCTTACGATCAGTACTTTACGATACGCTCGTGATTCGCTAGCTGTCTACTTTTAGATGCGTCGTTAGATCGCGCGAATGTTAAATTAATGTTAAACACGAAGAAACGTATAAAATGCACGTAATATAACAAACTATGGAAAATATGTCGAACGAAATGCCATTCGCTAACGACGAGTATCGACTACCGAAAGGCGGTATTGTTTTTATCGAAGATCAAGGCGTCAAGTTGCGCGAACAATTGAAGTATCGCGTAAAATTCGCAGACAGGCTCGATTATAATCACTATGACGGCACTGATGTAGGTATCGTATACAGCGTACCTGGTAGATACGCGGAGAAAGACTCGTCAGGGCCCTCTTGCAATCTTAGAATAACCTTGTCAACGAAACTGTACGTGTCAGAAATTTCCGCTACCGACAAATTCTCCAACATAGCTCTAGCACGCGCAACTAGCGATAAAATAAAGGAAATTTGAATTTTTATCCATTCGCCGATATTAATGAGGAATTACCGCGCGAGAGAGCCCGGGTGAAACTTTTATTTATCACGATTACGCGATGCCGTTCTTGGCGAGCAAATTGGGCGAGTAAATTGGGCGAGCAAATTGGGCGAGCAAATTGGGCGAGCAAATTGGGCGAGCAAATTGAAAGGATTACGAAATGTAATAATATAAAGCGATCGTGATCGAAGGGTGATTTATCGATCACGTTGTTTCCCAAGCCTGCACAGCCTTTCGCGTTTAACCGAGAATCGGAAATACACTTGCATATCGATGGATTTGATTCTCACTCTAATAATAATAATAATAATAATAATCGCCGAGACTGTGGGTCGCGTAAGACGATTAGAGAAACTTGTCTTTTTTTTTACGTTTCCTTTTCTTTGCCTTTCTTTCAGAATTTCAACGCGATGGGGCCAACACATATGGTTTTTGAATGGTTTCTAGATGTTCGAACGCGCGCGAATGTACGCGCTTTGCGGAAAAATTCCAACACTTTGATAGAATCGAATCGAATCGAGTTACCACATATGTAAAAGTAACGAAACCAGATTTATAAAGGATTTGTCGAAGCAAAGTGCGAGAGCTTTCACGCGAAATGTCGAAAACTTTCAAACGTGAACGATGGCCGCAGATATCTCGAGTCTCTATCGATTCATCGGATATTTTTCTACACGGGTTTGATTAGATTTTTCAAAGAAAAAAAAAAAGTGCGTGGCGTGTGTGTAAATAAAGGGGAATTTTAGAGGAGTATTGTATTATATTATTATTACGATATTATTATTACATTATTTACTATCGATTTACATGAAACGTTTACACAGACTAAGGTAACAAGATATTTATCTATAAATTTACATCGAAGAAAAGACAAAAACAGAAGAAACGTCAAAGTTGTAAAGAGTTTTGGAAGGACAATGAATCCATAAAGGACAGCGAGCTCCGGCGTAAGCGAAGCTTTCGATTGTTTGTACAATCACCTCGATACGAGATATTTCTAATCCTTCGACTTGTATAATAATTCCGATAATTCCAACATTTCTCTATGGAAAGAAAGCAAGCAAGCAAGAACGAAAAATAGCGACATACTTTATCGATGTATTCCTTTGTCTGAGAAAATACTTTCGGTTTTCCTTCCGTTCGCATCGTTACGAGTTGTAGAATATAAAACCACAACTTATCGAACCGTGATAGACGTAGAAAGAAACGATCTGCCGATAGTTTTCTTGCCAATGTCTTAGCGATCGGAGACGATCGAACGAAATTCCACTTAACGCACGATCGAATAACACGCGATCGATAATTGCGCGATTATTTTTTCAACGCAGCCTCTCGTTAACGTAGAGGAGACGAAGATCGGAGCTTTCACTGTGTAGATTATTCGCTGCCGTGTTACACCCGAATTCCATTAACAATGTCGAATAATAGAACCTCTTGTTTTCTATCGTTTCCTTCTCTCGTGTATATTTAACGCGTGTATATTTAATAGAAGCCTGATACACCTAGCGAATATAGACGAAGAATCGCTTGCGAGCAAGTTTCCTCCAAAGATACGACCTTTAGACGATATAATCGATAACTTGTTGCAAAGTAGCCATCGATTTACGCCACATCGTCGATAGTGACGAGAGAAAAGAAAAAAGATAAAAAAGGCGCGAAAAAAATAATAGAAATTCTTAATAATCGTTAATGCGTTAAGTTTAAGAGCTGGTTTCCGACAGCTTGTCTCGATCGGTTCGCAAAAGACGAAGAATGATGGAATCTGCACATGGCAGTTGCAAGATCGCGTCACCTCCTTCGGAATCGTTACCATTATCGCGGCTGTAATTGCCCTTCGATGATCGTCGCGCGTGGCGGCCACACGACGATTCAGAGGAAACGAGAGAAGACGCGAATCCGTGGATCGAGTCTGTCGAAGGACGAGCAGCTTTTCGACGATCTGATAGGCGATTCTGCAATTTTCTTGTTGGATAGAAGGATTTATTCGTGCACCATGATAAACGTAGATCCCTCGGTTTAAGCGCGCAAACTTCACCACGAAGGAAGAGCAAATAAATAAATGAATAAAAAAATAAATAAAAATAAGATAAAGGAAGCCACTAACGTAGGCGAGAGAACAATCTTTCAGTTTCGTTTTTTCGTTGCTTTGATGGGTACGCGTGTTATATGGATAAGCGGCATTATCCGAATAACAATGAAATAATAGAAACATACTAGGTAAGGAAATGTTTGCAAATGAAATTGATAAGTGTTTTAATATTGTATCGAAATGTGTGTGTATGTACCAAGTAAAAAAAAAAAAAAAGACGAAAAACAGAAAAAAAGAAGAAAAAACGAAAAAGAAACGAGAAAAAGAAAAACACAGAGAAACGTTACCAACGTCGATGCCTATTGCCCTGGCCCTTCTCCTAACTGCCCTCCTTCCCCTCTGTCCCCGTTTTATTCGCTGTAACCGTATTACGATATTTAAAACACTGTACGATTGAAAGCCCTCGATACGTAAAGATTTTGCGCGGGCTGAGTCTTCGTTTGTTGTACGTTTCAATATAGCGTCCGGACATTGCCGCGGGACGATGATTCACTGTCGATCAGCCTCTACAACCTTTCGTCCACCCTCTAAATAAAACGTATCCAACGTCGCAAGTAGCGATACAACTTTCGTTTGCTTCGCCTGTTTCTAGCTGTCTCTCGATATCTGGTTGTTGCTCGACGATTGGAAATAGAGGCGATCGCGACAGTGAGTCACGTCCTTCCCCCAATCCCCATAAGAATTAAATATAACGAGTTGCGAATAAGTATACGTATTTTCTCAATGAAAATGATAAAAGGATATATAATAAAATACTTCCACTGTAAACTCGTCTTGTTCTTTGCGTCACGATACCTGCGATCATTCGACGATTTATTCGAAACGCCAAAGTACACGTACGGTATATGAAAATTCCATCGCACGATACAGCAGAGCCTGCCTTATCCGAACTAGTATCGAGACAATGGAATTTTCAAATAACAGGACAATCGCTTTTCTTCTGCGAAACTGCCATAAAATTACGATCGTTCGAATAAAGATTCCGATTAATTGCTTTAAACGTTTACGGCCATATCCGCCGTATCTATCGTATTGCTTGCTGAGCCACATAATTTTTCAACACCAGTGACTCTACAGAGTTGTATTCTTTGTCTACTTGCGATCGTCGAATCTCTGTCTCGCGCGCCACAACGATATTGTTAAGAGCGACAACCTCTTCGTCCTTCTCGTCCATTTTCCTTTCTTTTCCGTCTGTTTGTTCAATTTCATTCGATGAAACTTTCCGCCGTGCACTTTCCATTAGGTTGCGTTTTTAATGCTGGACCAAGCGTTTGCCACCACGTCGCGACAACACCCACGAAAATCCTCGCGTTTTTCCGTCCCTTTGGACATTACAAAATGCGCGTGCTGATATATAAAATAAACGAAATACGTAAATACCTGACAAAGTATATCGCCGTGGAATCGATATTCGTTTCGCAATCAAGAAGACGCTTCAACCGTGTTGATACAATATCGATATCGCGGCAAATACGCATCTTTGTACACCATGTCGCGACTCCGCGTTCGAAGAGAGCTACATGCATCTTCCAACTGCGCTCTTCCTCAACGCGGCTATACGTTACATTGTAATTTTTGCTTCTGGCGATAAAGTAATCGATACGTGACAAACTACTAGGTGTATATTCGCTCCATGGTGTAACAGCCACACGCACTAAGCTTGTGGCACATATGCATAATATATCGATTCATATTTGTTTCATATTCGTCAATCGTATATTCGTTCCCATTTCTCTTTTACGCGCGAAAGTTCTCTTTAGGTAAGACGCGTATCTATCACCAAATATCGCACGTCTAGATAGATCAAAGCGATGTTTCTTCAAGTACTAGTTACCGCGTGATCCAAGAATCGAGAAAATAGAAATTGACAAGGAAATATTACCATGGCAGCTGGACGATACACGGACATGTCCATCAAAATGTCAGAATTTCTGCTAAAAATCACAGGTCTCTCGAGAACGACGAACAGAGCCGAAGAGACCAGAAGGAAATTGACGATAGTCTATACCATCGTTGCACTCGTTTATGGAGTGTACGTGAACGTGGTGGATATTGCTCACAGTATGGATAATTTAGACGTGAGTCTAAAAAACGTTAATCCTCCGTGAAAACCTTCTGCCCTTTCGATAGAAATTTCATGGTTATTATTAAATTGCGTACGTGTAGTTACCTGTACGGTGTGTTAGTAAACAGTACATTGCGGAATTCAATATACGTATGTAATTACGCGCCCTTTGCAACGTTATTTCCTTGCATTTTGAAGAGTTTGAGAAGTGTTTGTCCAATCGTTTGTCCCGTTATATCAAATATTCCTGCGCCTTTAACTCACCACCTGCAAAAATATTATTACATTGTTAAATTGTTCCTTCAGAAATGTTACAAATAATTTTTTCAGCATTGTATCTTTTTGGCTTCCAACACATTGAACATAGTATTGGCAATGTTCAAACTTTCGGTACTAAACTTTTACAAAACAGAATTCTCGGATATGATCGTATATGCCCAAAAGCATTTCTGGCATTTCAATTACGACGACGACGACAAGATACTTTTCGCGGAGTGCGGAAAATTTTGCAAACTGTGGACGGTATTTCTATTCCTCGTTACGCAAACCGCCTTGTCTTTCTATGCGATAACGCCGATCTCCGGTAAGTTAATGCAGCGATGAAAAGATCAAAGAAAGCATCTTTTTTACACAAAAAAAAATAATTTTCCAAATAATGGAATAAGCATCTATTTTAAAATACGTGGTTAAAAAATGATCTAAATCATGGAAATTGGAGGGCCAATTTAGAAATCGGACTTAGGAATAACCCTCTCAATTGGATTAAAATCTAAATTCATTCTAGTCAAGCCTGACTTCGAAACAAACATTTGTAAAAATCAGGTTAATCCTATAAAACTCATGTTTCACTGTATTTTAGCGAATATTGGAAACAATAATTCAGAGAGGTTGCTACCATTCAAAATGTGGGTCGATCTACCGCTAACTGTGACACCTTATTACGAAATAATGTTTGCCATCGAGGTATTTCCAATCTTCAATACGTATATTTTCAGATGGCGATCATTTTCCGACTCTTTCAATTTCGAGAAGTTTAAGAATAACTTATCAATTTATGCGAAATAAAGGTAACCTAGGTTTAATAAAAAAATATTTAAGTAAAATATCCGAAACTTGCGTAACATTTGCTTGCTACACGGTCGCCGGTTAATCAACCCTTGAAAACAGCATAAGGTAGCATATATCGTAATAACTTGTCATCGATGACACCATGATAAATTGCTGTTTACATGTACAGTTACTGGCCGTACAACAAATTGGCGCCAGCTATATATGCCCCGACAACTTCTTATGCGTGCTGAATCTACACGTGGTCTACCAATTTCGTATGCTGCAGAACACGTTAGTGAATCTATGGTCGAACATCGACGAACGAACGGACATCGTCGAGTACTCGAACGAATGCTACGTAATGTTGAAAAAATGCATCCGAAAGCATCAATCGTTGATCGAATTCAGCGCTAAACTCGACGACATTTACACACTGCCGATCCTCAGCCACANTCATATTTTTTTAAACGAAAAACTTGACGAAATTAGACAAGCGCGATCGAACGTTTTCTTATTATTCGGTACCTGCTGGACGAAAAGTAAAAGAGCTATCGTTTACGGTGGCCACTTAAAAAATTTGTACGTAGGCAGACGTATCTCCCGGGACGCGACTTATTTTCTTCTTCCACATGATCGGTAGTTTTACCCACATCATTTTCTTCACGTATATCTGCGATGGTCTAGTAGAAGAAAGCACGAATGTTAGCACGGCATCGTATTCTGGATGGTGGACGATTTTGCCCATGACCGAAACAGGCAGGAACATACGGAAAGATACGAGGATAATGATCATGAAATCGATGCGACCGTGTTATCTGTCCGCCGGAGGATTCTTTCCTGTCACGTTGGAAACATCTACCGCGGTACGCAGCAATTTCTTTCTTTTAATCCCATTTTCTCTGAAAATCCCACTTTTTGCAATCCGATACGATACCCAACTGTCTTTTGCCCTTAAATAAGCAAAATTTGAATACAAAACGCGTATGTGGTATCTTCGAAATTACGTAACGTAAATTTTACTTACGATACCGTACGCGTTACATTTTTGCATTCGTGTCTATTACGTACACGTTTTCACGTATCTATAATTATAATAGAATACGCATGTAGATGCAAATTTCTGAAATACCTTGATAAAATTTCTTGTTACAGCTTATAAGCTCGACGATGTCGTACTTCACTCTCATGAGGGAATCGTCTATGAAAGCGGCAGCGGAATAATTAATCATAAATGCACGAACTCGCACAATGGAAACAAACAATGCAAATATACAATACAAACACAAATATACAATTCAAATAATTTTCAGTATTTATATCTACATAACTACAAGAATAAAATTGAATTAAAATTAAATTATCGAATGATATCAGTGAACGAACAACTTCCTTGTTTTAGCGTTAAAGAAGAATTGAATTCCTTTATGCGACGTAATTTTCCTTGCATTCGAAAAAAATTAACGAAAAATTTTCAGAATTTTACTCACGCGGAAACTTTATCCCTTCGAAACCCTCTGCAGCAACTTGATCTACGATCTTACGTTGAACCATCGTAAGAGTTCCATCGAGCCAGAAGACAAAGTACTCTTCCACCGCTTAAATCGAGTGAAATCAATTCTTATGCACGATCTTATGCGCGATCACGATCGTTCCTCTTTCTTTTTGTCGTCGCCTGTTCCACTCAAACTCCCTCGATTCGTGAATAATGCATCTCCGATTACGTTGCAACGCCTACACTTCACACGAGAACAGCACACGTTACAAGTAGCTAGGCGAATTTTTGATTGGCATACACGCGAATCGTCAGAGCGTCGTCACGATTAAAGACCCTGCGTCTAACATCTGGTTAAAGATAGATCGGCTATAGTTGTCGTAATACCACATCGCCCTTGCCTCGATTATTCGACGTTCACCGCGCGAATGATGCAGAATAACGACATCTCGATAATTTGGGCCAGTTTTCTCATGAAAATCGTAGGCTTGTGGCTAGCGACGAATCGAAATGAACAACGTCGCAGAGATTTCGCGCTGATTTACACGGTCGGAGCGCTTTTCATCAGTATATGCATCGCGATCAGAGATATCTATCATACTTGGGGAAATTTTAGCGTAAGTGCGCAACGGTTTCGCTTTGACCGACTTCTCTATTATTCTTTATCCTTCTGTGCTCTTGTTGAGTCAAGAAAAAACATCCTATCGAACTAATTTATCATTTCTCTAATTCTAAATTAGTTAATCCGCAAACTCGTTCCCTACCGTTCTCTCATGTACATATTTGTAATTTCAGGATAGCGTTTTTATCTGTTGCAATATTTTATACGTGACGATCGTTTTCCTAAAGATCGGCGTTATATACAAGCACAAAACAGAGTTTTTTAATTTAATTACGTTCACGCAGAAAAATTTCTGGCGTCCGTATCACGATCCGCAGGAAATATTAATTGTGGCTGACTGCAAACGAATATGCAACGTTTTCATTATTCTTATGATCTTTTGTACTCAAGGCACTTGTGCAGGTTACATGGTGACACCGCTTATAGGTACTCTAAAAGGACATATCGTTGCATCTGCTTATTTATATACGTAATTACGTTATATACCTTATTACGTAAATACTTGTTTACCGTTCAGCAAATATAGGAAGAAACGAATCTGACAGAGTACTGCCGTTCAACTTGTGGGTCGACTTTCCTGTAGGAGTGTCGCCGTACTTTGAAATACTATTTACTATACAGGTATAGCTATGTCCGCTAATTCGGATCTCCTTCTAATTTGTTCAAAGATCGTATTTCTAATCGAGCGCTTACCGACTCGACGATAATAAAAATAATCTCCGTTTGAAATACAATTCGCTGAAAACGATTTTTATTCGTGCAGATACTCTGTGTGTACCACGTCGGTGTGTGTTACATTTGCTTCGACAATCTGTTGTGCATCGTGAATCTTCACGTGGCCAGTCAATTTCGCATATTACAGCACAGGCTGAGAAGCATGGATAACGCGACGTATGATCAGACAGAAGGACACGAATTGGATAGGAAATTATCGCATTATTCGAACATGTGCCACGCAAAGTTGAAAAGTTGCGTGCAACAGCATCAAATGCTTATCGAATATTGCAAAAAGTTGGAAAATATATTTACGTTGATCGTGCTTGCCCAGGTAATGTTCCTTGCCATGGTAATATGCCTCGTGGGATTTCAACTACTCCTGGTGAGTTACTTTTTCCACATATTTTATCGAGCGACGTATTTTAAGAAGTTGTATCGTTCGGTCGCCTCGTTACAACTTCAAAGTTATCTTTTTACATCGTCGTTAGGAAACGTTTCGCTTTTAAAAATATACGCGGTAACCGTAAACACGGGAGGACACGACGTGCCGGAACTGAAATCTGGGCCTGAGCTTTTGAAACTGGCTGTGTCGATCGTGGCTCTTTTCTTTTCGCTGTGGAAAGACTGCTTCGGTCTTTGACGTTCGCCTTTGAATTTTTTCGACTTTCGTCTTGACGTCTTCTTTTACTTTCTTCTCTTTTCTTCTTTTTTTTCAACCTCGTACGTGTGTGTTGTCTCGAATTGGATCTCCTCGTATCTTCGCTCGACACAGCCACGCGATTTTCGATTGCTCGCCCTTCCATCTCGGCCGAACCTCCATAGCGAGAGACTGAAACCGCGGCTCTTTGGGCCGAACGTTTGCAGCGAATGCAAAATGTAACTACAACTATAACATAACTATAACAATGATTGTCTTATATTATTTGGTATGTGAACGTGTTGCAATCTTATCCACGTAGTTCCCATCCGGATACGTCGACTATGTATTTGCCACTCCACCGTTATCCGCTGACATTCCTACTCCACGATCCTCTCGTTCGAATCTGAAGATTCTTCCTCAGAAAGTTTCTTCTTCTTTTTAATTTATATCGATCTATCAGAATCGATTAATCGATTTCTGTATAGAATCCCATCTATATTATTCAAATTTCCAATATACCCGCATTTGAAATTCGCACAACGAAACGTTCTCCAAAACCGTTTTATTAGTTTTCTATCGATTACTTCGTGTTCGCATAGGCGGAAACACCTACCTCGAAGAAGGCCAGTTTAGTGTTGAATTTGTGTGGCGTTTTGTGTCAACTATTAATGTTCACGTATAGTTGCGACGATTTGATGCGACAAAGTGTGAACGTCGGCAACGCGACATTCTCAGGACCATGGGCAATCCTTCCAATGAACGAAACCGGTGCCACCGTACGAAAAAATCTGATAATCATCATGATGAGATCGCACAAGATTTGCTGTATAACAGCTGGAAAATTTTTCCCCGTTTCTCTGCAGACGTTTACCGGGGTAATCGAGCTCGTTGTATCCCCGTTACGATTTTTCTATGCAACCGTTAAATTGTAATTATTCGCCCGTTACAGGTTCTCAGCACGGCAATGTCATACTTCACCCTGCTAAGAAACACATCTCTGGATACGACAAACTCGTAACTTGGACATTTGTCGTTAATAGCAAAAATATGAATTACAGGGCTCGTTCGATTCGAAGGTACCAAAGCGCACTGTTGCTTGGTGTTTAAATAAAGACGGATAATACACTGTTCCCAAGATTCTATTTCTCCATGAGTCTCTGCACATGTAATTAATCGTGAGATGGCAAGACTGATTTACACGCAGCAGTGTACATTGTATCGGGTTTGTTATTTTCTAAACGTATGTTTACTGCTAAGTAAGTTTGATACTTTTAATATTACTATAACATGGCAATAAATGTTTCTCGAACACCACGTCATCCGTTTTACGATTACTCTTTAAACACGTTGTTTTCGTTTGAAATCAAAGCGTACCGTTTTCTCTCTTCCTCGTATGTATTGCGTGAGTCTTCGAATTTTATAAGTGAAACGTGGAAATAGCTTGAATATTCTTAAGCATCCTCTTATCCATGTCTAAGACGATCCAAGGCGTTATCTACGTGTAAGAAACAGTTGAACCAACAGCCGTGCTTCTTCTACCGAATGCACGGTGGCTATCGAAAAGCGAAAAGAGTGGCCTTTGCTAGAAGCACTTCGAAAGACTGGAATCAATCGAGCAAACCATCGAATTTCCTGTTCGTCTGTAGAATTTATACGATCAAATATAAGAACGTGTAATAGCTTATATAACCATTAACTGTGCGGTATCGTTGATCGTGCAACTCTTTGTTGTGAAAAAATTGGAAACCTTACCGTCGATCGCAGCAGCCCTAGACGCTTCGACGTCGTCACGTGACGTGGTGGAGGCCGACGCTCGATGCGCAATACAGCAGCGTCTACTCCCTTTCTACCCAACAGCCGATCACAGGTCTATTTCCCTTTAATTATACATGCACGTTCCATGTGTCGATCTATTCCGTACCTCTTGAATAATCACGATATCTTTCCACGCCGCGAAATGAAAATAAGAAGGAAGGAATAAGTACTTGTCCGTCAGTGTCAAGAGGAAGAACAAGAGACAAGATGGATAAAGATTCAAAAGAGACGAAAGTTAGTGTTATATCGGCCCGTTTGAAGCTACAGAAGAAAGCGTCGTACAGCAAAGATTTTGCGTTGCTGATGACGAGTTTTTTAATGAAAATCGTCGGTCTCTGGCTGACGAACAACAAGAAAGAAGAACGTACGCGTCAGTTAACTTTGATGTACACCGTAGTCGCGATCCTGTTCGGTGTGTGGGTGCAGTTCAGGGACTTTTACTACTCGTGGCCGAACTTTGGCGTGAGTAAATAAATAGTTTTTTTTTCCGCCAATAACCATCTTTTTCGCGCTTCTGAAATTCTTCGAGCGTCTCCGTTCCTACGATTTTATTCGATGAAAATTTGGAGAAACCTATGAATTACGATTCTTTGATCGCAGGATTGTGCTTACACGGCTTGCAATATTTTATGCCTCGTTATGGTATTACTAAAATTGTCCGTCGTATGTATACACAAGAAAGAGTTCATCGAGCTGCTTGTCTACACGCACAAGAATTTTTGGCACACGAATTACGACTACAACGAGCTACTGTTGTTGCAAAACTGTAGAAAGATTTCCATCGTGTGTATCTCTTTGATCAACATTTGTGCTCAAGGCACGATCATCAGCTACGTGCTAACGCCTATCGTAGGTGCGTGTAGCGATTCGAATGGCAGTATAGGTGTATTTGCTCTTTACGAAAAGTGCCAAAAAACTCGACGCTACAATTTCTTTCACTTATAAACAGTAAAGGTATATAAACGACCAAGCAGCGTTCCTTTAAAGTATAGAATCGTCCGTTTATATTTTAGAGAACGTTGGAAGAAACCATTCGGATAGAGTTCTGCCGTTTAGAATGTGGCTCGACCTACCATTGAGCGTGACACCGTACTATGAAATACTATTCGTGCTTCAGGTACATACATAAACGCGCGTTTTACTCGCTCCTTTACTTGCTCCACTCGTGAAAAATATCTCTTTCCGCGAAGCAAAACACTGTGCGACACAGCGTAACTCTTATGTTTGTACAGGTTCTCTCTTTGTACCACGTTGGTATATGTTACATTTGCTTCGACAATCTTTTATGTCTGATAAACCTGCACGCGGCCACTCAATTTCGTATATTACAATACAGGTTATTGTACTTGGGTGAAACTATTGAAAAGCAACCGAACGAGTACGCTATGAAAGCGACCTTGCCGCCAGAGTACTTGAACAATTATCACGCGGTATTTAAGTGTTGCGTTAGAGAACATCAAGATCGAATTAATTATTGTCAGAGACTAAACGATATATTTACGTACATCGTTCTTGGACACATACTTGTCTTCAGCCTTTTACTGTGTCTCATTGGTTTCCAGGTGCTTATGGTACGTACTTTCCCTTCTAATAAAAACTATAAATAATCACCCATTCCTAGCTTTTTAAAGCAGCTTTTTAAATTCCTAGTTTATATATATTTTTATTTTATATAGTTTATATATATTTATATATTATTTTTTATAGTATATTTCCACTCGTGGCAAGCATGGACTACTCTCTCTCTCTCTCTCTCTCTCTAAAATAGCCATTTTATTTTCCGTTTACGTTCCAAATTTTTGTTCCTATTATTCTACGCTTACCACTGCCGTTTCGTTCTAATCTTTAAATCGTTCGGTTAAATTCGTTGATGTATACACAGGCAAATTCACCTACTACGCGGCGACTGATTTTCATATTCCACATAATGGGCAGTATCTGCCAGTTATTGCTGTTCACGTACAGCTGCGATGCTCTGATACGAGAGAGCACGAATGTTGGGTCTGCTGTGTATTCTGGTCCCTGGACCCATCTAACGATGGACAGAATTGGGAAATTACTGCGAAAGGATCTGACAATGGTCATCGTGAGATCGAGAAAGCCTTGCTGCTTAACTGCCAGCGGATTCTTTCCTGTCTCTCTGGAAACTTGTACCAAGGTTCTTATTATTATTCCTATAACGTATTCGATTGTGATTTATTCCTCGCCTTATTTGTTCATTGCGTTCCGTTTCATCGAAGTTTTTTCTAAAAATTACCAAGAACAAAAGAACGTAGAAAAAAGCGACGCGTTATTTTATGAAACATCCAAACATATTCTTACAAAATGTTCCTCTTACAGGTGCTGAGTACCGCGATGTCATACTTCACTTTAATGAGACAATCTTTCACTAATTAAAGTTATAAACATAGAACGTCCAATGTGATAATAGACGATAGATCAACGATAATATAATATCGGTATTTGTTGAACAAATACTCAATTTGTACAAGATTCAAGATACATTGAATTGCTAGTGTCAAATTGCCTGCTTGATTTTATACGAACAGAATATCCGATTCCAATTCCAAAAAGTTTCATTTCCCAGTTTAATCCCTATCTATAATTGCCATCGTTATATCAGATTTCATTAGCAACGTTTAAGATCATCGCGCGCCTAAACTGTTTATTCGCTTTTCGCGTACATAGACAATGATATACCATTGCGTGCTACAAGCAGCTGACATCGCACAAACGCGTAAGAGAACGAATGTTGCCGAAATTTCTTTACTCGTTTCATAGCTAAAATATCACTGAATCTGCACAGAAACAAAATAAAAAAAGACGATAGAATAGAAAGTAATGACAGTGTAATACGCACAAACTCCTATCGATAACGAAAGAAAAATTGATCAACGAACAAATGCGTAATTTCATGTGTTTCAACTTTCATGGGTTTTTCCGTCTATACCGAAGGGTAGCAATCAACCTTTTCCTGTTTGCGCCCTTCGTGCCAGGATGGTGTACGAATAACAGTAGGAAAGAATGAATTCATCAACGCAATACCTGTTATCGCGATGATTCATACGAGAAATAAATCGATAATAACAATCCACGTGAATACATTTTACGAGAAATTGAGGACACGCGTTCGACATCATCAGGCACTGATCAACTTTTGCGTGAAGCTCGAAGGCGTGCGGATACTTGGACAACTGTTGGTGTTTAGTATGTTAATTTGTCTATTCGCTTATCAGGGATTAGCGGTTAGTATTTACGTACTGTAACAATTTCTATCGTAAACGATATTGTGAAATGTCTTCTCTTAGGCTGCTGCTCGGTACAGCTGTGACGGTGCGATGGAACACAGTGAGAAAGTTGCTACAGGAGCATATTCGGCGCTGTGGACGACCATGCCAATGAACGAACCTGGGAGGATGCTTGGAAACGATCTGACAGCGACGATCGAGCGATCAAGACGAGCTTGTCGCGTGAACGCGAACAAATTTTTCTCCGTATCTTTGGAAACTTACAACGAGGTAGATATAAATACATAAATACGTGTTACGCGTAGAATATGAAATTTGAAAATCCTACAGAATTCGAAGCGTAGGAAATTTAAAAAATACTACAAAATTGTAGTTTTGAATATCTCGAAATAATTTATTTGTTAACATTCTACAGATTTGGTTTGCCGTAGTATCGTATCTTCGGTTCGTTAGAAATAGCATAGGGAATGAAATGATAGAGTAAAGTATTCGAAGAAAATTACCTGCGACAGTATTCGAGAAAATTCTATGCTTACGTCAGTTAACAAAAGTAAACGAACAATAGGAAAATTACTTACAATTAGGCTAAGAATATTGATGCAAGTCCATATTTTTACCGAAAGAAATAGAATCTAAATGGTCATCTGTTCTATACTTTACATATTACAGCAAACGTCTCACTTTGAATATTTTGTATATTTTTGTATGTTTTAACGCATTGCGTGCATTTTTGCACGATTAAATTTGGTACGAATACATAAATGCCTGCGGTCTACTTATAACTTAATATACGTATAATCAATAATCAATAGAGCTTTTCACGTATAACTTCAATACTAATAACCTCAATGTATCGGCTAATCAGTTGCAACACGATACGAGTTTCTTTGGTATTAACAGTAAAATTAGTACGATAACTTAATAACGAATATTTCATCGACTATTGCAAAAATCATACCAATCTAATATTTCTCTATAAGATATCGTTAGGTTCTAATTATTCTTTTATTTTACGGTTAATGTGAAATACTTTAAAATACATAGTATGATTTACATATTATTCCAGGCGAATAACGAAACGTGTTTTTATATTAAGAAATATACATGCTGACACATAAAATAAGCGAAACCGCATACCTGTTAAGATATGTATACCGTTGTAGAATTGATATTCATTTTGCAATCAAGAAGATAATGCTCGGAGAAAATGTACACCTCTGTATACCATGTTATGATTCCACATTCAAACTAGAGAAACAAGAACTACGTATCTTCCAAATGCACTCTTCCTCTGAGCGAGTATGCGTTATGTCGTTTCGAAAAATAATCGATACGCGACAAACTCCTAGGTGTACATATACCGTGGCACATATGCATAATATATCGATTCATAATTATTTCACCTTCGTCAATTTCATACTTCTTCCCATTTTATTTAACGCGTGGATGTTCGTTTTAGATAAGACACGTATCTATCACCGAGTACCGCGTGTCTGGATAGATCAAAGTGATTTTCTTCGAGTACTAGTTGCCGCCTGACTTAAGAATCGAGAGTATAGAAACTGACAAGGAAATATCGCCATGCAAGCTGAACGATACACGGACACGTCCATCAAAATGTCAGAATTTCTGCTAAAAATCACAGGTCTCTCGAGAACGACGAACAGCGCCGAAGAGACCAGAAGGAAATTGGCGATAGTCTATACCATCGTTGCACTCGTTTATGGAGTGTACGTGAACGTAGTGGACATTTTTCACAACCTGGATAATTTAGACGTGAGTCTAAAAACAGTGCGATACATTGCAATGTTCTTTCCTTGCATTTTGAAAGGTTTCAGAAGCGTTTGTCCGATCTGCGACTCGAACTTACTACCTGCAACAATATTATTTTATTGTGAAATTGTTCTTTACGAAATGTTACAAATAATTTTTTCAGCATTGTATCTTTTTGGCTTCCAACACATTGAACATAGTATTGGCAATGTTCAAACTTTCGGTACTAAACTTTTACAAAACAGAATTCTCGGATATGATCGTATATGCCCAAAAGCATTTCTGGCATTTCAATTACGACGACGACGACAAGATACTTTTCGCGGAGTGCGGAAAATTTTGCAAACTCTGGACGGTATTTCTATTCCTCGTTACGCAAACCGCCTTGTCTTTCTATGCGATAGCGCCGATCTCCGGTAAGTTAATCCAATGACGAAAAGATCAAAGAAAGCATCTTTTTTACACAAAAAAAATAATTTTCCAAATAATGGAATAAGCATCTATTTTAAAATACGTGGTTAAAAAATGATTTAAATCATGGAAATTGGAGGGCCAATTTAGAAATCGGACTTAGGAATAACCCTCTCAATTGGATTAAAACCTAAATTCATTCTAGTCAAGTCTGACTTCCAAACAAGCATTTGTAAAAATCAAGGTAATCCTATAAAACTCATTTTATTTCACTGTATTCTAGCGAATATTGCAAGCAATAATTCAGAGAGGTTCCTTCCATGCGAAATGTGGGTCGATCTACCGCTAACTGAGACACCTTATTACGAAATAATGTTTGCCATCGAGGTATTTCGAATCATCAATACGTATATTTTCAGATGGCGATCATTTTCCGACTCTTTAAATTTCGAGAAGTTTAAGAATAACTTATCAATTTATGCGAAATAAAGGTAACCTAAGCTTATTAAAAAAATGTTTAAGTAAAATATCCGAAACTTGCGTAACATTCGCTTGCTAGACGGTCGCCGGTTAATCGACCCTTGAAAACAGCATAAGGTAGCATATATCGTAATAACTTGTCATCGATGACACCATGATAAATTGCTGTTTACATGTACAGTTACTGGCCGTACAACAAATTGGCGCCAGCTATATATGCCCCGACAACTTCTTATGCGTGCTGAACCTACACGTGGTCTACCAATTTCGTATGCTGCAGAACACGTTAGTGAATCTATGGTCGAACATCGACGAACGAACGGACATCGTCGAGTACTCGAACGAATGCTACGTAATGTTGAAAAAATGCATCCGAAAGCATCAATCGTTGATCGAATTCAGCGCTAAACTCGACGACATTTACACACTGCCGATCCTCAGCCACANTCATATTTTTTTAAACGAAAAACTTGACGAAATTAGACAAGCGCGATCGAACGTTTTCTTATTATTCGGTACCTGCTGGACGAAAAGTAAAAGAGCTATCGTTTACGGTGGCCACTTAAAAAATTTGTACGTAGGCAGACGTATCTCCCGGGACGCGACTTATTTTCTTCTTCCACATGATCGGTAGTTTTACCCACATTATTTTCTTCACGTATATCTGCGATGGTCTAGTAGAAGAAAGCACGAATGTTAGCACGGCATCGTATTCAGGATGGTGGACGATTTTGCCAATGACCGAAACAGGCAGAAACATACGGAAAGATACGAGGATAATGATCATGAAATCGATGCGACCGTGTTATCTGTCCGCCGGAGGATTCTTTCCTGTCACGTTGGAAACATCTACCGCGGTACGCAGCAATTTCTTTCTTTTAATCCCATTTTCTCTGAAAATCCCACGTTTTGCAATCCGATACGATACCCAACTGTCTTTTGCCCTTAAATAAGCAAAATTTGAATGCAAAACGCGTATGTGTTATCTTCGAAATTACGTAACGTAAATTTTACTTACGATACCGTACGCGTTACATTTTTTCATTCGTGCCTATTACGTACACGTTTTCACGTATCTATAATTATAATAGAATACGCACGTAGATGCAAATTTCTGAAATACCTTGATAAAATTTCTTGTTACAGCTTATAAGCTCGACGATGTCGTACTTCACTCTCATGAGGGAATCGTCTATGAAAGCGGCAGCGGAATAATTAATCATAAATGCACGGACTCGCACAATGGAAATATTTTAATATTTGCAAATAAATTTTAGTATTTATATCTACATAACTACAAGAATAAAATTTCGCATCAAAAAAGAATAGGATTCTTTTATGCGACGTAATTTTCCTTGTATTCGAAAAATTAACGAAAAGTTTTCAGAATTTCACTCGCGCGCAAACTTCATCCCCTCGAAACCGCTGAAATCAAACGAAACCATCTATGAAAATGAAGAATAGATAATTCATCGTATAAACATGCATTTTGATAATAAAAATATTTTAATGGCTGCGAACAAACTTTAATACTTGATCGATCGATCATCGAATATATTACAAACTTTCCCAAGGCAACGCAAACTTAAAAATACTACTAATACAAGTATAGTCTATTTCCATTTCTAACCGCGTAACATCCGTAATTGCAACGATCGTATCAATTAAGTCGTTGACAAGCTCGATGCACACCTCGTTCCATTGACCTGTACGTTATCGATACATTCGGCATAATTTGTATCCGCACGGACGCAAGAAGCGTTTCCCAATTTGGCTGCAATTAAAACATATTCTCGGTGACTTTGTGTCACAATATATTACGATTCAATGCGATCGAATATATATTTGAATCATATAAATATGAACGAGTTGAAATTTTATAGCAGGAAGCTCGAGCGTCGCCATACTAGAAGCACATATATTCAATATACCGTTTAGTAGCGAAGTAAATGAATGCTTCTCGTCGTTCTCGTATGTGTGAGTAAATAAAATATAAATAAAATAGGAATTGTCTTATACCTTTCAGCGCACCTAATTTGTAGAAATACGATGAAAATTATTTTCCATCTTTCAGCGCATTTCGTAATATTTTTGTTCAAATAACACAATGTGTTAAGTTACCCAGTTGCTAACATCGATCGGAAAATAACAGTGGAATACAATGTAATTCATAAATCATGCGTTCGCAACTGCTGATTTGCGAGTTTTGTCGATTTCTCCTACAAGGAAAGAAGCCTCAAATTGTACTGGTGCTACACCACGAACATATCATAAATCAACGGGTGAAAAATGTAAAAAAGGAAAAATATTCGTCCTGCTACTGACAAATCTCAAAATACAGCCACATATCGTTTACATTTATTACTGACATGCACCGCTAAAACACGAAGAAAAGAAAAAGATAGATACTTACGAAACAATTTAAAAAATAATCCTCACGAATTCCACCGTTATCCTCAGGGGCAGCAACCATGGTCGAATTCGAGCGCACAACGCTCTTCGGAGACTTCCGCGAAACAAATCTCCTGAACTGTCGCATATGTAATACATTGTCGTCACGTCCGAACGTTCACCGTTTTCCTGGAAGAATACATAATTCATCGATCCGGCACCGCTTTTACTCTTCACGCGCAATTACCATGACGTTCGGAATAACCAGTTGTCCACAAAGTAGAAAAGGAGGAACGAGCCAGACAACAAAGCGAAAAGCGATCAAGGAATCGGCAATATCGAGTCAGTCTGCCCCGGGATGGATAATAGGCAAGTCGGAAACATTCGATAGAACCGAAGATCGAAGCATTGTGCCATAGAAGAACACTCGGTATGAGCTCTAAGCAAGTGAAAGATCTGTCTATCATCATCACGAGTTTCTACATGAAATTCGTTGGTTTTTGGCTGGCGAATAATTACGTGGAGAAACGTCGCAGGAACGTTGCGTTGAGTTATACGTTATTCGCCATCCTGCTCTCCCTATCGACCGAGGCGAGGGATTTGTACTTCAGTTGGGGAGATCTTGGCGTAGGTGGAAAATCTAATTTTACAACTGGACGAATTAAATCGAGCGATCGGCAATGTTCATGCAACAACCAACTCGATATTTTGGTTACAGGACTCTGTTTACGTCGTATGCAACGTTATAACAATCGTTCTAGTTGTGGTCAAAATCTTCGTCTTGCTGGTATATAACGAAGAGCTGCTTGACATAATCGATTACGCGAAAATGAATTTTTGGCACTTGAATTACGACTCGCACGAGCAAACGATCGTGGATAACTGCAGGCGTACGTGTACCGTTTTCGTTTGCGTCTTCACTTTCTTCGCTCAGGGAACGGTTATCGGTTTCATAGCGAGGCCAATTCTAAGTGAGATACTTAAGAATAAAATAATTACCGAGATAGAATATTATCTTTCTATAAATGGCACTCTATGAATAGAAATCTTGCTTCGTTACGATCGTTCGTTATTAATTTAAATGATAAATTTTACTAGGTACGCTTGCAGCTTTACGCTTTAACGACAAAGCACGTGAAATAAGTTCGGTTCCCGAACAAATCTCGGCAAAGCACCTCTGCAAAAATTCAACGTGACGCGAGGTTTACGACACGGTCGGAAACGATTGCTATTTTTCAGAGGCAGATTTTTTCTACCAATACTCGAATGGTACGTGATTTAAACTGAACATTAACGAGCTTCCGATGATTTCGACGAATAGCATGTATTGTCAACCTCTTTATTTCCGTCTTCCTTGCTTCAATGGTAAATACCGTGTCATAAATCTCACCGCGTCACTGTAGCGCCAACCAATGGCCCAGCGGGTTCCACGGCCGATCGATGCAGAGTCAAATAAACGTTCGTAACACTACACACCAAGATCAATTAGGCACTTAATCGTTGGAATTACTTTATCGGCGTCGTAATCGTATCTCGTAAGCTCATAGCT
Organism: Bombus confusus; assembly: GCA_014737475.1. Lineage (NCBI taxonomy): Eukaryota > Metazoa > Arthropoda > Insecta > Hymenoptera > Apidae > Bombus > Bombus confusus. The sequence goes on from JACXIV010000009.1 coordinate 2,151,191, forward strand.
TCTAAGAAGGACTAAACTACAATGATTAAATAGAAGATCTGTTTGGCATACTTTTCAGTAAACTATGGGAAAAATGAGTCCGAGCGAATACTTCCGTTTAACATGTGGCTCCCCGAATGTCATCTATCCATGACACCGTATTTTGAACTAATGTTCATGCTGCAGGTTTTACATTACTTTACGTTGCAATTATTTGTAAACGTTTCCTCGTTAACAATTTTTATTTTATCTGTAAAACGACGTTAATAGACTCTTTAAAATCAGTGTTTAATCGATCGATGTTTTTACAGGTTGTATGTTCGTATCATGTTGGCGTGTGCTACCATTGCTTCGACAATATTTTATGCATTTTAAATCTACACACTGCTGCACAGTTTCGTATCTTGCAATACAGGCTTACAAATATGTGCAACGCGAACGACTGTGCAGAATTGTACGAAGTTTCGGAAAAGTCATCGTACAGCATGCATCGATACGGGAAGCTTAGGACTTACATTCAACAACATCAAGCGCTCACTGAATTTTGTAGAAAACTCGAAGATGTATTCAACTTGATTGTACTCGGGCAGGTGTCGCTATTCAGCTTATTAATCTGCCTCGATGGGTATTTGATACTTATGGTTAGTATAGTATCTGTATTTCGTTTTCCTACTTCAGGCAGAGTAATCCTAAGTTTTTCCATTTTTCACTTTTATGAAAAGATGATTTCGCTAGTTCTCTATCTATAGGATGATGCTCCCGCTACAAGACGCTTTACTTTCGCCTTTCATATAACGGGTTGCATGTGTCAGTTGCTCATGTTCACTTATAGTTGCGATTGTCTGATACGAGATAGTGCGAACGTAGCTAATGCCGCGTATAAAAGCTTATGGTCGCACATACCGATGGACCAATTTGGAAAAATATTACGCAAAGACTTAATACTGGTTATCATGAGGTCCGCAACACCCTCTTGTTTGACTGCTTGTGGATTCTTCGCTGTGTCACTGGAAACTTATACCGGGGTAAGCGCACACGTAACACGCGTAGTTGGAAACCCTGTAAATATGTACCTTTCTTAGTAAAAATTAATCAATTCCTACAGTCAAAACAAATGCTCGTACATAACTTTTCAAATCTGATATAATAACATTAATTGCACTCACTCCCTCTCTCTCTCTCTCTCTCTCTCTCTTTATGGAGATCTATCTGTCTATCTCTATCTCGTCGTCTCGCTCACTATCACGCTTTAAAATACTTACGATTCAATTTTGAATAAATAGCTTTACCTTTAACGTAATCGTTGTTATCTGTTTCCATTATGGGTTTTGAATACTACAGTGGCATTTTTCTCCATTCCGAAACATTCTCTACAAAATGTGTGACAATTCATGCATATTGCAAATCAAACTCTAGAAAATAATTTAGAAATGAATCTTCCGTCGCCAAAGCGATAATTGTGTCAATACGTAGCTTCCTATTTGGTAAAACGCTGTAATGTTTCGGAAATTTTTTGCAAGCTCCTAAATGTATGCTCCGCTTGATTATCACCGAAGTAAGCGAATATTTAAATCACGATTAATCAGAGATCCTGTGGTAGTTTCGGTAACATATACTTTCTATTATAGCGAACAACTCGTTCAATGAAATACTCCTGATAAGTGTACGAATTATGTAAAGGCGAATTAGTAAGTAACGTCATTGTTATATCGCTGATAATAAACACCGTAATTACCATCGTTATATCAGATTTTATTAGGAACGTTTAAAATCATCGCGCGCCTAAACTGTTTATTCGCTGTTCACAGATTTTGAGCTCAGCGGTGTCGTACTTTACGTTGCTGCGAAATCAGTCGAACGATGATTAAGATACAACTGAAATTTCGAATAAAGTAAGGAATTTCAAATACATAGTTTCGCATCAAAGTCATATATTTGTACGTTATAGAAAGACAAAATAAAAGAGACTCCTTTATCTAGAAAAGACCCAAGTACGTAGACATTAATATTCTATTACGTACTACAAGCACCTGACATCGCACACAGACATCAGAGAACAAATGTTGCCAAAATTTCTTCATTCGTTTCATAGCTAAAATATCACTGAATTTGCACAGCACCTTTCGCAAATCAGAGAAACAAAATAAAAAAAGACGTTTATCATCGCCGTAACTTTAACGCGCCACCGCTGCACCAAGCGATCCGCGTTCTTTCGTCATAGATTCTATCAAAGGAAATTATAGATAACTTTCTTAAGTGGTATGCCCCATTTGGCAAGATAAATTTTCCTTTGGCAAAACGAAACAGCTGTCGACCAGCACTTCGATTTCACAGAGGGTCTCGTAATCCCGGAATAATGTATAACTCGATCGATCTCATCCATTCGTTGTTCGTTCGGAACAAAGAATAGAAATCTTGGGCTATCGTGGTCGGACGTCCGCTCTTTTCTTTTCTTTCGTTCTTTCTCGTCTTTTCTTTTCCGCGACATCAAATAACGGTGTATCAATGATAATAATAAAATAGACACAAAGTACGCTATCGGTGAATGAAAGGATGCCGATACATCAAAGCGACTGATCGTCCCTGATACGTTGTAATAATTGATACAGACTGTGTACAAGCGTACCAGTTCAATGTCCTAGCATACTAACCGATTATTAGCAGTGCGATATGAGTTTTCTGAAAAGCCACGACATATCCATCAGCTTGACGTCGACTTTTATGAAGCTCGTTGGATTATGGACGTCGAAAAACCAATTGGAACGACGCGTCAGACTTCTTACGCTGATTTACACGTTCGCCATTATTTTCTTTGCTCTATGGCTACAGATTACGGATATTTATCATTCTTTCGGTGATCTGAGTGTAAGTATTCGAACAGTTATCTTTACTGAGATATTTTACGAGAGATGCGATAGTTGCGGATTAGATTTCTGTAACAGTCCAGTTTCGTTTGAAATATTAAAGTTACAGAAGCTAACAAGTCAATATGCAAAGCAACGTTCGTTCGTTATTTGTGGAATAAAATGCAAGACATTGCGATGAAAGTAACTATGCAACTTAAAATTTGGAGACGCAGTTATAAAATTTGTAGCATAATTTAATTTGCATTTAAGACGATTACAATGTACTAGATTTCCTGAAAAAAGTTATTTTTCCCATAAAACTGTCGTTTTCTCATAAATTTGTAATATCGTGGCTTGTGCCATGTTTTCTCGTTTGTCGTACCTAATTTGGATTAACGAAAGATTCATATAACGCACAAGTGAAACAGGATCCATCCGTGGTTCTATATTTTCGATACATTTTCTCTGCTTGCAGACCTGCCTTTACAACGTGTGCAACATTTTGGCGGTCCTAATGCCTCTTCTGAAGATGATCGTATTGCTTGCGCATAGACAAGAATTTTTTCATTTAATCTCGTATACGCAACGAAGGTTTTGGCACCAGAATTACGATGAGTACGAGAAAAGGATTTATACGGACTGCAAACGCAAATGTACCATCTTTGTTTGTTTCCTTATATTCACCACTAAAGCGACCCTTATTTGTTACGCCCTTAGTCCAATTATCGGTAAGTCGCTTAATCTTCAATTTGAATTGCCATTTCTTTATTTCTTTTCCAAAAGGGCGAAAAATATCCTAGTGTTATCTATGGCAGATTCAGACAGTTAATCGAATCGTTGTTGAACTTTTTTCATTACTGTATATTTTCTACTGAATATTTACAAAGAATTATACCATTCTGTATCTATTGCAGAAAATATTGGAAGGAACGAGTCAGAAAGAGGGTTTCTATTTAATATGTGGATTGATCTACCACTGACTATGACTCCGTACTATGAAATAACATTCGTGTTACAGGTACTGGACTGCTTCCTTCTCCTAATGCTCGACGTATTTAATATTATCAAATTTAATACCAGTAACAAACTTGATGGAAATCTTTATGCATTCACAGCTCATGACATTGTACCATATTGGAGTCGGCTATTTCTGTTTCGACAATCTATTATTCGTCATGAATTTACACTTGGCCAGTCAGTTTCAAATGCTGCAATACAAAATGTCCCGCATGGCAGATTTAACGAATAAAGAAAAGGGAGAAGCAAATCCAAAATCGTTCGCAGGATCATCGGCAAATAAATGTTACGCCGTCTTTAAGATGTACGTTAAACAACATCAAGCTCTCATAGCTTATTGCGGGCGACTGGAATCGGTATTCAATTTGCCTGTTCTGGCGCAAGTGCTGGCGTTCAGCTTGGTAATGTGTCTCGATGGATACCAGATACTTATGGTGAGTGTAACGCATTCGTAAAGTACCCTAATTCCGTTTTTGTAATTCTATTCGTGCGAATATCGAATTTACATAAATATCTGCAATCTAGTAATGGACTATATATGGTACTTACTATGACCATGGCAAATCGCGCATCGTCCGTGAAAAGTGTCTATATCGAACATTTGAAAAATTATTAATACCATTTATACTCGAGGCAACATTTTGCGTAATAATAACGCATCTTTTCGCAGCCAGGCGCACCCACCAGAACACGTTTCATCTTCAGCTTCCAATTAATAGCCTGTCTATGCCAACTACTGATGTTCACTTACAGCTGTGACTGCATCATGCAAGAAAGCGCGAGCGTAGCTTTGGCAGTGTATAAAGGACCTTGGTCATTTTTGCCTGCAACCGAAAGCGGTATGACGATGCGAAAAGACTTGATACTCGTTATTATAAGATCCGGCGTACCTTGTTGCATAACAGCCTATGGATTCTTCGTTGTGTCTCTAGAAACATACACTCGGGTAATTGAAATGTTGCGCCATTTGTCAAAATGTAAAAAGCAGAAAAAATACACGCCGGATATCTGTCGCTTATACATATTATCGTTACAGGTTTTAAGTACTGCGGTATCGTACTTCACACTGTTAAGACAGACTACACAGGAAGTCCTCTCTTCGTAATATACATATTTCAGTTGCAAGTATACAGAATGTATACAGAATGTAAAATAGTAACAGATGATGAAATATCTAAGCGGTGCTGCTACAAAGCGAAATAAAACTACAACGAAAATAGAAAAAATTGCATTTGAAGTTTGATTCGTTAAACGTCGAAGCTTCGAAATCCAGACACTCGATAATCTTAAGAACCCATCATGAATTTTAATATTTTTTATAGTTAAGGTCCTTAAGACCACTCGAGTATCTTTTAAGTTGAAGAAGCATTCCTCGCAGCTATTGTCCACCCCGAGAAAACACGGGAAAGCGGGTTTTTCCCACGTACAATGCTACCCACGAGCGACCTTTGATCGAGACCGACTACCAGCACCCATCCTTACCCATCAGCCTTTTTCTGATCCAATTAGCAGCAATGACAGCGTTGCCCTCGCTTTTCTAGCCAAAATTGTCATCAACGAATCCGCTTGTTCCGTGCTTTAGACAGACCCATCGCTAGTTTTCCTCCGCGACAGCACCATCACCGAACTTCACTGGTTTTTCGTCCTTCGATCAGACAACATCTGAACTAGTTTTTCGTTCTTTGATCGGTCAACGTCTTAACTTGCTTCGCTGAGTATAAATTTCTTATTACTTTTATAAGAGCCGCTATTCGGTAATTTCGATTAGAACTTTCACATCCACTGTTTGCCTTCGTGTCCTTTTACACCTATTTTCTACCAACCGTGCAATCACAGCTATTACTAATCCAGCTACAGTGCATCTTTTCGAGAATTAAAAGTGGTTAAAAACATCGCATCGGTAGAATAGAAAGTAATGACGGTGTGATACGCACAAACTTCTATCGATAATGAAAGAAAAATTGATCAAAGAACAAATGCGTAACTGACAAATGCATCTTTTATGTGTTTTTCCGTCTATAATGAAGAGTAGCAATCAACCTTTTCCTTTTTACGCCCTTCGTGTCAGAATGGTGTAAGGATGACAAGCAGAAAGAATGATTTTCAATCAACGCAACACCTGTTATTACGATGATTCATATGTACTAGAGCACACGCGAGCGATAGCTTTAGACGCTGCCCAGCCGACACCATGCAAACGGAGTTAGACTTGGACATATCGATGGTGTTGTCAAAGTTTTTCTTGAGGAGCATCGGCCTGTGGATATCCGAAGATTCCGCAGAAAAACGTCGGATGAAAATAATGATCGTTTACACAGTATGGCATTCGATATTTGCCACGGTCGAAATTACCAGAGATTTCTACTTCACTGTATTGTACAAAGGCGTGAGTATAATTAACTTATTATAATTGTGTTTAATAAAATTCTGTATATGCGCTATATTATGACATAAAAAATTGTAGCATTCCAAATATGTAATAATAATAATAATTCATTGTGTATACAGAAACGAAACGAATGGTAGCGTTAGGTTCCGGAAAATATTAAGCAGGTGTTACGACCATCTTTCTATTTATTATTAAATCATATAAACGAAAAATACGTATTGATCTTTCGATGCCATTTATGGATATTGTTTCCGATTCTCACGTATCTCTATCGTCCGTTTATATTTAATAAATAACAAGTCACGATATACACGATATTTTCTAATTTCATCTAATACTTGAAATTGCTCGTTNATATTTTACGACACGTGTAATTCAGTTAATACTCTGTGAAACATTCGAACGGCTATAGTTATAACAAAATTCGTAACAACTCGTTTCAGGATATTCTTTACGTTACCACCAACATATTAACCGTGACAATGGGTTTAATCAAGATATGTATCATAATGATGCATAAAGAGGAATTTATAAATCTGATCGTGTACATGCAGCAAAATTTTTGGAACGTTAAGTACGATTTTCGCGAGAAAGAAATTTTGGATAATTGCAAAAAAACTTGCACCTTCTTCGTCTGTTCCGTCACCTTTATGGGTGCATGTGCGATAGTAGCTTATCTAACAACACCGGTTATCGGTAGGTGCTATTGTTCTATCATCTGTTATCCTGTTCGTTAATAGCGTGCTGTAGATCTTTGATTCAAGTCGCGAATACTTTTACTGTATATACAGGATGTCTCCGTAATCGTAGTACGAGCTATCGGGATTCTACATGCAGAAATAGGTCGCAAAAGAGGAATAACATTTATTCGTGTAAGGCTTCGTTTCCGAGAAAAATGAGTTTGAAGACCCGTCAAGTACCCGTACACCGATTGTAGGTTTCAAGGTTTCCGAACTCTCTTCCTACTGAATTGCTACAGACCGCTTGTACCAAGATTTTGAAGACACTCTGTATATATATAATAGAATACTTCCCCCAGAAATTTTCATACTATTTTATAGCATAACTTAAGCAATTTTTCTTTTAAAAAAGAACTTTGATTCGGTATTGCTACATTAAAATGTTCTACGATTGTGTATACTGTCAAATATTTCTCTACTGTAAAAAACTAAAAATTTGGTAAATACAAAAATGTACCTAACGATAAATAAGCGAAAAGTTTGATGTAGAACAAAGTATATCATCTGAACGTATGTTACAGCAAATGCAGGGAAAAATATTTCCGAAAGAGTATTGCCATTCAACGTGTGGCTAAATTTACCGGTGTCTACGTCGCCTTATTACGAAATGATATTTATTCTACAGGTATTTTAAATTCTTGCAATTTTTCTACCGATTGTTATCGTAGCTAGTTGCATTACGTGATTATATTTACTATATTAAACTTACTACACAATGACATAAAGTGGGATATCCGCATCCGCGGAACTGCAACGTGTGACAATTAGTTGAAGTACGACGCTAGTATCTGATGATTACTATACGACGATTACGATAAAAATGACACGATATCTCTGACACAATTCTGCAAAAACCAATAGATTTCTTCCGTAGACTGTAGCAGGGCAAGTAATTTTTTACTTTTTGCAGACGATAAATATGTATCAAATAGCTGTCACCTACTTTTGCTTCGATAATATTTTCTGCATTCTGGCCATACATTTGGCTGGTCAGTTTCGCATACTTCGATACAGGTTTGCTAAACTGTGTGATATGGAACATCAAATACACGAGAAAGATATAGAATCGATGATAACAAACTATGTGCATACGTTTTATGAAAAATTGAAGATGTACGTTCGACACCACCAGGCACTGATCAACTTTTGCGAGAGGCTTGAAAACGTGTATACGATGTTGATACTTGGACAAGTGTTGGTGTTTAGCGTGTTAATTTGCCTGTTTGCTTATCAAGGATTATTGGTTAGTATTTATATACTATAAACATTCCTGTTATGAGATTTTGTTAATTATTTGGGACTTTCTAAGTGCTTAGTTTGCTCTTAGGCTGCTGCTCCTCTTGCGAGACGCTCGATTTTCATCTTTCATCTAATCGGATCAATGGCTCTACTGTTTATGTTCACCTATAGCTGTGACGGTGTGATAGAACACAGTGAGAAAGTTGCTATAGGAGCATATTCGGCTCTGTGGACGATCATGCCAATGAACAAATCTGGCAGGATGCTTCGAAGCGATCTAATAATGGTGATCGAGCGATCGAGACGAGTTTGTTGTCTCACCGCGAACAGATTTTTCCCTGTATCGTTAGAAACTTATAACAAGGTAGATACGGTATTGAGTCTACAACAAATACGCGTTACGATCTATGAAACTCGAAGTATAGGACGTCTTAAAACGCTAGGAATTTGTCATTTTCAATGTCGTCAAATAATTTATTTATTAACATTTTGCAGATTTTATCTACCGCAGCATCGTATTTCACGTTACTAAGAAATAATTTGGAAAACAAAATTGAAAACTGATAAGTAAAAGCAAATCTCCAATCAGTTCGTTAAAATATTTGAAGAAAATTACGTATGATGGTACTCAAAAGAATTGTATAGTTGCATCTATTAAAAAAAGATAAATCGTTGAAGAGAAAATAACCGATAACTGAACATACGTATAATCAACTAGGGTTGCTCGCTCGCGACTTTGCTGCCACAGTATCTGTCTGAATTTATTTTTATTATCCTCTGTTTGAGCACCCTTTAGAAGTTGAATCTCGTAAAACGCTCAAACAGGTATTTGTTAATTTTTAATGGGAAGTTCGTATACCGAATTTCTCGTCTCCGACTTTAGCAACTTGTGAGATATATCCAAAAATCCTTTCTTATTCTCACGCCTGCGTCATAAAAGAGGTATACCCTTCAAACTTCACGATTTTAGATGCAGTCACTTTTGCAATATATATATATATATATATATACAGGCTGAGTCATTAGAAATTACCACCTGAAGCAATTATCTATCGAGCAGCCTAGTCAGGTATCTTATATTTTTTGAGATGTTAAGGTGATTGAATTTTGTAACAGTCGTTGTATATGCTTTATAACATTGGTCGATTCAGTTGGACATTCTCTACGAAACAATATTAACTAATTTATACCGAAAAACCATTAATTTAGCAGATATTTTAGCTTTAATTTGTCCATTTTAGTGTATAAAGAGTAAAGACGATGTAAACGCTTCGCGTCTTTTCTCGTCTCTTCCATACATTAAATTTGACAAGTTACAGTTAAAATATCTGATAAACTAGCGGTCTGTGTGTATAAATAGCTTAGGACCTTTTCGTAAAATACGTCCAGCTAGATCGGCCAACGTTATAAAAGATATATGGTGACTATTAAAAGCTTCAAAGTCGACTCGATATCTTAAAACATATAGGGTATTAGACAATCAACTCGTACACTCGTCTGACCAGGCTCCTTAACGACAGTAAACTTCGCTTCAAACATTTTTTAATCAAGTCAATAGATAACGAATTATTTCAGGTGGCAGCTTTTGCGTATTATGCGTATGACGTGTATAATTTCAGTATTTTAATATCGAAGCCGATCGTTAGCAACGCAATACCAGCTCTTTTAACGTTAATAGCAAACCGTAAATTCGTTCGATATCGGAATTACGAATTCCATTTGGTAATCATATCGCGTCTAATTTTTCCATATAAAATATCATTAGATATTAATTGCTTTTCTATATCAATTGATTTTTATTTTTCAAACTTTAGTTGTAGATACTTAAAGATAGTATAATTTATACATGTTATTGTCAGCAAATAACGAGACGTGTGTTACAAAACGTACATGCTAATACAGAGGATATATGAAACTGCGTACCTGGTATAGTATATCGCCACCGGATTACGTGATATTCATTTTGCGATCAAGATGACAGCCTGATCATTCTCAAAGGAACTCATCTTTACACACCACGTCGTGTTTCTACATTCAAAGACAGCTACGTAGCGTTATACTGTCCAACTGTACTCCTTCTCTAAGTAACCATACGTTATAGCACAATTTTTACTTCTGGCGACCAAGTAATCAATATGTGAGAAATTGCTAGTTGCATTTGCTATAGGGGGTAATAATCGCACGTGCCCTCTCTCAAGCACACGTGATACATCAAATCATATATTTTTCATGTTTGTCAATTTGTTATTTGTTTCCGCCACCGTATCGCTTCCATTCTACGCGGGAAAGTTCCCCTTAAGTAAGATACGTATCTATTATCAAAGGATCGAATGTCTCGATAGATCAAAGCAATGTCACTTCAAGTCTTCTTTTCGCTAGGAACCTTTTCTCGCTAAATCTTCTAGCTATCGCATGATTTAAAGATCAAGATCTAGAAAAACGATCGTCATGCATACGGCGCCATACACGGATATCTCGATCACACTGTCGCAGTTTTTATTAAAACTCGCGGGTGTCTGGATGACAGTGAATAACGCCGAAGAACGTCGACGAAGACTCACTATGGCGTATACTGCCGTCATACATGTTTACGGATTATATCTAAATCTCGGCGATGCTTATTACACGTGGAACGATTTGAGCGTGAGTATAAAGATCGGTCGCTGTTTTAAGATCGTTGTTTCTCGAAAAATCATAGATATACTTTTCATTTAAAAATCGACTTAAATTTTTATATAAATGCGTTGTAAATTTAATTACAGAGAAAATAATTAAGTTGAACGCCGAATCTACCTAATTGTTTTTATAAAATTTAATAGAAAACTACAAGAAATATTACGAAAATGTTTAAAAGATTTATAGAGAAAAACAAATTTTATCGATGTTCCGGCCGGTTTACTATATATCAAATGAATTGACTTTTTCAGCATTGTACCTTCTTGCTCTGTAATACGTTATGCATCGTATTGGCGATGTTCAAGCTTTCGATATTAAATTTTCGCAAAACGGAATTTAAGGATCTAGTTTTATTCGCACAACAGAATTTTTGGCATTTCAATTACGACCGTGATGAGAAAATACTTTTCATGAAGTGCCGAAAATTGTGCAAGCTGTGGGCCATAACGGTATGCTCTTTCACGCAAGCCTCCTTGGCATTTTACATAATTACGCCAATCTGCGGTGAGCATGAATATTTAAAGATCATCTTTCCTACACAAAAGAAATACATTAGTCTCGAATAAAAACGATTCTATAGCTTTACGATCCAAGAATATTAACAATCAAAATACACGCTTTATTCGAAACAATCAAATTAGTTAACAATTAACAAACAATCGACAAAATCTCCATCGAGTGAATTCTGATTCTGAAAGAAGTCACAAATACGTGCGAACTAATTAATAGAACATAGCAAACGGAAGCTTCAGGATTCATGCTACATTGTGTTTCAGCGAATATCGGGAAAAACAAATCGGACAGAGTACTTCCGTTCAAAATGTGGGTCGATCTGCCGCTAAGCGTGACACCGTATTACGAAATAATGTTCGCTATTCAGGTATCGTACATCTCCTCCATTTACGTCCACGAAACGCGACAATGTCCATTTCCCGGTATATTTAAATAGCGAACCCAGCCAGCGCAACGATCATTTTACTATGGAAGGTCACTATTTACCTAGCTAGCTACTGTGCAACAAATCGGCGTAACGTATTTGTGCACCGACAACTTCTTATGCATACTGAATATGCACGTGATCTGCCAATTCCGCATACTGCAGAACAGGCTGTTGAATCTATGGAAGATCATCGACGATCAAACGGATAAGGTCGATTACACCGACAAGTACTACACAGCGTTGAAAAAATGCATTCGCCAGCATCAGTCGTTGATCAAATTCTGCGAAAAGCTCGAGTATGTTAATACGTTGCCGATCTTCGGCCATGTAGTGGTCTTTAGCTTGCTAATGTGCTTCGACACGTACGAGATACTTTTGGTACGTTGGATTTGCTTACAGCATAGTAGCGAATTCGTTTTTAAATACGATTTGTTCGAAACACGATTATCGCAAGTTTTATGATTTCACTGTTACGTAAGAATCGTTAAATAGCACGAGTAATTTCATTTTGTTTTATGTCCTCCTCAAACTTCCATAAACTTATCTCCTTACCTGGAAACGAAACGCTCGTTCCAAGTATATTCGACAGTTATACCAGCTATGTCAGAACGATTTCGATATGAATAAACGAGTGTTATATTATGTACACAGGCCAATGTGTCCACTGGTACACGACTGATTTTCGTGTTCCACATGGTCGGTAGCTTTATCCATATAATTTTCTTCACGTACACTTGCCACGGCTTAATAGAGGAAAGTTCGAATATTAGCTTGGCAACGTACTCAGGCTGGTGGACGATTTTGCCAATGACCGAAACTGGCAGAATGTTACGAGAAGACGTGAAGGTGATGATAATGAAATCAATGCGACCATGCTGTCTGACCGCTGGTGGATTCTTTCCTGTATCTTTGGAAACATCTACCGCGGTACGTAATCCATTTCCTACTTAATCTCATTCATTCAGAAAATATCACTTTTTGCAAAGCATTACCAGAAATATATAAACGTTCAGATGAATCCTATGACGACGCTAAAATTTCATGTTGCAGCTTATGAGTACTACAATGTCATACTTTACGCTGATGAGGGAGTCATCTCTGAAAAATGCGGATAAATAATCCATCGTATATATACACGTATTTGTATCGTGAAAATATTCGAATATATATGAATATACTTTAATATGTACTTGGAATATATGTTTCGATATAATAATAAAGATAAAGTTAATTAGAATCTTCTGTAGGAAATGATAGTTCTGTACCAGGCGGACGTGGTGATACTTGTATCAACGTCGATATAGCGATAATCCAATATATATTTTTTCTTCTTTTGCTAATCAAATTATCGCTAACATTGTTGAGACTTTTCTGATTTTAGCGAGACAGAACATGATATTATTATAGAGTTTGCTTGCTTTAATTTGCCTCGTGTTCTACGTTCGTTGCTGTCAACAAAATGCAAACTTTTATACAAAGTTATACAAAGAGATACTTACGAAATAGTTTGCAACTAATCTTCAGGAATTCTATTCTTTTCTCTGAACGCAGCAACCATGACCGAATCCTTGTTCGTATCCGTATCCAAAAATCTATTCGGCAGGAAACTCTCGCTAGGACTTCTTTCGTGACATGAACACGAGAACAAATAAATTTTGTATTTCCGTAACAGCTGCTACGCGTTGCGTTTTAACAGCAAGTTCTCATAAGAGCGAAGGACGCAACGTTTAACGTTCGAAAACTCGGTTCCAGTTCCTGATTGAAGAGCCACATTCGTAGATCAAAAAGTGACTGTAGTCTAATACGTGCAGGTGTCTGTAAATAATGGAACAGATCAATCAACGAACAAATATACGGACTGTCTGCTACTTCCAAGCCTTTTTCACTTATCCATACAAAGGTAACAATCAAATATTTGTTCCACTCCTCCTGTCACTTCCGTTTTCCTTCCACTCCTCTTCCACTTCTTTTCTACTCCTTTTTCATTTCTCCTTCGCTTCACTTGCAAGAATGGCATAAAAAATTAATAAATCAAAGAAACGCGTCACCTGTTATTGCGATGATTCATATGTATTGGGGCATATGCGAAACGCGGCACGCGAGTGACAGCTTTAGACGCTGATCAGTCACCATGCAAATGCAACGAGACTTGGACATATCAATGCTCCTGTCGACGTTTTTCTTGAGGAATGTCGGCCTATGGATAGCCGACTATCCCGCGGAAGAACGTCGGATGAAGATAATGATCATTTGCACAATATGGAATTCTATATTTGCCACGATCGTCATTATCAGAGATTTACATTTCACTGTGTTGTACAAAGGCGTGAGTATATCATTATTACGTATAGAAAAACGTCTATATTGTTCGTTTATATTGGATAATCGGGGAAGTCATTGCTTTAATTTAGTTTAACTCGATAGAGATCGATTTTCCGGTTACCTATATTTAATACATTAAAAATTCGAAATTCACCGGATACGCTATATTTTCTAATTTCATCTAATACTTGAAATTGTTCGTAACATGTAACACTGGTTAATATTTTACGACACGTGTAATTCAGTTAATACTCTGTGAAACATTCGAACGGCTATAGTTATAACAAAATTCGTAACAACTCGTTTCAGGATATTCTTTACGTTACCACCAACATATTAACCGTGACAATGGGTTTAATCAAGATATGTATCATAATGATGCATAAAGAGGAATTTATAAATCTGATCGTGTACATGCAACAAAATTTTTGGAACGTTGAGTACGATTTTCGCGAGAAAAAAATTTTGGATAACTGCAAAAAAACTTGCACCTTCTTCGTCTGTTCCGTCACCATCATGGGTGTATGTGCTATACTAGCTTATCTAACAACACCGCTTATCGGTAGGTTGAAAATATTATATTTGTTTACGGTGTGTTGTATTCTTTGACCCAAATCGTGGATGATTCGTATGGATATACGTAATATTCACCCGATATATATATATATATATAATAATATACTTCTTTCACAAATTTTGATACCATACATATACATCAAATACATATACATCGATATGCTATGTAGTATAACTAAAGACAATCGTTTTTCAAAAGAGAACTTTGATTCGCTGCTGCAACGTTAAAATGTTTAACAATTGGGTATACTAACAAATATTTGTCTGCTGTAATATGCTAAAAATTTGGTAGATACAATAATATAAAGGATAAATAAGCGAACCATTTGATATAGAAAAAAGTATATCATCTTAGCGTTTGTTGCAGCAAATGCTGGGAAAAATAAATCTGAACGAGTATTGCCATTCAACATGTGGCTGAATCTACCGTTGTCTGTGTCGCCTTACTACGAAATAATATTTATTACACAGGTATTTTAGATTCTCAAAATTTGTCCAACGATCGTTGGCTGCTTAGATTTCTTCCACGGACTGCAAAAGGGGAAATAATTTTTACTTTTTGCAGACGATAAGTACGTATTACGTATCGGTAAGCTATTTTTGCTTCGACAATGTTTTCTGCATCTTGGCCATACATTTGGCTGGTCAGTTTCGCATACTTCGATACAGGTTTGCAAAACTGTGTGACATGGAACTTCAGATGAACGAAAATGATATGGAGTTAACAAAACATGCTCATGTATTTTACGAGAAATTGAAGACGTACGTTCGACACCATCAGGCACTCATCACTTTCTGCGAGAAGCTTGAAAACGTGTATACGATGTTGATATTTGGACAAGTGTTGGTATTTAGCGTGTTAATTTGCCTGTTTGCTTATCAAGGATTATTGGTTAGTATTCGCGTAGTATGAACATTTTTATTATGAAATTTTGTTATATCTTTGGCAATTTCTAAACGAACAATTCTCTCTTAGGCTGGTGCTCCTCTTGCGAGACGCTCCATCTTCATCTTTCTTTTAGTCGGCTCAATGGCTCTACTGTTTATGTTCACCTATAGCTGTGACGGTGTGATAGAACACAGTGAGAAAGTTGCTATAGGAGCATATTCGGCTCTGTGGACGATCATGCCAATGAACAAATCTGGCAGGATGCTTCGAAACGATCTAATAATGGTGATTAGACGATCAAGACGAGTTTGCTGTCTCACCGCGAACAGATTTTTCCCTGTGTCGCTGGAAACTTACACGAAGGTAGATATAGTATCCCATCTACGATAAATACACGTTACCATCTATGAAATTTAAACTATAAGGAAAATTTTAAAACACTAGAGAATTGTAACGTTTAATATCGCGAAATAATTTATTTATTAACATTTTGCAGATTTCGTCTACCGCGGTATCATATTTCACTTTGTTAAGAAATCGCGTAGAAGACGAAGTTGTAAATTGATTGGTAAAAACAAATCTGCGATCAATGCAATAAATTATTCTAAGAAAATTGCCTTCGGACATATACTATTCGGAAGAATTGTATATTTATATCTATTAACAAAAATAAATGAATGTTAAGAAAATAACTGATAACAGCCAATCATTAACAACACACGAGCTTTTTTTAATATTTATAGTAAATCTTAAATTAATTCGGTATCATAATGATGAATTTCATTCACTACTCTAAAAATCAGTCGTTTAAATTTTTTGTATAAAATATCACTAAGTATTTATTGCTATTTCTACTACTTTTGAGTCATATATGTTGGATCATATATTTGGAATCATATATAGATTAGCGTTGAATAGTTTATGATAGTATAATTTACATACTGTTGCCAGCAAGTAGTGAAATGTGTTTTCATGTTACAAAATGTATGTGCTAATACGTAGAAAAGGTACGTACTCTTCACTGTAGTCTTCAAAATAATTACACGTTACTTTAGTTAACACAGTCGAAATGTCAATCGAGTCAACTCTGATTGCGAAAGAATATTTTGAACAATCGATCATCCGTCCTCCTTCAAATATGTTTTTCATTCAATACCAAGAACAAAACCTATGCATTATTATATACATATTATCACATTATTAATATATACAAAACAAGTTGAAAAAAGGAACATGCGTATCATACGCGATAAAAGTACATAACATTAAAATGTGAGAAATTATAAAAAGCATGCTTACGAAACAATCGACAAACGGTCTTCGTAAATTTCATTCCTTTATTCGCGAACAGCAATCATTGCGATCAACAGCAAGCACTATATTCTTCGAACGTTCCCGGACAACGAAATTATCGATGTACAGCGTATGCATTGTCGTTTCCCTGAATACCTCCATCCCTCTGAAATCGTGCATAATTTATCAATCCGATGCTTCTTCCCTTTTCTTCTTTACACCACAAGAGAGCAATTATAGTGACGTTTAAAATAACCAGTTGTCCAGGAAACATAGCGGACATGCAAAACGAACGGGATAATCGAGGCAAGTCCGGAGACTCGGGTATGGTTAATAAAATACCTGAAGGTTCTCTTGTAAATTGGAGATCCGAGCACACTATCGTTGAAGACTCAGAATGAGCTCGAAGAAAGGCAAAGATCTGTCGATTACCGTCGTGTCCTTCTACATGAAAATCGTTGGCTTCTGGATGGTGAATAGCCATGTGGAACAACGTTGGAGAAACTTTGCTACGATTTATACAATTTTCGCAATTCTCGTGGCCATCGTGGTCGAAACGAGGGATCTGTACTTCACTTGGGGAGATTTTGGCGTAAGTGAAAATGTCAATTTTGTTACAGTAACACGGAGAATCATTTTTCGAATTAACGATTTTACGGATTTGAATACTATTGGAAAGATCTAGTAGATCAAAGCAGTTTTTGCTTTCGCGATAGTTTGGAAAATATCCGTCGTGTACGTGTACTGTTATTTGATTATAGGGTACTGTATACATCGTGTGCAACCTCGTAACTATTATTCTAGTTTTGTTCAAAATTTTGATTTCTTTCGTATACAAAAAGGAGTTGCTTTGTTTGATACGATACGCGAAAACGAATTTTTGGCATTCTAATTACAATTCACACGAACAAATGATTGTGGATAGGTGTAAACGTACTTGTACGGTTCTCGTTTGCGTCTTCACTTTCTTCGCTCAAGGAACAGTTATCTCTTACGTGATAGGACCAATACAAGGTGAGACATTTATATAATCATCGTACAAAGAACGATATATATTCTTAACTAGCTTTGTTGATTAAACGAAATTAATTAAACCAGCTTTGTTAATGTATTGATATTATTCAGCAAATATTGGAAGAAACGAAACAAATCGGATACTTCCATTCAATATATGGTTGAACGCACCAATATGCTACACGACACCATACTTTGAGATCGAGTTTATAATACAGGTACTAAGAATTTGTTAGCTGCTAGAAACAATTAAAAGAACAAATGTTTTAATTCGCCACGACTATATTTACCAAAGTTTCAAACATAAATTGAATAAAATCATGTATACGCATATGATGCAAATAAAATTACATCTTGCGTTTCTACAGGTTTTGTGCCTGTATCATGTTGGCGTATGCTATCTTTGTTTCGACAATATTTTGTGCATTATAAATCTACACACTGCTGCACAGTTTCGTGTCTTACAATATAGACTTGAAAATGTGTGCGATGTAAATAGCAACGGAAAATTGTCGTACAGCATATGTAAATATAGGAAACTTAAAACTTACATTCAGCAACATCAAATGCTCATTGAATATTGTAAGAAACTCGAGCAAGTGTTTAATTTGATCGTGCTTGGACAAGTATCGCTCTTCAGCTTGTTAATGTGCCTCGATGGATATTTAGTACTTATGGTATGCATAGTAGTATCTATATTACAAAAACTGTTCCTTACAGATAGAAAGTTAATGTTCGAAGAATTCTAGTCTGGTTCATAGCAATAATAACTTTTTGTATTGCGACATAGCAACAATTCCAATCTTCTTTATTTTTTCATGAAGTTGCAAAAAATTCTTGTAAAAGAAAGTAAATATTTTCTTAGTTCGTTAAAGCGGTTTAGGCTACAGAAAACACAATTTTTTATAGGAAGACGCTCCTCTTACAAGACGCCTTATTTTCATATTTCATATAACGGGTTGCATGTGTCAACTGCTGATGTTCACCTATAGTTGCGATTGTTTGATACGAGACAGTACGAACGTAGCTAATGCCGCCTACAAAAGCTTATGGTCGTTTCTGCCAATGGACAAATATGGGAAAATGTTGCGAAGAGACTTGATGTTAATTATCATGAGATCTAATATACCATGTTGCCTGACCGCTAGTGGATTCTTCGTCGTATCACTGGAAACGTATACTGGAGTAAGTACATTTACTCGCTCTAACTATACTAGTTCAAATATGTGTAGAACGGACCCCGTTTCTTCGTGCAAGCTGAAATAAATAAATACTGCTACCAATTTAACCCTTTCACTCAATCTGATATAATAATACTAATTCTTACACTCCCTAGCGAATATTTATTTTATTTTCACGATATTCGCACCTTATAATATTAACATTTACTTATATCGATTTCTTTATTATCGTTTTAATATCATTTCGTTGTAAATTTTGAGCGATGCAGTATTACGTTTTACTTCACTGAAACAGTAGAGGAAATGGTACTTACCTTTACCTAAAAATAATCCTTATTGATAATCCTTATAATCAACGTGATCGTATTTACTGGAACATCCTTAGTAAATTCATTATTGCTATTATTATATGTAGGATAATATTACTCGCAAAAATTACAAATATAGTATTCATCCTTATATGCAGCGCATTCGTTGTGGATTCATAATTCGCACGACCGACATCGAACTTGCATCTCACCATTATGATCATCGTCCGAGTACTCGTGAGAAGAAAACTTGTTGGTCGTTAGGCGTTTATCTGTTTCGAAAGAGTAGAATTACCCAGAGAGATTGGCGTGTGTGAATGAGGTGGGATTTCCTCCGCAATCAACCTACGACATACATTGTCCTTATATGCAGTAGGGAAAAATATAATAGCAGCGTACCAGAGTACCCCATAAAATATAAAGAGTGCAGCGTTCCATATCCATGCTACTCTCGAAACAACGTTATTTTCTACTCGAATTAATAAGTAACTAAAAAGTTTCGTAAGAATTATCGTTCGCGTGATATAAATTTGCTTTCAAACTACATTGACTATACCAATCACATTATTGCACAATATATGATACCTGAATATTATCGTAAGATTACAAGTTATTAACAGAATTCAGCATTATCAGCTTTCCTTCTCCTCTCCTCAACGTTTCCCACGTACGCAGAATCTATTTTCCAATATTTACAACTGGAATATGACGCGGCATAAATTATCAAACGAGGAATTAGTAAGTAACAATTGTTTTATAATTGTTCTTATTTCGCTAACAAACATCTTTTTAAGTACTTGTAAGATAGCTTTATCTTAACAAACACAATGCTTATTATTATTATATCAGATACTCTTTAACGAGTTATAAAATCATCATGAAAATTTAATCTATTCCTTCGCTGTTTACAGATTTTAAGTACCGCGGCATCGTACTTTACGTTGTTGAGAAATCATGCAAGCGATACGCCTTAAACACAAGTAGCAACAACGTTTTCGAATAAGGTTTTTTTGCACGTCATCCAGCAAGATAACCCTTCTGACTTCTCAAAAAATATCAAGCCGTCTGATCCATTTTTTAAAAAGTTATGCTATTCTAAGAGGTGTCCGAATATTAATGGGAGTAACTGTATATTTGTCTGGTATTTATTCGATTCTTTGTTCATTTTAAGATGTAATCGCTTAAATCAAAACTTAAGCTTTTCTAATAAAAAATATCAATGACAAACAATTTTACATTTACATTTTAACCGGAACAACTTAATCACTTTATCTATTTTAGAAGAGGATTAATTCTTTCGCGCGAATTTGCAATACCAGCGACAAAGCCTAACTACTATTCTGTACATTTTGGTAATAAATAACAAACTACTTCTCTGAAATAAAGAAATATAACAATAAACAGAAGAATTTTACAAATACTTTTGTCTAATATGACAATACGATAATACGATTAATATTACCTCTACCATTCTCCATTTCATTTTATAAATATTTCTTCGCGTAAGTGCATCTTCCGCAAGCGCTAATCTGTAGCACAATTGTCATTAAAATGTGTCACACTAAGAATATATAATTAATTAATGGGTGAAAAATGAAAAAAGAAAGGTACTTGCCAATTAATTCTGCTGATGAAGGAAAACATGCGTTACAAGTTTCAGAACACTGTCGTGTATCATTTACAATTAACATAACTAAACCACTAAAACACAAATAACGATAAAAATGATAAGTTCTTGTCCTCAAAAACGAATTCAAAGGGTGGAATTGAATTACACAACATTCTTCAAAAGTTTGCATGAAGCGAATCATCTGAACAGTCGCGCGTGCGATACATTATCCTCGCGTCTGAACATTTTCCGTCTCCGTGCAATAATACACAATTTATCGATCCGACACTGCTTTTCCTTTTCACACGGTGGAACAGCAATTACAATGACATTCGGAATAACCAGTTGTCCGCGAAGTAGAATATGCAAAACGAGCCAGACAATCAAGTCGAAAGCGATCAAGGGATCAAAGCGATCTTGTGATAACTGTATCAGACACTATAGATATCGATGATAGGCAAGTTAGAGGCTTTCGATAGAATCGAAGAATGAAGTACTCCACGGTCGAAGACTCAGGATGAGCTCGAAGAAAGTCAAAGATCTGTCCATCACCGTCACAAGTTCCTGCATGAAATTCGTTGGCTTTTGGCTGGCGAATAATTATGTTGATAAACGTTGGAGGAACATCGCCATGTTGAATACAGTATTTTGGATCTTTTCTGCCATCACGATCGAGTTGAGGGATTTGTACTTTACTTGGGGAAATTTTGAGGTAAGCAATGAAACAAATATAGACCAAAGCAAATTTTCAACTAACAATACCTTTAAAAAAATGGCTTCTAAGTTTGATTGCTGAATTCTTTAATTACAGGATACTGTTTACACCGCGTGCAACGTCGTAACCATCATTTTAGTTCTATTCAAGACCTTTGTCATATTTATACATAACGACGAGCTGCTTCATTTAGTTCATTACGCGAAAACAAACTTTTGGCATTCGAATTATGACCCCCACGAGCAAATGATTATAAATACGTGCAAACGTATTTGCACTTTTCTCGTTTGCGCCTTCACCTTCTTTGCTCAGGGAACAGTCGTCGGCTTCATAGTAAGACCTATTTTGGGTGAGACATTTACGTAATCAATCTGCGAAAAATATGAAAATTTTCCAGTACAAATTAAAACGCTGACGCAAGACATATTCTT
Source organism: Bombus confusus (assembly GCA_014737475.1). Classification (NCBI taxonomy): domain Eukaryota; kingdom Metazoa; phylum Arthropoda; class Insecta; order Hymenoptera; family Apidae; genus Bombus; species Bombus confusus. Next base: position 2,173,355 of record JACXIV010000009.1, read on the forward strand.
AAGGAATTCTATTGGAATTATTTTGTCGATATTGTTACTATGTCAAATTGGAATTATAACAACTAACAAAGAGACGTGTTAATATGTTTTTTCAGTAAACTATGGTAAGAATGAATCGGATAGAATACATCCGTTTAATATGTGGTTCGACGATTCATTAATGTTGTCACCGTATTTTGAAATAATCTTCGTAATACAGGTAGAAAATTATTCATATAATTCATATAAGATCGTTGTTAAAAATACTTTGTAACTATTTTAATCTAGAAATCATACGATATTTTTGATCATTTAATCATTATGCTCGTTTTCACAGGTTTTTAGCGCTTGTCTAGTTGGTACGTGCTACCATTGCTTTGACAATCTTTTATTCGTTATAAATCTGCACACTGCTAGTCAGTTTCGTATTTTGCAATATAGATTTTCAAGTATGTGCGATACAGATGGCCGCGAACATTATACAACTTTCCAAAGATCATCGCGCACTGTAGATAAATATGCAACGTTTAAAACTTACGTCAAACAACATCAAATGCTCATTGAGTACTGTAGTAAACTCGAGAATGTGTTCAGTATAATAGCACTCGGCCAGGTGACACTCTTCAGCTTATTAATTTGCCTCGATGGATATTTGATACTTATGGTTAGTAGCAATCGCGTTTCATCCTCGCATTCCATTTACTTTTATTAGATTTTTATATTAATTTCGTTCCTTCTGCTGCAACATAACGTATAATAATTATCTTTTTATTTCTCAAAAAATTGAACAAAATTCTTACGAAAAGAAGAAAGATTATACTAATGCAGCTTTTTCTTTATTCGTTGGTTTAATTTAATTATCTCTTCTGCAGGAAGGGACTTCTCGTATAAAACGTCTTACTTTCGTATTTCATGTAATGGGCTGTATGTGTCAATTATTAATGTTCACGTACAGTTGTAATTGTTTGATACAAGACAGCGAAAATGTGACGAACGCCACTTACAAGAGTTCATGGTCGCTCCTGCCGATGGACAAATATGGAAAAATGTTACGCAAAGATTTGAAGTTCGTCATGATGAGATCTAGAGCACCCTGTTGCTTGACTGCCTGTGGATTCTTCGTTGTGTCGCTGGAAACATATACAGGAGTAAGCAATGTTGTATCGATTTAGTCCGTTTGTCACAGAAACCTCGAAAGGAAAATGTCATTCTTATAGACGTGTTGTTAAAGTATCCTATAAACATTTAGGTGCTTTGTTCAATTAATAATAAGTATATGTTGTTTTAGAGACAGATCAATTAATTTCTTTTGTAATTAAACTAATACGTTTCGCAAATGGTGTGACGAATGAAAGTAGCGTGAAATGTAAATTCACAAATCTGATATAATAATATCAATCGTTATGCTTTCTACCAAATAATTTTATTTCCAGAAAATTTCTCTCCCCAAGATAGTTACGACGTTCGAGAAAACCAATGTTATTTGTTCTCGTTATAGATTTTGAGCATCGCGCTATCATGCATTTCCTTATTGAGACATTACGAAAAGAAATCGTTGCAGGTCACGCATATTACGAATGAATTTCTTAAAAACGATACGAAAAAATTAATTTACTGAAGTAAAAACGACAATACCTAAGGTGGCCCTTTATTTTTCCAAATAAATCGTCTTATCTCTAAAGTAAGTAAACTTTTGAAACAACGATTAATCACAAACCCTATAGTATTTCTTTGTAAGATATCAATTTTCTCTATATATGCAGAATAAGAATACGAGATATGCTGCAGCATATATTCGAGGAAATAGTCCGCATACATGTATAAATTACCTAACGATGAGGTTCGTAAATAACAGTTGATTTTTTCACATGAAAATGCAACATTTATTATTATATCAGATTTTATTAGAAAGATGCAACAATATCTTAATAGTTGCTTTGTTTTCACAGATTCTGAGTTCTGCGGTATCATACTTTACGTTATTGAGAAATCACGCAGGCGATACGTAACTACTGACAACAGTTTCCGATACACATATATGCGGAAGAATTTAATTTCAGATAATAGTTACATATGTTTTTGTTAAAATAGAGAATAAAATAAAAGAGATACTTTATTACCAAATGAATCTAAGTATGTGCAATGTACATTATTGTACATAGCTAATAATGTTTTTTATTGTAACCGTCCGAAATTGAGATAAGTATTTTGTATCACGCACAAGATCTTACGCAACCTTACACACATCTTATACAACCGTACTACCTCATAGGTAACACAAACGAAAAAGCAATTTTTCATAGCAACCACAGTGCAATAACGTCAAATTATTCCGATTTCACAATTTTCATTCTTCCTTTTTTTGGAACAGCAAAACATAAAAACAAAGAATTTTCCACTTTGCCACTAATTTCATAAAAAACGAACGACGGCTAGGCGCCGCATTATATAATACCTCGCTTGCACCTTCAGTCCAGGAAATAATGATCCATAATACGCGCCAGCCCCCGTAAATAATGCAACAGACGTCCATCGTCAATCAATCAAATAGTGAACTTATTATTCTTTTTTTCCATCTCCAGTAAAAGATTGTGATCGTTCGTTCGAGTCATTCGTAACACTCCCCTGACAAATAGATTAAAAGCAAAAAAGAAAAAGAGAGAATAAACAGACAAGAAGAAATTGAGAACGCAAAGCAACTGTTATTACAAAGTTTCATATGATACGTAAGTAACAGCTTTACACGGTTGACGATCAAACGGAACGGACATGCAAATGGAACAAGAGTTAGACATATCGATGAGATTGTCGGCTTTTTTCTTGAGGCACATTGGCCTATGGATAGCTAATGATCCGGCGGATGAACGCCGGATGAAAATGATATTCACCTACACAATTTGGAATTTGGCGTTTGGCATGATCGTCTTGAGCAGAGATTTGTATTTTACTTGGTTCTACAATGGCGTGAGTATATTCGGTCGTTTCATATTTGTAATCGATCAATCGACTCTGCAAACAATAGCCAAGAATTGAACGAGGAGAATTCGTAGGGAAAGAATATGCGAGAATAGAAGTTTAATCAATCAATATTTTAATCATTGATCCATAGTTAGTATTCGCTTTAAAATAATTATCATTTTTTCATAGACCGATAATACCACTTTCCTATAGATTAACCACTTAATTATTCATACGCATTCGATGAAATAAAATTTTCAAGCGCACATTTCCAACCAACGGTATTTTTTGGTGTATCTTATTACTACAAATCACTGCTTACCTGTAACACGATACAGCAATTTATAGGAGTACAGCTAACACGTACGACTATTTGTTACTTAACTCGCCGTAATTCATTTCAGGATACGCTTTATGCTCTTGCCAATACTATGAGTTTGATGTTGACCTTAGTCAAGGTATGCGTTATAGTGATGCACAGAAAGGAATTTATGAATCTCGTCGTGTACATGAAACAACAGTTTTGGGCTGTTAAATACGATTTTCACGAGAAAGAAATTTTGAATAATTGCAGAAAGATATGCGCCTTTTTCATCTCTAGCGTTACCACCATTGGAATATGCGCTATACTATCTTATATAGCCACGCCGTTTATTGGTAGGTTAAAATATGCAAGAACCAAAATCCTTTTTATTTAAAGCGTGCACGATATTTAAAACGTATAACGTATACGAAAGCAAAGAATCATTCGCGCGTTTATTGCAGTACAAATTGGAAACAACGAATCCGAAAGGGAACTTCCATTTAATATGTGGATAGGTTTTTTGCCACAATCTCCTTACTATGAACTAATATTTTTTGTACAGGTATTTCAAATTTTCATAGTTTCCTAGTAACTAGTAATTTAATCGCTTGTCTTTATGTTTGAACATATTCGCTATATAATAAATTTTATTCGTACCGAAATAAATCTCTGGCAATTTGATATACGACCAACCGAAACAAATAGACAGCAACGGGATTCATCTCGTTGCTACGATATAAATACATATATTGAAATTACTGAATATTCGATGAGCGGCGCTAAATTTCTACAACAAATTATATGAAAGGAAATGATTTTTCTTTCTTACAGGTTGTCAGTCTATCTTACATAGGAATCTGCTACTTCTGCTTCGATAATGTTTTCTGCGTCATGGCTATACACTTAGGTGGTCAATTTCGCATACTTCGATATAGATTTTCAGAACTGTGTAACATAAAATATCAGACAAGCGAAAAAGATCAAAAGTCGACACTGACGGATCATGTACACGAAACTTACGAGACATTTAGGAAGTACGTTCAACAACACCAAGCACTCATAAATTATCACAAAACGCTAGAAAACGTGTACACGGTGATTATATTTATACAGGTGCTGATATTTAGCGTGTTAATTTGCCTGTTCGGTTATCAAGTGTTATTGGTTAGTATTTCACGTGTTTCAAACGCGTTCATTGTGAATGCTTGTACATAATTCAGAAATGAACTTTCAGCGATTGATGTTTGTTATCATTACTATAAAATATAAAAATAATTATGACCTATGTATATAGAAGATTTCTATCGTACATAGAATTCTTCTCCTTGTAGAAAGGAATTTCAATATTCCGATAAAAGCATATTTTCTCTTTCAAATGTTATTTTTTCTTAGGCTAATACTAACTCTGCGAGACGTTCCATTTTCGTCTTTCTCTTAATCGGCGCGTTGTCCTTATTGTTTATGTTCACCTATAGCTGCGATGATGTAACAGAACACAGTGATAACGTCGCTATAGGAGCATATTCAGCGCTGTGGACGATTATGCCAATGAACAAACATGGGAAGATGCTTCGAAACGATTTGATAATGACAATAAAGCGCTCCAGACGAGTCTGTTGTTTGACCGCAAATGGATTTTTTCCTGTGTCGTTGGAAACTTATACTAAGGTCAGTATAATACTTATGGGAAACGCACTACGTCTTCCTCGATTGCTCAACGTCGATCTTTTCTTCCTCTTTTTTCTTTCTTACGATTGGTAACGAGAACTATACGTGTGTGAAAACGATCCACGATGTTTGAAATACATGTATACGTTTTACAGATCTTGAGTACCGCAATGTCATATTTTACATTGTTAAGAAACAACGTAACCAAGAATGAAACATAATTAATAACAAACGTTTCCGATTAATTCGTTAGACACAAAGCGCTTAGATTGCCTGGATGATTATAGTTATAGTTTATTAAAAAATAGATACTGTTATGATTTTTTAAAAAAGAAGAGAGAAATAAAGATTATCTTTTCATGTACAGAATCTCAGGCGTACCGTTACTGAATACCTTGCAATGTGATCGTAAAATTTTATTCGTTCGCAAAGTATGCAAAAATACAAGAAAACTCATTTTTCGATTCATTTTATCACATCACAGGCCAATCTACTAATGTAACTTCAACTCGCAAAAGAGTTACTCTCCTTTCGCTATATCCTCCACCTTTCGACAAAGTCAAAGTAAATTGCAATTTTCTTAACTTGCATGCTATAATTTACTAAGCTATTGTTAAATTTTCCTTTTGTAAAGCGACGCAGCTGTAAGCCGAGCGCTTCTCGTAATCATGCATAACGCATCAATCCAATCCATACATTATTCGCCTCGTGTATCATCGATATCTTTTGCTTCCTTTCTTCTCCTTCTCTTCTCTTCCTATTTTTCTTTGTTCTATTATCATTCTACTAAATTAACGGGTATGGATGGTAGTGATATGAAATAAATATGAAACGGGCAATCGCTTAATAAAGACGCGACTAGATCAAAGCGATTGATCGTCTCCGATACATTGGAACAATCAATGCAGAGTGTGTACGAGTGCACGAGTTCAATATCCGAACGTAGCAGCTGGTTATTCCCTAATAATACGATGAGTTTTATCAGGACTGACGATATATCTATTAGCTTGACGTCGATTTTTATGAAGCTCGTAGGATTATGGATGGCGACCGAACGATCCGAGCAACGCATTAGGGATATTACTGTCGGTTACACGTTGATCGCGATCATCTTCGCTATGTGGCTGCAAAGCACGGATATGTATTACTCGTGGGGCGATTTTAGCGTAAGTGTACCGATAATAAATTAATATCATTTCTTTCATATAAATAAATTGTATACTGCTGTAAGCGCATTGTACAATATAAATACAGCGTAATCTGAAAACTTTCGTGATTACGTTGCTGTAGTAAATGCATGCATTATTTAGCAAATAAATATACTCGCTAGAAATAATAGGCATTTCTATCTTTAAGCGATCCTATTTCTAAGATCTTACATCGACTTTTCATAGGCCTGCCTTTTCGCTGCATGCAATATGTTGTCATTAATGATGCCATTTATCAAGATACTCGTTTTGCTCGCGCATAAAGAAGACTTTTTTCGTTTAATATTTTACCTGCAACGAAAATTTTTACACGCAGATTACAACGATTACGAAAGAAAAATTGTGGTCAATTGTAAACGAAAATGTACATTTTTCATTTGTTTCTTTACACTTTTCACCCTGGCCACTGTTGCCTCTTACATTATTAACCCACTTATCGGTAAGTAGTCTCAAAACGGATAAACATATAGTCTAATTTGAGAATCCTTATTCTTATTAAAATACGAAGTGTCTGCATGGTTACGTTAAATAACAAATTTTATTCTAAATAGAAGTTTACGTATATGTATATTAAGAAAGAAGTTACTTAAACGTCTGTTTCAGCAAATATTGGAAGAAACGAGTCGGACAGAGTGCTTCCATTCAACATGTGGATTGACTTGCCACTCTCCATGACACCGTACTATGAAATAATGTTCGTTATACAGGTATCGTCATGTTATCGATATATTATCGTATCATCTTAACTTCAAGAAATTCCCATCGTATCGAATAATATTACTTTAATCGAAACTCGTAGGTTTTATCTTTATATCATATCGGAATAAGTTACTTTTGTTTCGATAACTTTTTATGCATCATGAACTTGCACGTGGCTGGTCAATTTCGAGTATTGCAGTATAGAATCGCAAACGTGCCAGATTTAATGGACAAAGTGAAACAAACTAGAGATGAAATATTAAACACGGAATCATCGTGTTTTGCGAATGAATGTTATACCATTTTCAAAAAATATATTCGGCAACATCAGGCGCTCATAGCGTATTGCGGGAAATTAGAGGAAGTATTCAATTTGATTATTCTGGAGCAAGTATTGATGTTCAGCTTGTTAATTTGCCTCGATGGATATCAAGTGCTTATGGTTAGTATAGCGTGTTGATACGAATGACTAATTTTTATATGCGTTTATATCTTTTAGATAGAAGATTTCTACGATCAATACAAAAATTTGAGGTAATGAGTTTTGAATTTCTAATATCGTTACTACCTACTTCCTACTATCAGCATCATTGACGCTGATCATTATTATTTATGTTTATGCTTTGACAACAGCGAATAACGTTATTACAATAGTCCATGAATATATTATATAATATCTTTTTACAGGCAGACGCATCTACCTCAATACGCGTGATTTTCATTTGTCATATACTGGCATGCCTATGCCAATTGCTGATGTTCACTTACAGCTGTGACTGTATCATACGAGAAAGTGCGAGCGTAGCCACCGCAGCGTACAGAGGACCTTGGCTGGTATTGCCAATGTCCACAAGCGGAAGGATGATGCGAAAAGATTTGACTCTCATTATTCTGCGATCCCACGTACCTTGTTGCTTAACAGGCAGAGGTTTCTTCGTCGTGTCTCTAGAAACATACACTAGTGTAAGTAACACTGTAAGGCTAAAAGCCACATTTAATATCTGGATCGGTCTAATCATCTAAATTCAGACACTGGATAAAATTGTATCTACCGGTATACATATGGCCGCATCGTCTACGCTTTAAAGATTAAAACACGATTGAATTTCGTGAATACATCGCCCGTGCTCCGTTTTCTATGAAAAATATCGTGAAACTAAAATCACCCGTGCATTTCGTCTTTTGCAGGTACTAAGTACAGCTGCATCGTATTTTACACTGCTGAGACAGCGTGCCACTCCGTGACATTAATCGTGACAGTGTACATAGTGTAAATAGTGTCATACATAGCTTTGTATAGAGATCAGTGTTCGCCCCTAGAGATTATACATTAAAAACTTGATGAAAATTACAAACAACTACCTTGTCTTACACGCTACATTTAACATGCAAAGTTTCCCTTTCCCAAAGCAGCACAGCTGTTGACAGTGGTTCGATTTCACAGAGGGTCTCTTAATCCAAAAATCATGCATAATTCATCGATCCTGCTCATATACTACATATTATGTATATGTACTGCGTGTATAATAGTATGCCAATGTTAACTATTAAATATATAAAATATATAAAGAGTGTCGATTATCTATTGACCCATGTGTGTTTGTATACGCGTTCGTATTCCACAATTGGCAATACAAATATTCACAGATTTGTCACTATCGCCAAATTAATGAACTCTTTCGAAACCAAATCTTCTTTTCTTAAAACAGCACACAAGACGTCAACGTACGTCGTCAGACTGTATACATATATTAATCTTCTACTTCCCCGTCGCCACGTCCAACTGCCATCCACCACTCAGCCCCACGGCGAGTTTTAAATCATGCATAAGTGGTTGATCGCATGCATTACGTAAAATATAAGGCGTACAAATGAGGATAGAGGACGATTCGGAGATCAAAGGCACGATATATCGAAGCAATTGCTTTCGAAACTTTTCGATAATTAATAGACCTACTCCCCTATAAATTGCGAATCGGTGTGTCTGATCGTTTGAAATCCAATATGAGCTTGAAATACCATAAAGACGTTTCTTTCAGTGTAGCAGTTTTCTATCTAAAGTTCGTCGGCTTGTGGTTAAGCGCTAGCCTGGTTGAGAAATGGTTCAGAAATGCCTTAGTGACGTATACTGTTCTAGCAATTATCTTTAGTATGTGGATGCAATTGAGGGGTCTTTATTTCTCTTGGGGAGATTTTAGCGTAAGTGTATCAAGAGTTTCACATAATGCTTGTAACTTTCTTAATTTTAATGTTTCAGGTCAGCACTTATATCGCGTGCAATAGTTTGGGACTATTCATGGATTTATTTAAAATGTTAATTATATTTATACATAAGAAAAAGTTTCTTTATTTAATCGTGTACATGCAGAAGAATTTCTGGCACTTCAACTACGATCGATATGAAAAATCGGTCCTAGCAGATGCGAAACGAATGTGCATCTACTTTGTCTGCGTCTTCTCATTTCTGTCCCAATCTACTATCTTCAGTTACATCTTCAGGCCACTAATATGTCAGTCTATCAATTTCCTGGTTTAAACGAGTTCGTTTCTAAGAAAAAAATTAATTCATCGACAATCTGATTTTAGCAAATATTGGGAAGAACGAGTCGGATAGAGTACCTATATTTCACATGTACTTGGACCTACCATTGAATGTCTCGCCATATTATGAAATGACGTACTTGATACAGGTACGATAATATTTCTATTTTACATAAAAATCTTCGGCGATTTCATACATTTGTAGATAACAATTGTTACGTGCGTACAGGCTTTGACTTTGTATCAGGTTGGCATATGTTATCTTTGCGTCGACAATATATTTTGCATTATGTGTCTACACGTAGCTAGTCAGTTTCGTATATTACAATACAGAATATCCAATGCGCTAAGCCTGAAAAACAAAGTTAAACTCGATCAAGATACAAATCTGGATTCCTCGAGTGAATTCTACGCCATATTTAGAAACTGCATTCAACAGCATCAAGCTCTCATTGAATTCTGTATCAGGCTCGAAGAGATATTTACAGTGATTGTACTCGGACAAGTGTTAACGTTTAGCATATTGATTTGTTTCGTCGGATATCAAGCGCTTCTGGTTAGTATATTACAAATTGAACGTCATTGGTTTGATGCTCCTCATTTATAACGAGATATTCGATTTGAAGAAATTAAATATCTCGTCGCCGTTGCTGTAATATTTACGCTCGTAATGCATCATGATGCACAGGTGAAGCTGTCACTTTCATGGCGCATTTCTCTCGTATCTTTCTTAACGACTAACATATGTCAGCTATGGATCTTCACGTACAGTTGTAATGCCCTAGCACAAGAAAGCATGAAAGTTGCTAATGCTGCGTACGCTGCACCATGGATATATTTACCAATGGACAAGTTTGGAGAAATGGCACGAAAGGATTTGCAATTCGTACTCATGAGGTCGAGACGAGCCTGTTATCTCACCGCCTGTGGCTTCTTTCCTATATCCCTGGAAACTTTCACCAAGGTATTTATTAATGATTCTCGTTGTTTTCTAGATTAATAAGTTAGCCTTTCTCTTCGAATGGTTTATTGAATTTTTAATCGCGATCTATCTCGATTATTATAACAGCGTATTTTCTTCGTGTCACAGATCATGAGCTCCGCAATGTCATATTTCTCTATACTAAAACAGCGAACCGTGAATACAACAGAATAATTCCTCCAGTTTTCACGTTGTACACGTACACGTTTAAGTAACGTTGAAAGCGACGAAATTTGTTCGTTTTGATTTAAAAATGTTATTATCACAAATCTATAAAATCTATAAAATGGTTAGAAGAAATTTGATTATGTAAAATACGTAAATTATAATGCGTCCACAGTATTTGTAACAAGATAGTAATAAAGTTAAATAGAAAGAACAAGTACGAGTAATTTTAATAAACCGCGGAAATTTTTTAATCACCAAAATTCTCTGTAATCTTCGAATTTCAAATTGGACAACATTACTAGATTGTTCATTGCCAATTATACAATGGTAGATTCCATTCCTTGTATTCGATATAATTGTGAACGTGTTTATAAGTTAAATTTAGTTCGCTAAATTATCCTCAGCACGTGTGTAATTTGATACAGTGCCAATCTTAAAGCAGAAGAGCACCCTACGAACAAAACCATTATCTTGAAATAAAAAAAAATTAATTTTAGACCAAACCACGACGTTGCACAACTCAGAATTTCAGCTAGTGAATTATAATATTTAGGCAATATTAAACAAAATGTACAATTTAATATAAGATACGAATTTTTATGCGCAGAGTTAAGAATAATTACATTTTATCCAATATATGTTACTAATAAACATCGTTTTATTCTTTTTACAAGTATACAAAATGCAAAGAACGCAATAATATTTGATATATAGATCTTAAAATTATTCTCTAATTCGGTGAGTTATATAAAAACGTTTTTCGTTTCAAATTGTTTAAAATCTTCGAAAAACTTTGGAAGAAGATGATTTATAATGTTTAACAAACGAATGATATTGCAAATTTCTATTATTTTTACCTATTCCTGCTGTTGATATTTGTGACGGATCAAAATTAGGAAGATCATTGTAAAGTTTTAATGTAATTTTATTATATGAACAATAATATGGAGAGTCAAAGCCTCGTTTTTCGGCAAGAGGGCCGACTTTCCACTTCCAAGAACCTAATCTGCCATTTCTCACGATCTTTGCAACTTGCGTCTTTAAAATAATTTCCTTTGAAAAGCTATATCGTTAAGAAACAATGAAAAGAAAATAATACGTGTTCGCTTTTCGATCAAATTTCGTCACTTGGAAATGGATGAAGCAGACCTAACGCTAATACGAGACTTTGTTTTAAATGAACAGAGTTTTCAACAGACATTTTTAATGTTGAAGATCACTTAAAGTTACTCCTCATCTTCGTCTCCCGTACCAGTCAACATTGCGATAAGGCTTTGCGTATCGATAAATCCCTTGTCATCAATGTACATGTTATCATAAGCATCATTCACCTCCTTCGCGGAGAATTTGTCACCATATGTCATCAAAGCGTGCCTCAATCTACGACGAAAGGAAAACGAATAATTTTCATAATTTTAGAAAGCTGCTCAACTTGTTTTCCGAGATATTTCTGTACGTTGAATGTTAACAACGGAAACGCAAGGACTTCGATATATTTTACGGGATTTTTAAATTTTCTACCCCTTTTGTCTTTCCTTTTTTTCCGAGAAATGAACAATCTTACAATACCAATAGCTCTCATCGCTTACCTCTCACCATCAATCTTTCCGTTTACGTCGAAGGTATTGAACGCAGCAATTACGGTTTCGTCGTCGTCGGCACCTAAAATAGAAAAAATTGCGATTAATTTAATATACATATATAAACTGGCAAAGAGAGACCAATCGTGTCATCTGATAAACTTATATGTTGATACCTGATCCCGACATGCGAGTTGCGAACAAGCTGAGTAACTGGGTAAAGTTGATAGGACCAGGGGCTTCACCTAGCATGTCGTCAAGTTCTTTATCGGTAACCAGACGACCGACATTGTCAAAAGTGGCACGAAGGTCGTTCTTCCCAATTACACCATCCTTATCATGATCCATAAGCTGGAATGCCTGGTGGAATAAAATTAAATACACATACGTACATCCAAATAACAAGTGCAACTCGTACTCTTTAACACTTTAATTTTATATTTTATCTATTCGAAATTTATTCGATCGACGTTACGACCAACTTATTGATACGTTTCATCTATCTTTACCGTATAACGATATACAGCGAGATATCTCGGTTCTATTCGCAGAAGCTGCGGTAATCGAGACAGCAAGCATTTGATAATGGAATTTCACTGTATAGTTCGCTGTACGATGACAAATTTTTGGATAATTACTCGTATATCGTTGAAAAGGCATTTGAACGTACCTCTTTAAATTCGGCAACTTGTTTCTGAGTAAACATAGAAAACACGCTGGATCCAGTGCGTTTAGCTTTGCGGCTACCCCGACTACTTGCTCTAGTCGAACCAGATTCTTTAGGGGTGCCGGTAGGAGTTGGTGGCTTTTCTTCTGCTGGTGCAGGTGCTGGTTCTGGTTCTGGTGCTGGAGCAGGCGCTGCCTCCTCCTTCTTTTTCGTCTTCTTCTTCTTCTCTTTATCCGCCTACAATAATCCGGCGTAATTTTTATTGAAACGAAACGAGAATATAAAAATTAAAATTTCAGTCAAACTTCCGCTTACTCGTCCGCACCGTTTAGTTCCCGTACTAGCGTAACTTGCGATTCCACGAGTATTAAAATACGCATTTTACCAAAAACTTAAGTATTCTCCAATATTTAATTATTATAAATGAAACGTCGAATTTAAAAGCGCTTAGTCCGCAATAAATCGTGGAAAAGTCCTGTTCGTCGTATTATTTTCATAAAGATGAATATTTCAATTTATTTAAAGTATAAAACAAACAAAAGAGTGGTTTTGGTAAAATATCTGATATCAATTACTTGCAAATAACAGAGACCAAGCGGTAAATAAATAAAATTCTTGAAATAATTATAGAAGAAAAGCGCGGTGTCTACCAATTATTATCTAATATTTAACTGACTGAAAATCATCGTAAAGCCGAAAGATATGCGGAAATAAAGAATTATCGTTCTTATTATATTTAGCTGGCAGTAAGCTAGCTTGGATAACATCGAAGAAAATTCGGAGGGCGTTACTCATAAGAGTTAAAAATAGGATCCTTCTATCATGCACGGTATAGTTGAAAAGAAGCCAGGACATATATAGACCGTTTATCCCGTACAGCCTCTCGAATTACTATTTGGTTACGTAATTCTTTTATCTTTATTTTTATTTTTATAATATATCTAACAATTGCACAGAGACGTACATGGAAATTAAATGAAATTTGATAGTACAGATTTTTGCATAAACAAAATTCAATTACATCTAAAGTCCATTAACTTAGATACACGATTAAATTGAAATATCGGCCAATTAAGAATCCACTTGGGAATTTCATAGACTAGAAGATCGCAAAGATTTATTGAAATCCAAAAGTACATTTAACAACTTGAGCACACAGGATGGAAAGCAAATAATAACGTCCAAGTACGGAATGGCTAACAGCCAAAAATCTAACGAAGATCACTGTTTACACTTCATTAACACAAATACGCGATGTTTGGTGCAAGTTCTGCACTTTGACGAATTCATTCACCAAGCGTACAATTTAGACACAATTTATTTAATTCATCGATCTCTCATCGAAATTTATCCTCGTACAACAGATCAAACATGTATCCACCACTAACTAGCCACATGTACGATACTCGGCATTCCGTTTCTTTCTATATATCCCACTGTTTAGAAGAAATTCAAGGAACAGAACTTTTCGCGTATTTCCTGATCGCCTGAATCCGAAATCACGATGGTATCATGGTGTAGTCGGCGCTTACTTACCATGGCTACAGTTGGTTTGTAAGAGGATGGTACGAGATGGTCACAACGAACCAACTGTCCGAATCATAGAAGTGAACTTGTCTAAGTAACTTTGGTGGATCTCCCCCACTACATGGCTGGTGCTTGAGCAGGGGTGCTTTGCCCGGGTATAACGCCAACGCCTATCTGACCATATTTAGTGCGAGCTGCCTCAAAATAGCAACCCTTTCGATGTTTCGACTAAAACAGTTTGCCGAGGATTGTACTGACGACCAACACCTTACAGCCCTTTTTCGCAGCTGAGATTTGCTTTTCAGAACGAGAATGTGAGTCAAGGATCTTCGGAAAGTGATTATTGCGACGGTGCCTCGGCCTTGCGCCTTCCGTAACCCTGATTAGCCCTGCATACATCGAGCATCGAAGAAATCTTCTGTCACCATTTGCGGTCATCGATCGTGCAAAAGCGGTAGTAGACTGTCCTAATTCCATCGCCACGAATCAAAGAAATTATCGTAATTGTTTAAACTAATACCTCTTGTTATCTATTCGATTGCTACATACGATACAACGCTTACAAAATATAATTTCTGAAGAATTTGTAACTTGCGAGCTAAAAATCGTGGTGTTAATATTTAGCAGTTCTGCTAAATATTTGTAAAATTTTTAGGCTCGCAGTTAAATTTAACTCGTATTATGCGCAATATAATAGCAAATATGCCTATCGTGTATCGATGAAGGTTGTAAAAATTATGAGATGAAAATTGTCTAAGGAAAAATTACAATAATAAATGAAATACGATAGTAAGACAAAATGTTTAAGGATTATCCATTTCAGAAGTAACGTGAATTTCCGGTTTGTGCACCGGGATGACCAACGCACGTGGTTACTAAAAATAACTGTCCGATATTTGAGATCAGAAAACATTAAGGTATACCGTATATTTCATTATCGCCTTTCTTATATACATATTACAGGAATTCAAATGGTTAACAAACCCTGTATTTTTGATATTTATCGAGTTTACTTTATTACAATTGTCATGAAACTGAATCGTCATAAACGAAATTGAGAGCAATTTAATATCTGCTGTGCAAAAGATTATTTACGACTATCCTACTTTCAATAACAAAGTAGTGCGATAGAATTAATTGTTAATTATTTATATGGCTCGGCTTAATATTAGAGCTTGGCTTAAGATTGCTATAAGCGTCATACAACGAAGCTCGCTCGCTACCGCCAAATTCAGTATTTAATGAAATATCGACGCATCACAAGTTAACGAGGAAGCTGGCTTAAGCCTAAAAATATTATTCAACTAGTCACATCGATACCCAAACTCTATACTTTTATTTTGTAAAGATATCTAAAATCTTTAGTTTATAACACACCAATAGATGCTGATCAGGCACTCCAATGTATTCGAGAGGATTGCCAGCAAATATCTAGCAATTCTGAACGACGAGTCAGCATATGATAAGACATTCTATGAAGACTGATGAACAACCGATACAATGGAAATACAGCTGTTACTTAGACATATGGTCGTATTGCAAATATGTTTCTAGAATTTATTTTACATATTTCAATGTGCCGAATTATGTCACTGAGATTATGTCCACCATTATATTTTGATTATAGTGAATAGACACATACCCAACGGAATAAATTAAAATTATTTTCCTGTATCATTTATTTTATAGATATATAAATTTATTAATTAATCGTGATTATTATGTAACACGTATATGATAATCTTTTATAAAGTATATATACAAATCGCTATGAGTTTGTATACTTGCTCGATAAGAAAGTTACATACCATTTTTCTTATTCACAACCACACAACACTCCCACCACAACCGCTCGGAGAAATAAGAAAGTACAGACAACCTTGCCTTGACTGGTTTTCATTGTAAGGTAACAGCTTGACGCAGTATGGTCTAAATCACAAATTTTTCATGTTAGAATAATATTAAGATTTAAATTACTCTAAAAAAGTATTCTAAGTGTTATCTGATGATCTAAAGAAATGTGGTGGATCTTTTTACTAAATTATGGTGAGTGAAACTTGTCCATATAAAAAGGAAATACATAAAAGGAAATATATAAAAGAAATAACATTTAATATTGTTAATCATCGTTAAATCTTTCTTAAAGCTTTAAAAGATGCGTTTCATGCTGTTAGAAAAGTATATAAATGATCAAAGTAATAGAATAATCGGAAAATAAACAAATTTATCATTAACTGGTTTAAATTAATAAATTATGTGCTTATTTCTCTATAGTTACCATTGGCTCGTCGTTGCGTCTTGCCGCATATATTTCTTCTGGCGGTCTTCACGGGGAAATTCGATTCGAAAAAGTCACAGAAACATCCGTAAGAATTCGATTTTCACTTCAAACTACTCTTCAATATCCAGACCAACAATGGCTTTGGTCAGTTACTCAGTTTCCTGTTGATTACACACGTATAAACGATAGATGCAGCAGACAACATATTGGAGAGAGGTGTTTTTCTTGTTTGGAAAAATTTATTTCCCATATATCACTGTTACACGTTTTATTTAAAAATCACTACTATAAACATGTAGCATAATCGATTTAACGGAACTTGTTGGACCGCTTGATATGCCTGGAAATGAAACAGGATCAGTGGAAGTTTCGGACATAAGTTTAACCGGAGAAATGGGTTTATGGGGCAAAGGTCTAATATTCCAAGACACATATTCATCCAGAACCATTTGTGCTTCGATAACGGTAACTTTTAATATATAAGATGTAAAGTTTGTTTCTAAAATATTGCTGCTATTCTCTGAACGTTCTTAGGTACTAGAAAAGAATGTAGAGAAATTTGCGGAAGCACGTTTTCTCGAAACTATAGCGGGAAGCGTATGGTTTCGATGGTTGGGTGGTCACGGTGGTGATAATATTAGCGATACAATAATTTATGTAAATTTGTATCATGTTAATAACAAAAAATTACAAGGTACAAAATACACAGAACATTATTGGAAAATTTATGTGACGGACATTTTTGACATCAGTAAAGGTATATCGGATGTGCAAAACACTGATTTATTTTCATTAAATACATTTATTTAATGCTTATTATTCAGACAAATCAAGCTGCAACATTTTACAAACTGTCTTTGACCCTGATAACGCGGGCAATGGCAAAGCGATTGGCGATATCGATGCACGTTTAGGAAAGATAAAAGTAGCTGTAGATCACCGTAACGAATATAAAACCGTATACAAGGATTCAAAGTTATCTCTACTACCTTCTACCGATTTACTCGGACCACATCGTCAATTATATTTAGTCATATTTCATCCGAAACATGATGATTCCATTTTACATTGCAGTAAGATTAATCATAGAAAACCTATCCTTGCCAAGTAAGTAAAACTTTTTTTACGAAAAATTTTTATCCATTTTATTTATGCACGTTTATCAAATTATCTTTTTCCATATTTTTTACCTATTTAGAACTTTAATTAATTCTCACGGTATCAAAGGAGATGTATCCCTATCTCAAGTGACTCCATTCGATCCAACATGGGTTAACATATCATTGACACCAATCAATGACTTAGGAACGAGATTACGCTATGCTACTAAGATAAAGTCATATAATATTCATGAACTACCTCCAGATCCAATAAAAGCTTCGAATAACTTTGCCAAAGTATGCGAAACAACTAAGAAAATGTATAATCCAAGTAATATCAATATAATGGATGTACCACCAGCAGGTAAACAAGTTGAACCGTTACTTTAGTCCAGTTTGTTCGTTCAACAATGCCCAAATAATTATGTAACTCAGGGCTTGGAACTCAAGATCAATATGCTATTGGTGATCTTTCTGGGAAACTTCAAGGTCGTAAAGAAGGATCGTATCATTATGATATCTTACCAGGGAGTGCAAAACTTAATGGAATTTATTGGGATACGTACCTTCCACTCTCAGGAACGCATAGTGTAATTCACAGAAGCCTTGTTCTTCACAAGTACTTATTTACGCTCACTTTTTATAATTACCGCTTTATTTTCATCCTTACTTGTTAAAAACGATTCCACGTTGCTCCTCAGATATAATGAAACTGATAATAAGAGCATCGTACCATGGATTTGCGGTACCTTGAATCTTTATTTACCAGATAATATTGGACAAATACCAATGGTAACAGCACAAGTAATATACAGATATCCTATTGTTGGGAAAATAATTTTTCGTCAACCTAAAAATGGCCCTCAAATGGATACTACTATTATAATTGAAAATTTAGTTCATGCAGATGGTAACGCTTTAAATAATTCAGAATTACACAGGTATAATGTTTTTAAAATTTTTACTAGGGAAAGATCATTATATATATATATAAATTTATATATATTTTTATATATAAGTATAATATATATTATATTTATATATATTTATATTATATATAAATCAATATTGTTTAATTTAATATTAAATATTTAGGTGGATGGTTCATGATAATCCACCAGGCAAAGATTATTATAACTGGACAGGCAGATGTTTAAGCGCTGGTGAACCTTATAATCCTTATAAGGTACAGTAATTAATAAAATAACACTAGTATGCTTGTTTTCTATTTATAATACAATTACTCTTTCCTAAAAATATTACTCTTAAATTTACTAGGTAGAATGGAATTCAAATCCTAGTGAATATTGTTCAATGTCAGAAGCATCATTATGTCGTGTAGGTGACCTAACAAGACATGGTACAATCGATATTGCTGGCAAAAAACTTTATGGGAGCCTATTAACACGAAGACTCTTCACGGATACAATGTTACCTTTGTCAGGTCCCCATAGTATATTAGGTAAAAGTTTAGTGATATATGATGACCATGGACCTCGTGCAAGAGGAGAAAGACTAGCATGTTCAATGTAATTTTGTAGAAGAAACTTCATATGAAATATTCCTAATAAGTTTTATTACGAACATGACTAAAATATCAATTATTCTATATAGAATTAGTGAAACATACCACCGCAAAGCAGTAGCAAGAGACTGGTTTGGAAATGGAGAAACAATTTCGTTAAGAGGAAAATTAGAATTCTTACAACAAAATGAATATGATATCACAAATATAGAACTAAATCTTGATGGTCTAGATGGGAAAATGAGTGGATATCACATACACATGGTAACAGAAATATAATAAAATTTGTTTATATTTTTTATTTATTTTGATAAAAGTTTATGTATTTTAGACTCCAATTGAGCAAGATTTAGAATTTCCATGTGAAAGTACATCCCTATATGGACATTGGAATCCGTTTAATGTCAATGTAAGTAACACACTATCTCCAGGAGAAGGAACAACTGATCAGTATGAAATGGGTGATCTCAGTGGAAAGTTTGGCACTTTAGAAAATAGAAAAAGATATATGAAAACTTTCAATGATACAATACTTCCTTTATTTGGGCTAAACAGTATACTAGGTCGAAGTATAGTGATTCATAAAAAACAAAAAAATTTAAGGTATCTATATTATTCACATTGTATGCAGACAGAAATATATATATATCCTCTAATAATTCTTTCCTTTAAGATGGGCTTGTTCAACTATAGAAAGGGGATATTCGCCATCTGAGGCTATAGAATTAAGAGCAATTGCATCTTTTCATCATCCACAAGGTTTTGCATATGGCTATATAAGAATGGTATTATAAATTTAAATGGTATCAAAATATAAAATATGATTTAACACTAATAATTACAGACACAACTTATTCACCATGATGGTAGTCAAAGTGAAACAGTAATTGAAATAAAATTACGACATCCTGGAAAACACGATCGTAATATTGTGAGTACATAAAATGCTTAATAAAAGCATTTAAAGAGACTTAATATATAAAAATGTATTACTATAGACAAGAAACCACAATTGGGCGATATATGTAAATCCTGTTGGAGTGGATGCAGCTGTTCAAGTAAAGGATACTAGATGTGTAGCTGGTGGATATATATGGAATCCCTACTTTACACAGCTAGCGGATCCTTTAAACGTAATATTAATCAGAACCTTATAAAGTTTCTGTCTTAACATGACATTGTTTATTTTCATAAAAGTAATTTTCTTTCACAGGGTGATCTGTACAAACAAGAATGTGGTTCTGATTTATCACTTAGATGTTATGTAGGAGATATATCAGGTCGATTGGGTCCTATCGATATAGGACTTCAAAGACAGGTTTTTACAGACTCAAATTTCCCATTAGCAGGAACAGTATCTGCAATGGGAAGATCTATTGTTATTTTTGACAAAAATTTTGGAACTGACAGATTTGCATGTGCTAACATTGAACCTGATAATGACATCGTGAAATATACAAATATAAGAAAACCACCTCGCTTTGTAGTGTAAGTACACATGCGACATATTATTTTATCATAACTTTTACGTACAAATATCTTTACAACTTTCTTATTATAGGGCACAATTTTTAGAAGATGTAAGAAAAATTATGGGTGTTCCAGATTGGATGTTATCCATAGATACTAGAAAAACGAAGATTTTACATAGTGGAGCATGCATTCAGTTTTTAATGCATTTTAAGGGTAATCAAAAAAATATATGATTTGTAGAAATTTCTTGAATATATACTAATGTTTTATAATTACACATTTAGGTCCAATTGCTAGCACCTTAGAACAAGATTTTAATAAACTTATATCAACTGGACGATTAGATACACCTAGTTTGTATATTCCAGGATATGTTCCAACAAAGCGAAAAGCAACATTAGGTTATCGCCAATGTGGAAATCAAGATCCAAATGATAAAAGTAATAACTCATATTCTATACAAAATAAGCATACAAATTTATTTTTGTAAATGACAAATTTTACACTGTTTTCAGGATCCAAATTTTTCCTACCAAATATGTCTTCACAGTGTACAAAACATTCAAAACTTATTTTAATTGTTGCTGTATGTATTATTACTAAATTATTATAAATGTTAAATTAATAAATTAATATAATATTAAATTGAGTCTTATAAATTTAAGTACCAAAAAAATTGTATATATATAATAAACATTTTATAGAATTAATACTTTATTTACACGATATGTTTACTTTACGCGGGAATATATAAACTCGAGTGCGCGATGGATATAGAGTACGTCATAGTCACGTTCTAGTGGTAGCTTTACATGTAGCGATCGCTAGAAACAGTCTGTCTAACGCATAGTCGTATATGCAACCGTGGTTCAACGAGACGAGGCAGTAAATACTCGACTAATGACATTCGATTATCACTAGTCGGCAACCAATAGATGCAAACGCAGCAATCAAACTTCGTTTACATTTACTGCCTCGTCTCTCGTCTTATTGGATCATGGACATAGGAATATAGGGACCACGGACAGAAGGAAAATTTCCTCTTTGCCACGGACTGTAATAGGGATCGAGCAATAACTAAAGGCGGGTTGTGAAGAGGGATGGGGGGGGGAGTCATTTCCGGGGAACGGAAAATGTGGTATTGGGAGGGGGTTGTGGAGAGGTTTGTGGGAGAAGGATGGGTGAAGGGGGTTGGGAGGGGTAAAGCCATTTCTGGGGAGCGGAGAACGTGGCAGTTAGAATCGCATTGATGGTTGGTTCAGGATCGTCTAAAAATATTTATATTACACCGCAGATTACATCGATCAAGTATAACGTTCATAATAATACTCTATTTGTTACTGTATTTGTTACTGTAACATTACATAAAATTGTCATAACTGCAACATGTATTCTCTGGAAGATGGTAAAAATTTATACCGACGCTAATATGTAAAAATGTCGATATTAATATTTGTATTAGCATTCAAAAATATGATATAACATTATACCTAACCTACAAACACATTTTTTATTTTTTATTTCTTTGTAGGAAAATGCATTATTTTTCTCATTTCGTAATTTATGTGTTTTAATTATTAAGATTAAGAATATAAGATTAAGAATAATTTTATAAATTATTAATCTTAATAACTACTGAAAATTATGACTAAATTTATCCTTTCTTTAGATCAATACGATGATGAAGATGCAGAAGAAATTTCATCAAAACTTTGGCAAGAAGCCTGTTGGATTGTTATTAATGCCTATTTTGATGAAAAAGGTCTTGTAAGACAACAACTTGACAGTTTTGATGAATTTATTGAAATGTCAGTTCAAAGAATTGTTGAAGACTCACCACAAATTGATTTACAAGCAGAAGCACAACATACTTCAGGTGAAATAGAAAATCCAATTAGACACTTATTGAAATTTGAACAAATTTATTTGTCTAAGCCTACACATTGGGAAAAAGATGGAGCTCCATCTCCTATGATGCCTAATGAGGCAAGACTAAGAAATTTGACATACTCTGCACCATTGTATGTAGATATAACTAAAACAATTGTAAAAGATGGAGAAGATCCTATTGAAACGCAACATCAAAAGACATTTATAGGAAAGATTCCAATCATGTTGAGATCAAAATATTGTTTACTTGCTGGCTTATCTGATCGTGATTTAACAGAATTGAATGAATGTCCATTAGATCCTGGAGGCTATTTTATCATTAATGGTTCAGAGAAAGTGCTGATTGCACAAGAAAAAATGGCAACAAATACAGTTTATGTCTTTAGTATGAAAGATGGTAAATACGCATATAAATCAGAAATTCGATCTTGTTTGGAACATAGTTCACGTCCTACATCTACATTATGGATTAATATGATGGCAAAGAGTGGAGCTAGTATTAAAAAGTCTGCTATAGGTCAACGTATTATTGCAATTATTCCATACATCAAACAAGAAATTCCTATTATGATTGTATTCCGTGCACTTGGATTTGTAGCCGATCGCGATATTTTAGAACATATCATATATGATTTTGATGATCCTGAAATGATGGAAATGGTAAAACCTTCCTTAGATGAGGCATTTGTAATACAAGAACAAAACGTGGCTCTAAATTTTATTGGTACTAGAGGTGCAAGACCTGGAGTAACTAAAGAAAAGCGTATTAAATATGCTAGAGAGATTTTACAAAAGGAAATGCTTCCACATGTCGGCATAAGCGACTTTTGTGAAACCAAAAAAGCTTACTTTCTTGGGTACATGGTGCATCGTTTATTATCAGCCTCTTTAGGTCGGAGAGAATTAGACGATCGAGATCACTATGGTAATAAAAGATTAGACCTAGCTGGTCCATTATTGGCATTCTTATTTAGAGGGCTATTTAAAAATTTAATGAAAGAAGTGCGATTGTATGCACAGAAGTTCATAGATAGGGGAAAAGATTTTAACCTTGAACTTGCTATAAAAACTAAAATTATTACTGATGGCTTGAGATACTCACTTGCTACAGGAAATTGGGGAGATCAAAAAAAGGCTCATCAAGCTAGAGCTGGTGTATCACAAGTATTGAACAGATTAACATTTGCATCAACACTATCACATTTAAGAAGAGTGAATTCTCCAATTGGAAGAGATGGAAAATTGGCCAAACCACGTCAATTACATAATACGTTATGGGGTATGTTATGTCCTGCAGAAACCCCCGAAGGTGCTGCAGTTGGTCTAGTAAAAAATTTAGCATTGATGGCTTACATTAGCGTTGGATCTCAACCTTCGCCAATTCTTGAATTCTTGGAAGAATGGTCTATGGAAAATTTAGAAGAAATTGCACCGAGTGCAATAGCTGATGCAACAAAAATATTCGTAAATGGTTGTTGGGTTGGTATTCACAGAGATCCAGATCAATTAATGGCTACTTTACGTAAATTAAGAAGACAAATGGACATTATTGTATCAGAAGTATCTATGATAAGAGATATTAGAGATCGTGAAATCAGAATATATACAGATGCAGGAAGAATCAGTAGACCTTTATTAATTGTTGAAGGACAAACCTTATTATTAAAGAAAAGACATATTGACATGTTAAAAGAAAGAGATTACAATAATGATGGCTGGCAAGAATTAGTTGGTAGCGGAGTTGTTGAATATATTGATACTTTAGAAGAGGAAACTGTTATGATTGCAATGTCCCCTGAAGATTTAAGACAAGAAAAGGAATATGCATATTGTACAACATATACACATTGTGAAATTCATCCAGCAATGATTCTGGGAGTGTGTGCCTCTATTATCCCATTCCCTGATCACAATCAAAGTCCAAGAAATACTTATCAAAGTGCTATGGGTAAACAAGCTATGGGAGTATATATCACAAACTTTCATGTTCGAATGGATACTTTGGCACATGTACTATATTATCCTCATAAACCTTTAGTGACTACCAGATCTATGGAATATCTTAGGTTTCGTGAACTTCCAGCTGGAATTAACAGTATAGTTGCTATATTATGTTACACTGGTTATAATCAAGAAGACAGTGTCATTTTAAATGCTAGTGCTGTTGAGAGAGGTTTCTTTAGATCTGTATTCTATAGATCCTATAAAGATTCAGAGTCCAAGAGAATTGGAGATCAAGAAGAGCAATTTGAAAAACCTACACGCCAAACTTGTCAAGGGATGCGTAATGCTATTTATGATAAATTAGATGATGATGGAATTATTGCTCCTGGAATTCGTGTATCTGGAGATGATGTAGTTATAGGTAAAACTATTACTCTTCCAGAAGCAGATGATGAGGTATGTAATCATATAAGAATTATATTAATCAAATTTATTTATATCTTCTCACATCTTATTTATATTTACAGTTAGATAGTACAACGAAACGTTTTACAAAACGAGATGCATCAACCTTTTTGCGTAATAGTGAAACTGGGATAGTAGATCAAGTAATGTTAACTTTGAACAGTGAAGGATATAAATTTTGTAAAATACGCGTACGCAGCGTTCGTATTCCACAAATCGGTGATAAATTTGCTTCTCGACATGGACAAAAAGGTACTTGTGGAATTCAGTACAGACAAGAAGATATGCCATTTTCATGTGAAGGTCTCACACCAGACATTATAATTAATCCTCATGCTATCCCATCACGTATGACTATTGGTCACTTAATTGAGTGTATACAGGGGAAGGTGTCTGCTAATAAAGGTATCTATATGCTTTTATTCTTATCAACATAAGTATTATATAAAATGAGTAGTATATTCAATAAGATAATTGTAATATATTTTTCTGTAGGTGAAATTGGCGATGCTACTCCTTTTAACGATGCTGTAAATGTACAGAAAATTTCTACACTTTTACAAGAATATGGTTATCAACTGAGAGGAAATGAAGTCATGTATAATGGTCACACTGGCCGCAAGATAAATGCTCAAGTCTTTTTAGGGCCAACTTATTATCAACGTTTGAAACATATGGTGGATGATAAAATTCATAGTAGAGCTCGGGGACCTGTACAAATTTTAGTTAGACAGCCTATGGAAGGAAGAGCAAGGTAAATTATACATACTTCTTTTGTTCTTCATATTTATTTATTCATATTAATATTCATATGTTGATATGTAATGTTCAGAGATGGAGGTTTACGATTTGGTGAAATGGAACGTGATTGTCAAATTTCCCATGGAGCTGCACAGTTTCTAAGAGAACGTTTATTCGAAGTATCAGATCCATATCGGATACATATATGTAACTTTTGTGGTTTAATCGCAATAGCCAATTTGAGGAATAATACATTTGAATGTAAAGGATGTAAAAACAAAACACAAATTTCTCAAATTAGGCTACCATATGCGGCAAAATTACTTTTCCAAGAACTTATGGCTATGAATATTGCTCCTCGATTAATGGTCTCATAAACATTGACATACCTAATGTTTTCATGGTATTAGACAATGGGAGCGTGCGAAATCTTCAAATACCAATTCAGAATGGGTCGGAAAAATTCGGGCAGACTCGGGTAGACTCGGGCAAATAGACAAATTGGAATCGAATTGGATTGTCAATAAACAGACGCTTCCGTCTTCTCTTAATAGTTTGATCTCTAATTCTCGAACTGATCGTACTTGAATTTTTCTGATCCACTCTGAAGATTTAGTTGCTGAATCTTGCACACCCCTATTAACTATTAACATCATAATCAAGATGTAATAATATACGATATACTTGAATTTCAAACTATTTCTAACAAATATCAAATGTACCTTTTATTGTCAGTAGTTTTGCATATTTTGCTAAAATATTTAAGATTATATTATGTTTAGGATATCAATATGTGGGCTTAATATAAACTTTAATAAATAAAACTAATATTGTTTATATCACATATCACAATGAATCGTAACAGATATGATTTAGTCATTATATTGTTTTACTACTTACTTTTTCTACCCATTTATTCCAATATAGTTATTTTATTATTATTATTATTATTATCATCATCATCATCATTCATTGCTGTTACTAAGTAAAATGTGTTATGTAACGAAGATAACTTTAAAAATATAATCATGTATTAAAATATTATTTTTATATTTAAATTGACTGTATAAGACATACATCTAAAATACAAAATCGTGCTCTGCATACTGGACAAGTACATTTAGAAGATAACCATGTTTCAGGTGCATTTTCATCTTGTCTTGATGCAAACCTATAATAAATATTTTTAATAATATACCTACATTAAACAAATATATATATATATATATATATATATACTATATATATATATATATTACATACTAACCATTTTGCCATACAGTCTATGCACCACATTGGACGACAGTAACATACCATACAATCTTCAGGATTTCCACTTCCTATACCACTACTACATTGTTTATGTAATTTTACATTTGATAAAGCTTGCATACATCCTATACATTGACTTAATTCCTTCAAACATTTTTATATTATAATTAGGTTTTGTTTATTCAAATAAAATATTGAATTTGTGAAAAAATAAATAAAATACACATACCTCTGTATATCTATAATGTGGATTTTCCTGTACATGTTCTTTAAAATTATCAATGAATTTATCAAGTAAAGTTTTATGAAATGTAATGTTTTGTAATATTGTGATGGGACGAGAGACTTTGTCTTGCAGATTTTTAAAATCAAATACATTTAATCGTATGTCAAAAGGCTGTGAGCCTGTTCTAGTAGGTTTTACCTACATATCAATGGAACTTCAATTAATGAGAGGTAAAGTTTTAATAGAAAATAAAAAATTTCTAGGAAAAAGACTAATTTAGAATAACAAAATATACCTCGATATTAATAAACTGAACTTCTCCTCTTGTCACAGGTGACATTTCATGAGTGTCACTTCTGTTAACTATTAAAGCTGTATCACTCTGATGGGCAACCATTATTGTATAAGGTAGAACTTTAATTATCCAATTATCAGTAGCTATTACGCATGTTATACTATTTGTAGTAAGTATTATCTTATCTATTCTAAAATAAAATATTAATAATTGAATCATCTTCAGGAATAATATATTACAAGAATAATCTTCTCAGTTTAATATATAACCTTTGATATTCTACATTAATATCAGAAGCTACTGTAGTCCATGGTATACTGTTATTATTGTTATTGCTGTTACAGTAAACTGCAAGATTTTTTGCTATAGGATGTTTGCTCCAATTATTCATTGACCATATTAAAATTTTAGATAAAGTATGTAGCGGTATCAATATAGAACAAGTAACAAATATTGACCATAAATTGACATGACTTAATAATACATTGACAGCGTCTATGTGTCCAAACAGAACTAAACCAAACACGTAACCTAATTAAAAGGAAAACTTATTTTAACAAATAGTGCAACATTTAGAATAAGAGAAAAATAAATATATTTACCAAACGGGAGCATAGAATATATAAGTAACGTAATGACACTTTTTCTTATGTGATATTGTACGAAAAATTCATTTTCACTGCCTAACAAATTCGAAAATATATCTTTTATAGTTAGACCGGCTGACACAAATTCTGTAGGTGGATATATAATACATCCTGACATTAAAATATAAAACAAAGTATAAAACAAAAAGGCAGACATTTTTTACAAAATATGTTTCCAATTGTATATTTTCACCTTTTTGCTTGATGTTTGCAGACTTTTACATATATATATTTGATATTTAATGTTTAAATACTTTACTTTATCAACAATATTTAAAGAGCAATTATAGGTTAGATTCAACTATTATGACGAATCCTTATGAAAATTATTATTTTCCAAAACAACTTAAATCTTTATGAATATTTGTTATTACATAAAAATTACTGCGATATTTTACATATCTTCCTTATAATCTACATCTTAAAAGTGATCTTTTAAAGCTTTATTATAACAAATAAAACAAAAATAATTTTTTCTTAAAATATATATGTAATATGTGAAAATCAGCCTATAATTAGTACTAGATACAGATATGCATGTATATAGCCAATAGTTTATGACTATGACAATTCGTAGGTTGTCTTTTATTGTTATGAGAAGTGTGTACAAGTATCCGTAAGCTTGTGCTCTCATAATTATGTTTACAGTTATTAAATAATAGTAATATATGGCATATAACATTAAAACAATATGATAAATAAAATTTCTTTCATAGTCGTAAGTATTTAACGTTTATGTATAAATTCACTGTTTATATTTACATAAAATTATTCTATTGTGTTTTCATTTTTATATTAAAATATTGTAAATTATGAATGAAAATTATATATTCGGTTTTACAAAAGTTTTGCTTGAAATTTTGAATTTTGTTCAAATATATAATAATTGTATTAATGTTTTATATATTTTCAATGTTTATACTTAAAATACTTGCTTTTATAAATAATTTGTAAACGTTAATTTGTTAAGTTATTAATTTCAATTTTCTTATTAATTAAAATCGATATTCTTTAGGTAAAAATCTACCTTTTTTAAAATGAGAGCTATTTTATTATTTTTAATTTTAATTCAAACAAGAGGAGAAACAATCCAGACATGTCCAAAGTATTGCACATGTAAACTTGGTGCACAAGCAGAATGGCTACGTATTAAATGTAGTAATGAATTACAGAACATTAGGGATATTAATCTTGATAGTGTCAGCGTGGAATTAGTTCAATTGTAAGATTATACTACTAATTATGTTATTATCAATTATTTTATAGTACACAAAGTAATACTTAATTTTAGTTGTAATATTTCTATTATATTTAATATATTTCAGAGATTTGAGCAAGAATGATATTTATGCTATTGAAGCTAATATATTTAAGAATCTGACAAATTTGAAACGTTTGAACTTATCGCAAAATGATATAACTTTTATTAGTGAAGATTCTTTTAATGGTCTTGGAAATTTAGAGAGACTGTAAGAATATTAATATGTTTGTTATTATTATTATGAATCATATATTATTTATTATTGAATATATTAATGCTACAAATATATTGAATTTTTATTCAGGGATTTAAGTAAAAATCAAATTTCAACTATAGATGCTCATACATTTAGCAAGTTGTCAAATTTGAAAAGGCTGTAAGTCTACAGATTGTGTAAAATATATTGATGTATATTTTTATGTATATTCTTTTATCTTACATATTATTTACTTGATTATTAGTGATTTGTCTGGCAACAACATAAGTGTGGTGAAACCATCATTATTTCATAATTTACTGGCTTTAGAGCGCTTGTAAGTGAGTCTCTAGTTTCAATTTTTATTTACTTTCTTTATATTTGTTTTACTAGTTATAAGTATGTGTGTGTATATATATATACATATAATTATACTCATAAGTATTTAAAAAAAAAAAACACTGATTTATAAAAATATATTATAGGAAATTAAACGAAAATAAATTAACAACTTTAATGGAGGGTACTTTTTACAGTCTGAAATCTTTAAAACAGTTGTAAGTAAGTTAAATATATTACATGAATTCATATAAATTGAACAAAGTTATTCAAATTTTAATTTATGTTTCAGAGATTTATCTAACAATCCATGGAGATGTGACTGTGAATTATACTGGTTTAGTAATTGGATTCATAACAGTTCCATTAAATTAAAGTAATATATTTTTTAAATACAAAAATATAGATATAGTAATTATACAAGGTATAATGTGTATCATAGTGTGTAATAAGCTTTTGAAATATTTCAGTCCTGCCCCAAAATGTGTATCACCTGTAAATATTAAAGGTGAGTTTGTGAAAAAATTGAAGTATTCAGAAAATATTCAATGTCAGTGGTTACCTCCTACAATTGAACTTCGGCCAGTTCATAATCAAGTAGTATTTGCTGGAGATTCTATAACTTTAAAATGCAGAGCACCTAGTATAACAGAAGATAGAAATGCAAGACTAAGTTGGTTATGGTATCCTAATACTACTTCTGAAACAGTAGATTTAAATACATTTCTAGATCCGCAAAAAAGTTTATCTAATATTAAAGTGGATAACAGATATCTTGCAGATAGTGGCATTGTGGACAGGTATTTTAGCACTTAATACATGTAGTGTAAATTAAAGCATTTATCTATATGCATAGTAAAATTATAATTTTTATAGCTCACTTAGTATTGTTCCTATTAAAGAAGAACACAATGGCCAATGGAACTGTTTGTTAGTTTCTGTAAATGGTAATAGAACAAAAGCAATCAGTGTAATAGTTATCTCTGAAGAAACTCGTTACTGTCCTCTATCAGGTAAAATAAAATGTATACTTCAAATTTTAATATAAATCTAATAAATTATTATGTTACAGTAACTAAAAATAATAAAGGTATTTATACATGGCCAAAAACTATAGTAGGATGGAGGGCAGAATTACCATGCGAAGGCAACCACTTATCTGGTTTAATGCAAATGCCTTTAAAAGCTTCTTATCAATGTAATATTACAGGATATTGGGAGAATTTAAACACAGAATTATGTCCTTACATATCACATATAACAAAAAGTTTAGAACAATTTTCTAAAGTTAATCTTTCACTTACAAGGATCAGTTTATTAGAAAGTGCGAAAAAATTCAAAAATTATACAGGAAATACCATAAAAATAAGCGATCCTATTGAAGTAGATTTCATAACTCAAACTATAGAAAATTACTTAAATTTTGTAACTGAAGAAAAAGAACTTGGTTCTATGTTAATTGATGTCATTAGTACTCTGATTAATGTACCAAAGAATATTCTAAAAAAGGCTGAAATTTCTTTTAAATCTTGCACGCGACTAATAAAAGCTGTAGAAAAGATTATACAGTTTACTCCATCTATACAATTTTACAAGAAAAATATGGCACTAGAAGAATTCAGAGTGAAACGTGATAGTTTTACAGGATTAATATGTACATGGTATTCCAATAATAATCCAGAAATACGATTTTTACAATGTACAACAAACAATAGAACATCCCCGATTAATATAAAAGATAGAATAATTGAAGCATCAATACACCTACCTGCATCTCTATTACAATATTCAAAAGAAGTTGCCGCTCATCAGTTAATGATTTCTGTATATAGTAATAGTAGATTGTTTCCTAAAATAATTAACAATGATAATATGGATATTCCATCTTGTGTTATTGGAAGCAAGTTATGTATGTAATTAAAACTAACGTCAGAAATATTTATTTAAAACGCAGAAATAATATAATAATATGAATCTTTTTCAGATGGAATGTCAATGCAAAATTTAACTGAGCCTGTATACATTATGTTAAAGGCACCTTTATACTACTACGCTGGAAAGAAATTATTACCCGTAGTTTGGGATGAAACATTAAATAAATCAGGAGGCTGGACAAGTGATGGTTGCTATTTAAGAAATGTATTAAACAACTTAATAGTATTTCATTGCAATAGATTGGGATATTATGGCCTTTTACAAGATACTTCTACATTTGATTACAATGGTAACAGGTACGTATTTAATAAATTTTTATATTTATGAATTAATTTGTAATACTTCTGTTTTCAGCATAAGCGGCGCAAAATTTAGGTATTCAAATCCAGCAATATATATTGGAAGTATTGCAACAGTAATATGTTTAGTTATTATGTCTGTTACATACATTATCTGTTACACATCAATTGCTATGCCTAAAAAAGCAAAACATTGTGTTATTAATACTTGGTTTGCTATGGCATTATTATCATTTTTTTATAGTATTGGTATTTACCAAACAGAAAACATACCAATTTGTCAAGGTGTTGGTCTTATTCTGCATTACTTGTCTTTATGTTGTTTATTATGGATGGCAGTATTTGCAAGGTATATAATTATTCTTTACATTTTATAAAAACTATACAATGAACAAATATTAGAAGGTTAATTTGTTTACAGCAATATGTATAAAAAATTATCTAAATCAGATCTCGAAGATATTCCAGATAATGAACTTCAAGATCCACCAATACCAAAACCATTATTAGGACTGTATCTAGTTGGCTGGGGTATAGCTATGATTATTTGTGGTATATCTGGCGCAATAAATTTACGAGAATACGCTGGATATTCATATTGTTTTCTCACAACTGCTCCTGCTCTTGTTGCACTGTTTGTTCCAGCTGGATTTCTAATTGTATATTTATCTATTTTTCATTTACTCATTAAATGTTCAATTCAAAATGTTGATATGAATGCTCAGTTGTCTGAAGGTACACAAGCAACAGAAAATATGGATTTAGAATTATTGGAACCAAATACAAATCTTTCTGTAGGCAGAAATAGTGCACGCAGTGCACAGACTGTTTTATCTGATATTGACGACTCAGAACACTCTCAAATAACTCAACTGAAGGGTCAAATTATTATTTTAATTTTATATTTAATATCATGGATTACTGCAGCAGCAGCTATAACAAAGCCATTAAGTGCGTACATTTCGTTTGATGAAACTATATTTGCTACTTTATATTCCCTTTTTTCTAGTTCACTTGGAATTTTCATCCTCTTTTTTTATGGGATTGCACGAAATGATGTTAGATCACAATGGTTAAAAATGGGTTGTTGGTTTCAAAAACGAAAGAATCAATGTTGTCGAACAAGAAGTATCTCTGATGCAAATCCTGTAATAGCAACGCAATCATTAGTACAAAATTTGGTACCTCCAATGTCTAATTCTCAGGCTACTCAAGTTACATCTGATTCAAATTCCATTGGTTCATCCAGATACACCAATAGGTCGCAAACTTATAATGCGTTTAAAGTTACAGATATTATAACCAGTCAAGAAGTTTCACCTGTTGGTAGAAAAATGACCAATGTGAACTTAGTTGTATTACATCGACAACAATACAGATCTGACAATTCTGTAACAACATATATTGAACCAACTTGTGTTGAAATGTTTTATAATCCTCATCAAAGTGGAGTTGCTAGAAAATTTTTTAGAAAACAACGTCGTCATACAAAAAATAATAATCTTGGTCCTCGAAAACAAGGTGATGGCGGTGCTATGAGTGATGCTGGTAGTTGTATTTCTGTACCACGATCTACTACAAAATTAGATAATAATATAGACCAAACCATCTTAAGTAGCAGTGCAAAAGTAAATAATACAAATATCCATGTTGAGTTAAATCCAATAAATGACATTAAAAACGTTAATATACTCTCAGATAGTGGTGGTAGTATCTCAGAGGAAAGAAATGTTCCAGTGCGATTTGTTATTGGTCAAGAAGGTCTTTTTGGAAATGTAAGAAAAGTTAATAATAACTGTAGATTGCACGATTCTATAAACACAGTATCAAATTCTGCGAGGAATAATTGCCAAAAAGTAGAATTACTGAGTATAACTTTACATGACTCAGACATGGACATCAAAACTGATGAAGAAAAACATCTGCAAAGTGTTTCACAACAATGTAGTTTAGAATATAGCTCGGAAATAGAATCTATTACTCAGATTACTAGTGAAAAGAGCGACCATAATTTACCAGAAGTTTATGAAACTGTAGATACCATTATGGACCCAAAATTTTTAAAAAAAGACTGTCAANCCCTTACCAGTTTAAAAAAATATGAATATTTGAAATCATTCACAGACTTAGAAAATATTATAAATTCAAATTTATGTGATAAAAGTCGCCTATCTCAAAAATCATTTAGCAAATTAGAATCACCTTTCCCTAAAGTAAATAGTGCAGTTAAAGATAATTTACATAAATTAGTGCAGACAACATATATTACTCCTACGAGAAATACAGAATGTGCCTCTAATATGTGCACTGATGAATTGAGATCTAAACAAAGATTAATCAGTTCTATGATTGATATGACATCGCTTATGCACAGTTCTTGTAATATTGTAAAAAATTTAGATTCAAACAATGAAGTAGAGAACTTAAGTAAACAACAAAATATACAGAATATTGAAACTAGCAAAACACACTTAAATAATCCGAATGCTTATCTACAAATAGTAAAAAAAGAAACAAGTGTTTAATCTAGTTTTGCTTATATAAAACACGTAACATATTTATATCATATAGAAATTTCGTCTAACAGAGTAAAATAATTTTTTAGTAATATTTACATTTTTATAATATTCAAAGAAATACTTATCTTACTCTGCTTTATTAATTTATCTACAAAACATAGTTCCTATACATAAAAATGTTTTACAAAAATGTTTCATCTGTTTCTACATCTCTACTAATCTTTTTACCTATTTTAAATGTCGAATATCTTTCATTCATTTTTACTCGTATATATATATATATGAAACATTTATTAAACTGTTTGTTGAATATGTATTTATTCAGAGAAAATTGTACATAATTAATACAAACAACCCCATATTTTTGTGAATTTTAAAATACTCTTTTTTTTTTTTGCTTTGTATATACATTGTTCTGTAAAAAGAGTGATCAAGAATTACATAACTGAAATCATTACATCTATTGACATCTGCTTTCTTCATATATCATTTAGATTTAAAGAATATTTTGTATTTAATTTAATTGAATTTCTACCAATGATTTTTGTATAATAAATTTTCATTATTATTTTCATGATTACATATGTAATTTATAAAATATGCTCTAAGACTGAATATTTTACTAAATAAATTTGAGAATACATCAAATTTGTCATCATTTGTCTTTTTATATATCTAAAATAATTTGCGAAGATCAATATTATTATATTTAAGGTATACAATGTTTAATGTAATATTAGAAGTATAATGCGTGCACATATAAGCACCTAAACTGTATACAATTATAATGTATAAGAATATTACTTTCATATAAAGTATATCAAAATAGTAGGTACAGTTTTTATACATAATTTATAGTTTATACAGTATTTAATTCCTTAAATATAAAGTTTACATCTGTAACCCTTTTCTTATACTTGAAAATAAATTTAAATGGTTTAAAAATATGATCTTATTCAATATTTTAATTTGCATTTTTTTCATTAACATTCCACTTGTACATAAACAAAATAGGAAAAAGATAATTAACTGCATCAGTCAAAATTATTGCTATAAATTACAGTTTTAAGTTAAAAAATGATAATTTCATTAAAGGATGTTATTTATATTAGTTCAACCATTCTTTAGGGTTTCTCAATACATCAACAAGTTCTGCTTCTTTTGAATCAGGTTTTGGTTCATGCATATATTGCCAGTTTGCAGACAAAGGCAAAGACATTAATATACTTTCATATCTTGCACCAGGTGTATATAAACCAAATTTTGTACCACGATCGTATATTAAGTTAAATTCAACATATCTTCCTCTACGTAATAATTGCCATTGTCTTTCACTATATCCATATCCATCATTTTTATGTTTGTCAACTAATGGAATGTAAGAAGGAATAACAGCTTCTGCACAAGATTTTACGAATTGAAATGCTTCTTCTTGGCTAGGAGTATCAATGTCATCAAAAAAGATACCACCTACTCCTCTACGTTCTCCTCTATGTCTAATAAAAAAATAATCATCGCACCATTTTTTATATTTTGAATAATATGAAGGATCATGTTGATCACATGCAGTTTTTAAAGTACTATGAAAATGTTTTACATCATCTTCATTTAAGTAATAAGGTGTAAGATCTGTGCCACCTCCAAACCACCACTGAATTGAACCATCTGAATTTTCTACTTCAAAGTAACGATAGTTGAAATGTATTGTTGGAACCATGGGATTTCGAGGATGAATTACAGCACTTACACCAGCTGCAAAGAATGGTACAGATTCCTCTCCCATTTTTTTTCCACGTGCTCTCATTTGTTGTACTGCACCTGGTGGTAACATACCAGTAACAACAGATACATTTACCCCAGCTTTTTCAAAAACAACTCCATCTTGCAAAACACAAGTAATTCCTCCACCACCTTCCTTCCTAATCCATCTGTCAACTTTAAAAGAATGGCCTGGTTCTTCTAAGGATTCCAAAGCTTTACAAAAGTCTGCTTGAGTTTTCATCACTAACAATTCCATTTTTGTTTTCATATCATTTTTCTTCTTTAATTTCTTTATATCAGTAATAGGTTGTGCCATAAATTTTGTAATATCCAATTCATTTTGTGCTGCGAATATTGTGATTCCTGAAGTACTATAAACCAAAATACTTGTGAATATACCAAAACCAACGTACTTGATGTTTTTGACTTTATATTGGATTGTATAATGTTTATGAAAAAAGTGACGTAAAGAAATCCAATTTTTTAGTAATGTTCGTGGAATCATGGTTATCTGTAATTAGTAAATTAAATTATTTTTAGTTGCATGTTAACAAATTAGCAACTGAGAAAGTTAAGTTATGCTTTTTATTGAAAAATATATCATTTGGAAAATATTAAAATAAACTGTGGAAATTTAACAATACAGTAAATAAAAGAATTTATTTTCCGTTTTATTTTAAACAAATTTGACATTATTATAAATGATGAATATTAAATATCGGATTTTAATAATTTATTATTAATCATAAATGAAGTAAAAGATTAAATCATAAAGTATTATAAAATAGTGTAATAATATCACTACTTATAGTTTTTCAGGCTTGAAGAATAACAAGTGTGTCTCTTATCGAATTGCAAAACAGCAAACATATAATTATGTTGTGTAAAAACAGGAAATAAATTATTTTTTGAATAATGTTATAAATGTTGATAATAACGTAATCATCTATACAGCAAGGTGTCTTAATATAATTTTCAAACGTAATAAGTATTTATAAATAGCATATGCACGAGAAAAGAGAAATGTGTATCATAGGTTAATTACCGACATAGGGGTATACTGGTGAATACTTGATGCATATATGTATTTTATAATTAATATTATTTTACTTTTAAAATGTGGTTCAAGAAACAATTTAGTCGATTTCTTAAATATCCTCAATTTTATACAAGGATTTTGGTATGTTATTATTTCTGTTTACATATGTATATAATGTAAAAAGTATTTGGTTTATTTTTCTTTCTAGTTGCATATCAAATTATATGACTAACATATTCCTTACAGTATAGAAAACTGTCAACACAACATAATGTAGACACAATACCACATATTCCAGAACCTGAATATAATATTGATTTTCTATGTAATCCATGTAATCGAGATATTATTTTTAATAATATAACAGCAAGGAAAAGTATTGGAGATATTGATAAAATTCTCGAGCTTTCAAAAAATCCAGAGTTAAAGAAGTCTCTTCTGCATGAGTTAAATAAAATACCAAATCAAACAGATCCAAGAGTATTATCTTATGGCAAAGAACCACAAATTTTAAAAGAATGCGGGCATGATCCAGAATTTGATTTTGAACCACAAGAATTTTCAACATTAGTTACAAATTTAAAGGCATTAAAAAGTAAAACCTTAGGGCCCTTAATAGGAACACGAGGTTACTTATTCTTAGGAGATCTAGCAGAATTAGAAGAAGCATTAGTTCATTTTACAGTCGGAAAATTAATGAAACATGGTTTTAAACTCGTTTCTGTACCCGATATCATCCCTACTGAAGTTATAGAAAGATGTGGATTGATAGTAGATAATGGAAGACACCTTGTATATAATTTAAGTCCTTTTTATGGAGGAGACTATAGTTTATCTGGAACAGCAGAAATGTCCTTAGCTTATAAAGTAATGAATACTGTATTTAGTTCAGAAGATTTACCACTAAAAATGGCTGCTGTAAGCAGGTGTTTTAGAGCTGAAATATCTAATCTTATGCATGAGAGAAGTATATACAGGTAAAAAAATCATATTACGTATATTTTTAAATATATGTTATTAATATAATACTTTATCTAACAACTGTTTCAATATTGACAGTATAACAGTTACATAAATATTATTTCTAATATATAATTTTATCTATTCATATAAGGGTTCATCAATTTACAAAAGTTGAAATGTTTGTATGTTCAAAACATGAAGAGTCAAAAAATCAGTTTCAAGAACTTTTGGATATTCAAGAAGATTTATTTTCTTCATTAAATTTATATTTTCGAATAATTGATATGCCAGCTCATGATTTAGGGTCTCCAGCATATAGGTATACAGTAGTATAATATTACATTACATATTGAACTATTTAGATTAAAAATTTCTTAATGTCACGTTATAAATTTATATATTTAGAAAAGTAGATATGGAAGGATGGATGCCTGGAAGAAAATTATATGGAGAATTATCTAGTTGTAGTAATTGTACAGATTATCAGTCACGACGACTTCGTATAAAATATAAGACAAAAAAGGGAGAAGTTTTACATGTTCATACTTTAAATGGAACTGCATGTGCTGTACCTCGCATGTTGATAGCACTCTGTGAAACACATCAAACAAAACATGCGCGTATTCAAATCCCTGAAATTTTAATACCTTATATGGCAGGAAAGACACTTATTAAAAAACAACCAATTGCTAACATGAAACTCCATAAATACAAATCACAAATCTAATATGTAACTGTAACTGTACATGCAATGAACATTTAATCTTCTCTGAAAACAGTTAAAAACAAGTAATAATTACTTTTATATTATTTTTGCTATTCATGAATGTAAAAGTATATATATATATATATATATATAGGAATATCTACTTGCAATTTACATTAAAATAAATTATTTATTTATCAATGTATATAGAATTTTATCGTGCGTAAACCTAAATGCAATAAATAATAATAATTTATAGAATTTTCATATTTATAATATACAAAAATAAAATTTTTAAATAAATTATTTCCAATTATATATATTTGAAAACTATTTGTTTATATAAATTAATCAATATTATAGGAAATTAAATAGGACTCATAAAAAATTCAAATATTAAACACCACCTGACAATATATTTTCTA
Organism: Bombus confusus; assembly: GCA_014737475.1. Classification (NCBI taxonomy): domain Eukaryota; kingdom Metazoa; phylum Arthropoda; class Insecta; order Hymenoptera; family Apidae; genus Bombus; species Bombus confusus. The sequence goes on from JACXIV010000009.1 coordinate 2,212,938, forward strand.
GAAACTAATACAATATTATCATACAAAGAATGTGGGTTTGAAAATTATACATACACAGGGATAAAGATCTTTTCTTCATTAACTTGTTATTCTGTATATATTTTGCAGCGGTGTTATAAAAATGTAACACAAAATATTTTTTCTTAAAGTAATACAATTTAAAGACACTGTAAATTTTACAATTTATCTCCCTCGCTAATCAGATGGTAATGTAATGTTTTTTATTCGTTAACGATTAAAAAATTGTATGTATTTCTGTCTTGATATAGCGTATCTCAGAATGATACAAACTTTATTTTCTCAAAATTTCCATTTATTAATACAGTCCAATTGCAGTTCATATTTTGATCCATTTCAAAAATTTTGGATGTAATCCAAATATATTATTTTTTGATAATGAAGCTTATATTATTCTGAAATATAAAAATAATATAAAGTTAAAAACAAAGCTGTAAAATCTTGATTAAACATACTTTTGTATTTTTAATCTTCTTCTTCTCCTGATTCAGATTCTTCTTCTGCATTCTGTAACCATTCCACGAATTTTTTCATTTGATCTAAGAACATCATTTTTCCTTTAACAGAATGGCCTTCCTTATACCACTTCAAAATCACTTCTTCTGATATTACATCCGCTAAAATAAAATATGTTAAACAGAAAATGAACACAAACAGAGAAATTACTAATAAATGCATGTGTCAGCATTATAAACATACTTTTATAAAATAGTAAAACAATTTTCTGGAAGACTTTCATAAAGTTCATATTCTCATAACAAAATTCCTGGACTTTGAGAAGAAGTGCAAGCTCAGATCTGGCAGTGGTTGTAAAAACATCAAACAGTGGAGTATATACTTTTAAGTGCTTCAGTGCTTGATCAGCCACTAATTCTTCTTTTTTATTCCATTCAGCTTGACCCATTACTACAACCCAAATCTACAAACAATTGTTAACAATTTTATTTAATTTTAATGTAATATAATTAATTGTAATATAATATAATAATATCATAAAACTATAATTACAAGGCCAATAACTTCATGCTCAGGAATACCACTCTTCTGTGCCATTTCTTTGAGATCAAGTATAATGTCTTTCAAAGGACGATTATCAGCCAAATCATCCAATAACAATTGTTGCAAGTCCCGTTTTGCTTCTTGACTTGCTTGAGCTTTATGTAATTTTACAATGTCTGCAAGACCAACAGCTTCAAATACAGATCGAAAATATTCTTCAGTTCGTTTATTAGGCGGTACAAATTCCATTAACCTGTTGATCAGTATTTAAAAAAAAAAAAAAGGAAAAAAATAACGAGAATAAAACAAAAAACCTGATATAGATATAACAATGAACTTTATAAAGTTTGGAATTTTTCATACCTTCCTTCAATATTTCCTTTTTTCAAAGCAGTCATTAAACTGGATAGACCTTTTTCCTGCCTCCAAGTGACAAAAACTTCTAATAAAAAGTCTAATGCTAAGTTGTCTTTAACCAGATGTTCATTAATTAAAACTGATAAAACAGTAGGTGGAACAGAACCATTGGATATCCACAGAGCTGTCATTCTAGCTAATTTTATCCTTTCCTTAGGAGTAAAGCCTTTCATAAAAACCAATACCTTTTTCATTTCCTCCTCAAACATTTTTTCCAAGTATTTATAACGTCTCATAAGTTTAATGAAAACCTATAAATAAGGTTATTTTCAAAGCCATTGTTAAAGGACATATCATGACAATTTAAATATACATAGAACAGGATACATCACTTGTTCAAAATTTCGCATAGATTCCATATCTTCTGGTTGTTCAAAAACACAAGCAGTGGTTTTTACTGGTTTATCACCATCTTGAGCAATAGAACCGCCTGGAACTAAAAGTCCGCCAGCTATTAAGATGTCAAACAGGTCCTCTCCATATCTGCGGTAATCTAATTTAGAGCCAGCTGCGTCCAAGTACTTTGAAATTGCATCTAAGTCGTTACCAGCCTTTTCCAAACCAAGTAAAATCGCATCTCGAAATCCCATAGGGTCATATTTTTCTTTTTCATCTAAAAAAATGCTTCGTTATAATTTTCATCAAATATATTATCTAAGAAATCTTATATTTTCTGATGCATACCTCTTTTTCTGGTCTTTATGCGTTGACCTGATAATATTGGTTTTTCTATTTTTTGACTCATACAATACCTTTCTGAAATGGTAGAAATTTCAATAAATATGCTTCAAAATTTTTCGACTTTTCATAATTGAAGAAAATATATTTATAACATATACATATACGTATATAATATGTACCTATATATGCATATACATATATAGAATTGTTTGCCTTATGTTATGTATTACTATTGACAAATTTTAAAAATCTTTTGACCTTCTATTTGTATATTAAGACAAAAATTTAATAAGATTAAAAAGGAAACTACAATGAGACCATAATGAGGTGGCATTTGACTTTAAATCTGTTGGCACTTCTTTGACAAATGGCGACTTTCATTAAATATATTCTACTACGTCAAAAATTCCTACTTATACATTACTTTATAATAAAGATTAATAGCATTAAAATATACGTAAAGAATTCTACTTTTCAATTAGTTTATTACTCCTAAGGTTAAGGTCATGGGATGGAACCACGATGGCTGAAATTTATAAAAAAATTGAACCTTTTACAGAGATCAGGTTATATTAAAAGCGAACGAATATTGTTTGAATTTTAATGACTTTTACTTCTTGACTTACTTAGATGCACGTACAATTGTAGAACTACCCCTTTTCAGGCGTATAAGGACAATACGAAATATCTCAAAGAGGATTTTGAGCACTTGAGATCAGCGAAACCGAAGAGAATCAACTTGAAGAGAAGCCACAATTGACAGGGAAAAGATAGGATACTCGAATTTACATTTCGTAATGCGTTTTTAACGCCATCTAAACTGTTCAAAATATAATACTGAAAATAGAATTTGTAACGACATCTAGTAAGAAAGAATATATAACAACTATTTTTAGAAATAATATATTTATTAAAGAAAGCGATATGATATCTAGATATATGTACATATGTGCAGAGGTGAGTAGATCTGATACGTGGGTATGTGTCATTTCTCTAACATTCGTCTTGATATTTAGAGTAGAACAGAGCATGGTCGTATTAGGTCGTATATATATAAAGATCTTGATCTGACATTATGTAGTAGGGGTAAGTCTAGATATGAGGACGAAAAGTCTCTTATATTGTTCACCACAGGGCGCTGATGTCAAGTAGTAAAAACAATCTCAAAGTGACACTAGGTAACATATGGTGAAAGTACATAAGTGAATTTTTTTATAATTTTATAATGTTTTAGAAGTAAATTTCGTAACTAATTTTGTAAGTAAACTTTCAATATAATTCTATAGTAATATTTCAATACATTGTGATCCTGTGCTGTACCGAATTGTAAATGGAATAAATGTAAACGTAGACAAATTTTATGGTAAGTGCTCGAATAGCGATTTATCATAATAATAGATAATTTTCTGAGTGACTATATTTATAAAAATTTACCGATACCACTACAATGAATTTTGGTTATAGTTGTGCGTTTGTGGCAACATATGTATTAGTATTGGTTGTCGTTTTTCTTCTATTTATAAACGAGGGTTGGGCAAGCTTAGAAGCCCAATGCATAACTGCATATGCCACAAAAATGTATAATTTTACTTTTAGTTTTAGTTTATTGTTCACCATAGCTGACAGTCTTTTGACGATCTAAGAAAGGAGTTGTTTTGAAGACCTAGAAAGTGGAAACGACTCTATTTCTGAAAACCGAGATCTTTGGTCAGATGAACTTAGAACAGGACAACAAGAATAAAAGTGAAAGAGGGACTGAGAGTTGAAATGTTCAGCAACACAAAGGCTTGCGACAAGTTGAGACTCTTAACTCAAAAATCAAACTTTCTTGTCTTTGATTTGTGATGAATGAAATTTTTAATAACGTTTGTTATATTTTCTTGATTAAAATTACACCAAATGTGATACGATTTAGAGCGTATTTGCTTACTTTATAAATAATAATTAAATACATATCAATAAGTAAATTTAATTCAAACTATATCGTGTTTGTTTTCATTTTATTCAGAAAGATCTCAAAAATATATTAGCAAAAGATTAATTTAAAAAAAGTCAAAAATGAAAAAATTTCACTTTTGAATTAGTATCCACGTACAGAGACTACCGACCCCTCGATCGAAGGAAAATGAGATGGCGCGGCGTGTTCTCGGTTGTAGCCAGGGGTGAAGACTATCGCACCCGGTTGTCAGTACAGAACGAGGCATGAACAGGATAGACAGGACATGAGAGGTCAAACGGATCGTCGAGAGTTCTACTCGAGGAGCTATGGCATTATTATTATTATTACAGATCACGGACAAGTTTTACTTGCCTGCACGAGTCGATTGGGTCAATATATATTCTAATCCTCCATAAATTAAAATCCACAGAATTAATAAGTTTTACTCAATAATAAAAATAAAATGGATAAAAATCGTGGATTACAAAAGTTACATAGTCATGACATCAAATCATGTTTGTAGTTAGTTTATACCTCTTTTTTTATCATCTTTATGAATGAAAACACATGCTAAACAGATACACTCAGAAATATTATTCGCAACCTATCAACTACTGAAATTACTATTGAAGTGAAATTTAGGTTTTATTATAACAAAAATACTATCACGAGGAAAATGAATTTAATGTTAAACCTAAAAAGCTGTTATATATAGAGAATATATTAAAATTATTGCATCATTCCACTTATCCATTATCATTTGAAAGGAAAGATTTTCTTCTCTTTTCTAAAAAGAGATATAATAAACAATTGATTTTCCTTTCTACGGCAACTAAGTTTAATTATTACGGGATTTTGTTATTCCCATACTTGTCTACCTCGGAAAGAAAAGTATTAACTTTTCCGTAGAACCGTACAATGAAATAGGCTCTTATAGCGTGGAACCACAGCGAGTATACCTCGTTTGTGATTGAACTAAATACGTTCTTGTATGCTAGCGTGGAACTAAACAGAGCAGATCTCTAACTTTATAGGTTCTTGCATATGCTAACGTGGAACACCTTCAGCATTTGACCGCATGGTGCAGCACCTGCACTGTGGAACAACTAGAACAATGGGCATGAACAATCTTATTTGTTCTCTGATCTTAACTGTGTTAAGTAAAATCTGTGCAAGTGTAGAGTGCCATTGCTACTGCAACTATTCTGACATTCCTAAAAATTATCAACTGTTTTCTGATTTGTTAGCCTCTCACTGATTTAGGAGCCGTTTAAGAGTTAAGCGGAGAAGCATTTAGTGAAAGTAATAGACAAAAAATGTTTATTTAGCTTATCTACTAGCTAGTATAAGGTCTTATAGTTGAGGTTACACATTCTTCAAAGTAGTTACATATTTATTTTTACAAAATTTTACGAGTATACAGAAATTTTGACGTATAATAAAACAGCTACTTGTATTTATTAATCTATTAAGTACTCACTTAAATATTTATGTACTATTAATAGAGTGTATTTGAATATAGACTTTATTACATATGTGATGTAGTTACTTATCATTTACTATTATTGCTTTCTACTTTTTATAGTTACTCTTTTACTTTACTATAGTACTTATAAAATTAATATCTTAAATGATCATTTAATATTTTAAACAATGTTTTTTATATAACAAAGTATGTTCAAAGTATTTATTTACCCGATATTTACTACAATCTGCAGGTGCAATGACATAATTAAAACACATATTCACAGTTATTAGTAAGCACTTCATAATTTTGATGAGTGTGCACCTTTTCTTGGTATATCATTGGGTGGCTTCAGTAATGGAAACAAGCACTGACTGATTTTGAATGACATGATGTCATCAATCTTTTTTGGTTCAATATTATTTGTTTCATCTAATGAAATGTATTCATTAAATTCCATTACATTTTCATCTTCTAATTTTACATCTTTTAGTGCAGAAAGTATATGTACTGATAATTTACGTTGAATGTCACTTTGAAATATTTCCTACAAATGACAAAAGTTTAAATTTAATATACTTGTATTAATGTTAGTCTAAGTGATGCAGTCATTATATGCATACTTTATAAAACTTTAGTATTTGTTCCTGTGTTATAGTTTTTAAATATGCAACTTCAATATTTGCTCTATCGAAATTATATTGTTGTGATGTAATTTCACCCCAAAACATGGCAGATAAAGTAGTCATTTGTTTAGGTTTTTCAAGTCTTCGTAATGCTAGTGATTCTTTATGTGCATTAAATTCTTCTTCTGTCATAGATGGTATATATTGCTAAAATAAACTAACTTTAAATTCAAATTATAAAAACAAATATATCTAGTAATATTTAGATTTTAATTACTAACCAACATAGAATTTAAAAACGCATTAATTCTCTGTTCAACATATTTAGGATGTCTGTCACTTTGAACTATAATTCTTAAACCTTGTGCACCACTTGTTCTTCGAACTCCGCTAAACACTATATATCCCAATTGTTCTTTAGTTCTTAACGTAGTAAAACAAGGTTCTGATAAAATCTGTGCTAAAAGTTCTAGAAGCATATTTGATTCTGTTGATTGTAAACCAGTTTGATAATAAACTTGTGTACATGAATTACTATGAACTTTAGTGTTTACTTCAAATAAAAATTGACAACCTAGAAAATATATATAAGAAAAATATTAATTTTTCTTTCTGTCTTTCTACAAATATTGTTTAAAAACTTTTAACATAAAAAGTTAAATGTTACCATCTTCTAGTTTAATTTCACGATATAAAATTAACTGCCTAGATAGAAGTGGTACTATATGGGGAATTGCATTTGATAATTTTGATTCTATTGACTTTGCGGTTTCAATAGCTTCTGACTTTGTTATATTACCATGTATTAAACATTCAACATGTAATTTGTTCAAAAATTGTGGAATGAAGTTTTGTACTCTTTCAACTGTTAAATCTATATACAAATGAAATTATACAAATTATATTAAATATAATTAATAAACCATAAAATTTATAATGAATATTTCTTATCTATTTATTTATCAACCGAATGGCTAATTTTTTTGCATAGACTTACGAGACGCAGCTTTTAGTAATTCACCCTTCATCCACATTTGCTCTGATAATAAAACAGCAAGATAATAAATTGCATGCTGGTATGGCTGTTCAGCTTTATAATTTTTCAAGCCTCTAATATACTAGAATTAAGGTGAAAATTAATAATAATATAGTAATATACATAAAAATTTAAGTAATACATACATTTTCTTTCCAAATGTCAAATCTTTTTGGATTAATTTTAAAATTAATCATTTTATCAATAATTTTATTCAATAACACGTGTTGTTTATCATCGTAACCAATAATTGCCAGCTAAAAAATATATACACTGTATAATATTAAAAATGAAATTTATATATATCATGTACTTATAATAGTTTTTACTTACTGTCATTCCATATTTAGTGTTAGTAAGTTCCCATTTAAGACCAACAATGTCGGCGGCATATGCATATTCATTTAGAGCATCGCGAAATAATAATACAAATACATATGTTAGATTACAACTGAGGGGATCCATATATGCTAGTGGACTGTAAGCAAAATGTAATCATATATAAGTATAAGTTAACGACATCCTTAATATAAATATGAATTAAGTAGACAACACAGTTTACTTATATTTTACCTGACAAAATCAACAAATAAATTAGCTTTGGGTATAAAAAATTCATCATCTTGTTTAAACCACAATCTTATTAGTGGAGTGTCTTCAATAATTACTGGAAATTTGGATATCTAGAGACAATAAAAATGAAATTGTTTTGTTATAATATGCATACATACATATATGTATGTACTTACATATAAAATATACAAATGTTTACTCACAGTACTTTCTGCTGGTTTTATATCAAATTTTTCTGGTATGAACTCATTCTTTGGTGGCAATTGTAAATCCGAATTTAAACCAGCGTTACTCCATTTACTTATTATATTTTGTGGTATCTTTTCTTTTTTAAATTTAACACCATACCATTTTTCAGTTTCGTCAGCTATATTTTCATATAATTTTGCAACTACATGTATTCTAACATTTTCTGGTTTCAAATATTCCATTACCCATGTGATTAAATCTGGTTTCCACGATGGAAAAATATGTTCTGCTATTAAAATATCTTCCATTGGGTAGTCATACAATACTTGTGCTATACCACTGACATAATCACAAGGACAACCTTTTTCCTTGAATCGAAAATTTATATTTGCGATGTCTCTATATTCCTTCAGAATAAAACAGCTATTTTATTAAATGTACTTTTTGTATTCATGATTAACACTTCACCAACGGAATATATAGTGTTCTCTTTATTAGCAAATACTTTATGTCGTTTATTATCTCTTTATATCAGTAACTATTTATTTATTGTTTTCACAAGTTTGCAAATATATATTTTAAAATATAAAAATCACGATAATTAATATTGTAACTCGCGTATGTAATTGGATTTTCCTGCTGCAAACTAAGGTATAGGTACATTAGCTTCTCCGACGGCGAAGTGTTAATATTTAAACCTGTATTACATAATAATTGATTTATGAATAATTACATTGTAAATCCACTCAACTGGCCCATGTTTGTTTAGCATGTTAATATATTGGAATGTTAAGAGAACAATATCATCAATATGTTGAATGCCTTCTTCTGTTAAATCAACAAAAACAGCAAAGAAGCTAAAACCTCTAGCACCTAATCGTTTACCCGATCCAAGCGAATTGCACCATCCTTTTGCTTTCAATAAAGATAAAAGCGATCCTTCCCCTTCATGTCCTAATAGATGTGAAATATAATGTGTAGGCTAAAAAAAATTTAAAAAGTGGACGTATTTTTATTATACAATTAAAAACAATAAATTAATATATTAAGAAATAATATAAATATAGTTATTACCGCTGATTTATAATATTCTCGCAATTCAGGTATAGGAAATATAATATACAAATTCCTAATGTCTTTTATTGGAACAACATACCACTTGTTTTGAAAATGTTGCTTTGAATTAAAAGGATGTTCCGGCCAAGTAGGCATTGTAATATTTTTATTTTTCACTTGAGAAAATAGCTCTACTACCATTTGTTCAAGTTCATCTAAACTCTCTAAATATAGAACAGAATTTATAAGAATAGTTCTTATTTTATAAAAAGAAAAGCATAAATAGATAGTATTTTTTATTCCATATTATATTATATGTTTTAGTAGAGTAAATAATAAATAAAATATTTTATTTACCTTTACCAAATACAGATAATGCCATAATGTTAGAAGAATAAAATTTGTTATGGAATTCAAGTAATTTTTCCCGTACATTTATTCCTTTTTTCTTTGGGATTGTATCTAAAGTTTCTTTATTCCCAGTAGCAAATTTTGTGAAAGGATGACTTGGATCAGCTGATGATTTATCTAATTGATCAAGGCGCCATGTATCATTTGCTAAATTTTTTTTACATTCCATATGGATAGCATTTAATTCTAACTCAGTTAAAGCTTCTGTAAAGAGTGGCGCAATAAAAAATTGTGCAAAACGATCTAATGCACCTTTTAATTTTTCTGCATGTACATCAAAATAATAAAGTGTATGATCCATATAAGTTGATGCATTATAAGTACCACCATTTTGTGCTAAATATTTATTATAATCATTTTTTTCTGGATATTTTTGTGTTCCCAGAAATAACATATGTTCACAAAAATGTGCTAAGCCTGGTAAATCATCTGGTTCACTTAAATAACCTATAAAGATAAATAATATTAAAATAAATATAGCTTAAAACTATAAAGGTAGTAATTATATTATACTAAAAAAATAATAGTATAATTATATATTTGATTTTACCAATATTCACACTCAAAGCAGCGGCACTTTTATCTGTTATGGGATCACTAATGAGAAAAACTCTCATTTTATTAGAAAGCAATAGACCTCGATATTTCCTTTTATCATTTGGTGATTTAATTATATTATTGTATCGTTTTTCTATAAAAGTATGACGAGCCATATTAGATGTAGATACTTTTATACTAGACGATTTACACCTACAAATAAAGAAAAATATTAAACATAATGCAAAACAACTTTTAGTATTACCTGTAAATAACAATTAAGCAAAAATGAATTTTTTTATATTAAACAGATAAGTTAAACATTTATACCTCCCTTTTTTAATTTAATTCAGAGACAAGGGATGTCAATATATGAACAAATTTTTGTTTGGTAATATTAAACCATGTATGAGATTTTATCATTTTTAAATAATGATACCATTATAAACATTAACATGAAGGTCAAGGTTTTTGTCGAGAAAGAGTAACTGTTACATAATTTACTGCTGATATAAAAATATGTAGTGATTTTACTTACAATTTTGTTGTATAATCTTGTTTTACAATTTTTTTTAATAATATCTAACTCTTTTCAATACTCAAGTTCTATAATCCTGTTTTACCCTCGATTAATTAAAAAATAATTTTGTAAATAATTGGGTTCTTGTATGAGTTCCAATGCTATATAATTTTTTAATGATCAATAATATAATGTAAATATTTCATATAAATAAGAATAATATATAAAAAGATAAAATGCACTGTTAGTTTAGGATAAGAGTCAAACAATGTAATACAGAATTATACACTTCACAAGATTAATTTCTTTACATCAAAAATGAATTTTGATATCTTAAAATGCATTACATGTGATTAAGATAACTATGATAATATATATACTTCGAATTTATTGAATAATAACTAATAAATATATTCTTTCCATTGTTTTACAAATTGATAAATTTCATACTATGACCGAATTATATGTACTATGTAATGTTTCATCAAGAATGTACACATACCTGTAAACAAAGAAAGAGTGGGTTGGTATGTAAAAAATACGAAATTTGAACATATACGTTAAAACCATTCTTATTAAAATTATAAGTTACTTCTCAAAAATTAAAATTTATTTAATCTTATTATCATGATTACTGTATAATGTTTTGAAGTAAGTTGCAGTGAATATCTATAGTAAAACATTTATTTCATAAAGGTATAGCGCAAACTATTGTCATTTATAGGAGAATGATATTAATCAATATTGATGAATATATCAATATTTCTTTAATAAAAATCATTTATAACTGATAATAATTTAAATAATTTTAATTTGCAAGTATATAGTATCAAATATATATTCTAAAAATAGAATAGATGTATCAATACTTTTAAAAATAACTTACTAAATAAAAATATCTGAACCGTGGTAAAGATTTCTTACATAAATAAAACTGGATCAAAATTAACGGATCTAAGAAATGACTTAGTTCTTTTTTAGTTTGTTTTAATCTAGTGATAAAAATGGAAAAAATAACTATAACTCAATAGTGGTAGGATTGTATCGTTTGACGACATAACGTTATATGAGATTATGAGATTGTCGTTCTTTATTAATTGAGACTGATTGTGATTACGTAGGAATATCTATTTTCGTGTATATTTTTTTTAAGTATTGTAAAAGATGTCAATTGAAATTGAATCTGCAGAGTAATTATTATGTTATTAATTATGTATAATAAAATTTGAATATTTGTGTTTTTAATACTTATATGTTATTGTTTGATTTTAGTGTAATTCGTTTGATACAACAGTATCTTAAAGAATCAAATCTTGTCAAAACATTACAAACACTGCAGGTATTTATCGTTGTTATACAATATACTCTTTAGCAAATGGATCATATTAATAAATTTTGTTAATAAACGTACAGAATAAAAGTAAAATTGTTTGTTTATAGGAAGAAACAGGTGTATCATTGAATACAGTAGATAGTGTAGATGGTTTCGTAGCAGATATAAATAATGGACATTGGGATACAGTATTAAAAGCAATACAATCATTAAAGTTGCCGGATAAGAAGCTTATTGATTTATACGAACAGGTTTATCTTTAAGCTAAAAAGATTTTTTGTGTTATTTTTGATAAATATCAACTTCATATTTATGATAATACTCCATAGGTTGTTTTAGAATTAATTGAATTAAGAGAATTAGGAGCAGCTCGATCATTATTGAGGCAAACAGATCCTATGATTATGATGAAACAACAAGAACCTGAAAGATATATACATCTAGGTATATTAAATATATTTAACAAAAATTAAATATTGTATTTAAATATAATTTTATTTTGCTTATGTATATTTTTTTAATATTATCATTTTTTTGACACAGAAAATTTACTTGCTCGTTCATATTTTGATCCACGTGAAGCATATCCTGATGGAAGTACAAAAGAAAAACGAAGAGCCTACATAGCTACAGCTCTTGCTGGTGAAGTATCAGTTGTACCATCAAGTAGATTACTTGCATTATTGGGACAAGCATTGAAATGGCAACAACATCAAGGTTTACTTCCACCTGGTACTACAATAGATTTGTTTAGAGGAAAAGCAGCAGTGAGAGATCAAGAAGACGAGAAGTACCCTACTCAACTTTCAAAACAAATTAAGTTTGGTCAAAAATCTCATGTAGAATGTGCACGTTTTTCACCAGATGGTCAGTATTTAGTTACTGGTTCTGTCGATGGATTTATCGAAGTATGGAATTTCACAACTGGTAAAATCAGAAAAGATTTAAAATATCAAGCTCAAGACAATTTTATGATGATGGAGCAAGCTGTATTATCAATGGCTTTTAGTCGTGATAGTGAAATGTTAGCCGGTGGTGGACAGGATGGTAAAATAAAAGTGTGGAGAGTTCAAAGTGGACAATGCTTAAGAAGATTTGAAAAAGCGCATTCAAAGGGTGTTACATGCCTTCAGTTCAGTAGAGATAACAGCCAAATTTTATCTGCATCATTTGATACTACTATAAGGTATATAAAAGCAATAATTATAGTAAAATTTCATTATGATTTAGTATCGTACTTTAATATAGGATACATGGACTCAAATCTGGAAAAACTTTAAAAGAATTTCGAGGGCATGCTTCTTTCGTAAATGAAGTAGTTTTTGCCCCAGATGGACATAATGTAATAAGGTATAACATCTATTTTATTAGTTCTTAATTACTTTTCTTTTATAAAGCAGTTATTAAATATTTTTATCTATATTGATCAGTGCATCATCAGATGGAACTGTAAAAGTTTGGAGTTTAAAAACAACAGAATGTATAGGTACATATAAGTCCTTAGGAGCTGCAGATTTAACTGTTAATAGCATACATGTTCTTCCACGAAATCCAGAGCATTTCGTTGTGTGTAATCGTTCAAACACAGTTGTAATTATGAATATGCAAGGACAAATAGTAAGATCATTCTCCAGTGGAAAACGAGAAGGAGGTGACTTCGTATGTACTGTTGTAAGTCCACGTGGCGAATTTATTTACTGTGTTGGTGAAGATCTTGTGCTTTATTGTTTTTCTACATCATCAGGAAAACTTGAAAGAACACTTAACGTAAGTATTTTTATCCTTAAACTCTAATAACTTATTTTTTTACTGTATTAAGTGACATTACCATTTCCATATTTCAGATACATGAGAAAGATGTTATAGGTTTAACGCATCATCCGCATCAGAATCTTTTATGTTCATATAGCGAAGATGGTCTTTTAAAATTATGGAAACCGTAAGAATGCATATAAATTAAAACATCTTTTTCTAATCCTAATAGCGTTTCATTTTATAATATAGTTCCTGTACATTCTTAATTTTCATCCTTTCATTCTTAATTTTATGAAATACGGATAATATAAAATATGGATATTCATTTTTCTAAGACCAGCTTTAATGTGTAAATTTTATACTATGCTGTAATAAACGCACATTTTGTATATACAATAATTTGTCTTTTATTATTTTTAGCTGTTCCTAGTAAAATATTAAACATTAGTTTATTTAGTATTAGAGAGGAAGTTTCTCTCTGTTAATACGTATCTGACCACTCTGTGTGTGGTCATATTCGAAAAGAATTTTTGGTATTTTTTACGTTGTTAATTAATTTAATAATAAGTATATTTTTATTATATAAATAAATAATATATATACATTTTTGATATTTCACTAAATGTTTGTATGTAATTCAATAATTTCAATATTTGGAAATGTCGCTAAAATATATCGCTAAAAGTGTTTTCACTTAACAAAGCGATCGCAGCGCTCTATGACTAGCGGCCGATTGTAAAGCACACCTTACGACATTAAGAGCTTTACTCCCCCTACGGGAGTTGCTAGACCTGTGTATACGACCGTGGTCAGTCAGAGTTAGAGTACTGTCCTCCGTGGTTTTCTAAGGAAAATCCATGGTTCAGTGATTAGTTGTATGTTGCATCCTTATTCTCTCGTTCTCTTTTTCGCGTCCGACTAAATAGTCGAGATTATTTTCAACGAATCTGTTTTATCAAATCGCCAAGACGAAGCTTAAAATGCCATTGGTAAGTGCATCCACCTTTTGTCTCGGTCTTTCTTACTTTCTTTTACTATTGGTCTGTATGGTACGATGTTTCTTTCGTCACTTTCTTTCATGTTCCATTTGTTTTGAATATCGAACACCGTACGATATCGTTTTTAATCGATTGTCGATAGACTTCAGATTTATTACGAATGATTTTCGATAAAGTGGTTTGGGTGCGGTTTTGTGGTTAGACAAACGAAAATGTGTTCGACATGCGAACCAGAAGTAAAGGTGAGAAGAGTGATAAAAGAGGAAATTTTGAGTTTTAAATTGATTTTGAGGAAGAGTTTAGTAAAATGTTTATTGGGTTTATTTTTTGTAGGGCAATCACGCTGCCCTTACACCCCTGGAGGACATGTCAGCTGGTCGGGGGCAAGCAGGTGGGGGGCCTCCTCCGAATTGTCAGAAAGTTTTTATACAACGTGACTACAGTGAAGGCACTGTGGTTAAGTTCCAAACACAATTTCCCACAGAATTAGAAAGCAGAGTATGTATTTAAAAAAATTCATTTATGTGTTTTATTTATAAAATGTCAACCATTTGAGTTATCTTTTTGGTTATCTCTGTATAATCTTTAAGTTGTGTAATTGTCTGTTTAATTATTAAATTATATATTTTAAAAATTGTTAATTCTATATAAGATTTATTTCATCAATAATGTATGCGTTTTTCTAATAATTTCTTGTGCTTTCTATTTTCAAATCTTTTATATAAATCTACTATAGGATCAGCAGTTGCAGAAACATAATAATATCCTTCGTTTTAATTTAATTTTTGAAGAGTGAATTTAGTGAATTCATAGGCAGTAACACATCAATTTATTTCACATTTATGGAACATATGTTTGCTATCTTATTTTTCAATTTAGCTGGACAGACAGTCGTTCGAGTATACAATCAATCAGTTGAACAACTACTTCGCAGAAGCTGAACGAGCCAGTTGTTCCACATACTGCGAAGGCTGCCTGGCTTGCCTCACTGGTTATCTAATTTATATATGCACAGAGACTCAGTACGAAAAGTGTTTACGAAAAGTGGCAAAGTTTGTTAGTGAACAAAATGACAGAGTCTATAAGCCACGTGGGCTGTTACTGACAGATCCTGTAATGCGTGGTCTTAGGCTAATAGAAATTTCAGTATTGGACAGGCCTGCATCGTGACTGCACATTAGCCGATCCAGGGAGTTCTTTATGTGATCCAAGCACTTCTGCCACTTTGTTGGGATTGCAAAACTTATATGAGCTGATAAGTGTCTCTGGACATAAATTTTGTTCAAACTCCAATTCTACCGTACAATTTAGTTCGTGCAATGTGAATTTTACAGAGATTCACAGAATAAAGGAAAACGGTTTACATTTCCAGTGAATGATACTGTAAACATACATGCAATGTTTTTGTTAAATAACATGAACAAAAGTTGACTTCTTTGATATAGTATAACGTAAGTTTGTTCTAAAGAAAACTTTATATATTCCATTTGATGGAATGTAACGAATTTCATTGACACTTCGTGAGACTTTTGATCATAAAATAACAGTAACAAAAATACACTTCCACAGGGTTTGTCTGGAAAACAAGGACATAATTACTCTTTCTTTGCATGTATGTTTTTGATCAATTGGAATTATTGTATTTAGTGTCCAGCACTGAGTTTGGACAAATCGTGGATGTATACCAAGGCCAAGGCATTAAATTTCCTATGCATAGAACAATGCCAGTGTAAACAATCGATGCAAAGTATCTGGGTGTGTATCTACTAAAGAGTGTGTTTTATTCATCAAACGCATAAAACCAGAAACACTTATACAGATTTTACTCACATGCCCAGTTTCTTTGCATATCGAGTGAATGTTTAAAAAGATTTTTACTGTCCGTTTAAAAATTTTATCGTCATCTGCATTTAACAGACGGTATATATGAATCAAATTCGAGTTCCAATTCTCAATTGAATAGTTCCAAACTCAATTTGGTTTTGAATTTGATTCAGCATCATCGTCAAGTACTGAGAAACATTTATTCGCGTCATTATAAGCTTAAAACGCTTTATTCAACTTCGTTTAAGCTTGATTATTCTTCGCGTTATATCTTCCACGATGCTTCTGTTCAGTGACCATATCTCATGAGTTTTACTCATTGAACCTGTGAACACAACATACGTCACAAGCCCAGGTGTTCACTTACCGTAATTAATTAGTCAAATCGAATCGAAAAATCGAAATTGCTGGCACAAAGTATTTGCGTTCAGAGAAATCTCCATTGGATTGGCTAAAAAAGAAAATTGTACAGAAAAGAAGAGACGAAAACGAAAAAAAAAGGTGAATTACAAAAGAGATGATTAATTAAAAAGTAGATTATATTATATCGAATCAATGTGACGGTGCGAGCATTGTGATCAAGGATGAACCGCGATTCACATGCACTTAGTTGTATGATGCTGGTTATACATAATTATAATCACATTGTATGCGTGATTCTTTTGTTTTTATATTTTTCTACGAACTTGCGCGAGACTTAAACGAATTTTTCTTGTCAAATCTTGCAAACCGTGTGCTCGACTTTTTCACAGATTCTTTACGATTTTTCGTATTCATTTTTCGATAGAACGCTATGATATGATCTCAATCGACAAGCCTCGAAACTTTTCTTCTTTATGACATTGACTAACGAGTGTATCGTTTTTTTTTTTACGAGATGTTTCGATGGCTGTTTTGGCGCCTACGTATACTTACTCGCGTCATGAGGAGATTAAGCATTCATTTTCTAGGGTAAAACTCGGTCTCGTCCTTGGTCACGGTGATCATAAATGGAGCCTGCTCCATATAAATTGTACGACAAGGTGAAAAAAGAGTCTTGCCAAATAGCCGCGCCACTGCCTCGACATACTCTCTCTCTCTTTCTCTCTCTCCCCCCTCTCCCCCTCTCCCCCCCTCTCTCTCTCTATTTATCAATCTATGTATCTATCCATCTTACGTTTGTTAAGTGAATGAATTATAAAAGAGATTAAACAAATGAAAATCTCTAATATAAACAACATTTTTTGTCTTATAAAAAAAATGAAAATAATTGTCGAACAGTGTCGTAGTGTTACGCGTGTCAGGCTCCTCTTTCTTTCTTTTACTATGCAATTAAACGTTGCATAAATATGTAAATAGTGAATTTAAATCGTCGACACACGGAGTATCAAGAGAAAAAACATGAGGGAAAACCGTTTGTTATACTTAATTTAATCGTAGGACCAAAAGAAAAAAAAAACGTTTGATGATTCGTTATTGTGTAAAGGACACCATCGTTCGAGTGTAATTTCTAAATGTTTTAATAATAAAAAGCTGCGTAAAAGTCACGGAGTCAAAAGATTACTTTTTGAAATTGAAATGAGATGATTTTAATACAACTTTTTTGTGTTATCGTGGGTCGCTGGTCACTTATAAATCTTGTTCATAGGTCATCAGTGGGTCACGATAATCATTGAAAATGAAAATTCCTATGCGAATTACGAAGATGAAAATTTCATAAATAATCAATGACTCACAATAAAAAGTTGTGAAGTTTTCATTCATCAAAAAAGATGTCCTTTGAATGTCGAAAATTCAATACTACTACCGTATTTATCCTAGAATCAAGTATATACTAGATTCCAACATATTCTTTCCATACTTAATACTTTTTGCTTGATTTTTTTTTAATTTCTATAAATTGTTTAATTTAAAATAAATTTATTTCTAGGGAACAGAGAAAAGGAAGAAGAAGTGTAAGACACTTTGAGCACATTCAGATTTTATTTAGTCGTGTGCGATAGTCTCCGACAGGCATGCTCGTACATAGTGGCTATATCAAAAGACTAGAAACCAGTCTCACTCTTGTCGCTGTATTCACATATTTGCATTATTTTTTTAAAAACACCGCACTCGAACGATCCTGAATAATTAATTGATACTTGTATGTACTATTAGCACGGATCGGCCAGGCTTGTATCACGCTTATGTCTTTTTGTTTCATCAAGAAAATATCTATTTCGCACAACACCATCTGTGACAAGGATTTTATACGATTCAATTATAAATACCTCATAGTTCAATGAAAAAACAAAAGATTCATCTAATTCTCTTTGAGCTTTTTCCTGGCTTATCATCCTGTGAATATTAATTAAAACAACAGAAAATAGGAAAGATACTTGGATTAATGATAAGTTATCGACACCAGGAAAGATATGCATAAAGAAAGAAGAAGAAAAAAAAAAGACAAAAATAAGATTGCGAGTCACATCCTTGAATTGCAGATTGCGAGATCGCGTATTTATTTCCTGCGTCATAGACGCAATTTTTGGTGTGGCTGAATGACGTAATTGAATCGTTAATTCGATTCGTAGGCATTAATTTGCCTTGTACATATCTTTATCGCTGACTGATTCCCGGCGCTATCTTAGAAACGCGTGGAATCGAAATGCAATGTGTGTCATCGAGAGTCTAACATTTTCTGTTGCTTTCATTTCTTCTTTTACAATTTTCTCTATTTTTCATCTTTTTCTTTGGAATATAAAAATGCCTATCATTTGAGTACATATTTCTCATTATTTTTTCTGCATTTTTCGTCTCTTTCCCATTGGTATATAAAAATGCCCATCTTCCAACTATTCTTTTCTTTTCTATTTTATAAATCGCGAGATCCATTCTTCCATTTTTCATCGATTCTATATCTCCGGAATTATCCTAATAAGGTATCGAGATGTAATACAAAAAAGATTGTCAAAATTGAATTCGTATCATCGTCGACTACAACGCGTTTCTTTTTCTGAATGGTAAAAGTCGATGAAGGTTGCCTAACTCATCACCAGTCTAACTACCTAGCCATCGACTATTCGTCTAACTTCCCACCTAAAGACTCGATAGTCTTGGAATGAAATCTGCAAGCTTCCATTTTCAGCTTCGACTCTGCGATCTTAAATATTTTCTTCTTTCAACGAAATCTCAGTTCCATGTTACTTTGATAGTTTTTGATTTTTCAAGGCATTCATTGCTTCGTATCTTCGCTATACAGTCATTTAGAAGTTTCATTTTTACAGTCGACCTTATTTAACGAATGATTTCATCGTTCTGTTAGCAATTTCGATTGCCACAATTTTCCAAAATCTTCTATGAACTTTTCTTTTTTGTTCTACTATACAGTCATTACATTCTCTGGAATTTAGTTCTTCATTCTCAATGAATCACTCTCCATCAGTCCTCTGTTATCTCCATAATTCTATTAACAATCTCGATTACCATGATCCTCCAAAATCTTCTATGAACTCCAAGAGCTCAAGATAATCTCTATTTCTTCGTAAATAACTAGTTGCAAGCTAGTATAAATTAGCCAGTAGACACTATCATCGTCCACCAGAGCTAATCTTAAGAAAATTTTAAATTTTTCATAAAATCTTCCTATTTTTCTGTCATCATTCCGGTATGCTCTCAAGCGTAGTGGACGTAAGCCGTCAAATGAGCAAACATAATTTGTTCCGACTCTTTCTGTCAGGTATCAAAGCTTTCGATCTTGCAGCATCTTCAGGAGTGCTTCTAGCATAAAGCGACCTACTGATTCGATGTCGGACACCTTTGGTTAACGTTCGACCTCCTTTTCTTAAAGAGGCGAATCTTCCTAACGTGGATTTTTCTGCAACTTCTTTTCTGTCTACGTGAGCACAGTTCAAGGTCGTGACAGTGAACTCGATGTCCTTGGGTTCATAAGAAACGAATTCTTCTACAGGCTCGTCAATGGTGTCACGATCAATCCAGGTCAAACCCATCTCGACTTTTTCAGCCAAGTCTTGCCAATGTTGTCTATTTTCCATGGTGCCTTCATAGAGAGGCATGATCCATGGAAAAGTGTCTGAGAGGACCTTGTATAAAGGCAGACATATCACGTCGATGAAACCAACTTGCATTTGGGGAAGTTCGTCCTTTCTTTCACGATCCATCATAGCCACTGGTTGTTGATTTAACTGAAGACGTTCTAGATCACCCTGGTCGAAGAATTCATCGGCGACTAGCTTGGCCACGCGGTGTTGTACTTCCCAAGGCTTTGCTATGGCGCTCACGTCGCACGCCGTCATCATCATTCCGCATAGCACTGGAAATAGAAAGTGGAAATCGAAGGATGAGAATTTGCTATTTGATATAGTGCTGCCAGTGCGGAGTAATTAGAATTTGGGTTAGGCAATGTTAGAAATTTTACTATAAATATAGTAAGATGTCGAATTTGAAGTACTATGAACTATATATACCCAAGTACATATACATATGACTTCGAGATTTCGTTTTACGATAGATATAGGAAAATAGGTGTCTATTGAATTTAGCGCACAATGGATCTAAAGCTTCTAGAATTGATTTTACTGGATATCACCTCTGGGTATATTGGATATAGGGGAATAGGTGTCTTCTAGATTTAGTTTATCCACGAGTATAGAAAATCGTATATAATTAGACGTCAAATTTGGAGACATTATGGGAATAGAGCAATAGCCACTTCTTAGATTTCACTCTATTATAAAGAAATAATAAAATATTAAATTTTCTGTCACCCTGTCGGTACAAATTTCATTTTCACTATTTATGATATCGCATTAACATAAATCAACCATTCTTCGGATCTATCTTTCGTCATATTATAGGACATACGACAGAGGAAACAGAGGATATACATAAATGATATATAGATGAATTACTGGCTTTTACGGTAATCATTGATAAATTAATCTTACGTTCTTTCTTCTCCTCACTTTGCCAATCGAATTCTCCCTCATCGATCAGCTCCATGAATCTATTTTTCTTCTTAAAATAAACAGCCAAATCAGTAGAAAGTATCGCACTTTCAACCACCTTCATCACCTTCCTATAATCTTCCATAGACAGGCTCTGAAAGATGTTATTGCTGTCCGAATTCAGGATCATGACACACTGATCGAAATGATGATGTTCCATAGTACTTGTTGAATAGAGAATAGCCAATGGCGATTCTGTCTTCATTTGAAACGCGTTATTGGTTCCTCGATGGTCTAAGTCGTGACACAAACAAGCGACTAGGAGTCCAAGAATTTCAAGGTCTGTCATGAACTGTTCCATCTTGCCGGTTTTCAGCATGGCGAACATCGTCTGGGCGACGTTTAGTGCATGCCTCCAATTATGGTACTTGACTGGTCTAAAAATAGTCAAGAAGTTTCCATGCTACAGCAGGTTCCACGAGTTACTTTAATATATATTTTCATTCATTTTTGTCTCGGTATTACTATTAGACTGTGGATGTTGTGCAAATTATAAAATAAAAGGAAATACAGTCTAGACAGAGATTTGATTCGCTGCATAAATGTTATAACGAGTACTTCATCTTGAATATTTCGCATGTTGCGTGCATCGTGTACATTTTTACACGTATATTTAAATATTTTACAAATACATAAACATCCGCAATCCAATTGTTAGTAATCTTGTTAGGGTATTTCATAAGTTGTAACGCAATTTTTATAATAATTTCGATAGTTAATTAGGATAATTACTCTGCTGACTAAATTTCCAAAACCATTTACTTTTGGAGCGTCATGTAACATACTTTAATTAATTTAACAATTTTCTTACCTATAATTTTTCTTGACACTGAGGACCCATCTGCAGAGGACCTCGTAGGGAATATGAAATTTTTGGATGAGGTCGCATTGCTTGAACATTCTAATTGTAGCTCTACAGGTATCTTCGTCGGTCAAATCGAAGTCAATGAAAGTGAAACTGTACAAATTATAGCATTCCGCGGACGGTATCGGTTCTGAGGTTAATTTCAGTGTGTCGTCATTGCTGGCTGTCGCATGGTAGCTCAGACATTCAAGAGCTACCTTCTGCTTGGCCATCAGCTTACAAGCTGACTCGTACATTTGGGTGTTGTGGATTCCAAGGCCGCAGAAAATGGCGAACGCCTCGAAGATCGATACGTCCGAGTCCGTGAAGGATGTTCCGTTGTCCTGTAAAATAGTTTATCGATAATTAAACTTATTTTAGATTTCGTAGATTGATAGGGAGCTTCGTAGGTACTAAACTAAAAAATATAAAAGTATTTGATATAAAGAAAAATGAAGAACAACCTTGTTGATTAATTGAGCAACACCAATCACAGTTCTCTGTCCATTAACTATGGGCATACAGAGGATACTCTTGATGGGTCCACTACCAGCTTGAACAACGTCCTTCTTCAGCCATGTGGTCACGTCTCCAATATTCAAGATCTGACCAGTAGCAGCGACGTATCTTGCGATCTGACCCAGAGGATTCGATAGATCGCTTCCGCTGGGTCTATAGACTTTAGCTTCCTGAGTCTCGTTGTCCATCTCGAAGATCGTAGTAAATTTATTTGCATCGTTCAATGCCTAGGCATAAAAAAAGAAATTTCAACGCGAAAGGAAAATGAAAAATTAAGAATATTAAACGTTATTGACACGTCACAGTCCAAGAGATTTACTCACGTGTTGTTGGAAAATATCCTCCATCTCGATGTTGTTACTCTGAGCCGCCAGGAAAGAAGAAAAAGATGATCAGACTTACGAACTCGAGTAACACGTTGCCGGTGTCACTCACCTCTCTCCTCGACAGCGGTTTCCGGCACTCTTGCGTCGACTTTCCCGGTCGTTCGACGATCTTTTCGAGGTGTCCCTGAAACGAAACTTAGGATCTCTTATTACGCTCGTCGCCGACCCTTTCAAAGGGCTCGAGAAATCTTCGCTTTTCTCACGGCTTTATTTATTCTATGCTATTTAACAATCGAGTAGAGAAAATTAGAAATTCGTCAAAAATCTGTTTCGTACTTTAATTACTTTAGTCACATGCCGAGGTTGATTATTCGAATAAACTTACTGCCTCGCCGCAGTCAAGATCTAAAAGATACACGGCACATCTTTCACATTTTAGAAGTTCCTTCGCTTCGGTCATTATTTTCGTGACCAAACATTCCAGGTTGTTCTGTTCTTCGAATATGTTTCTAGCAAGATTCAGCAGAATCTGATTTCTTCGGTACTCTTGCACCGATAACTCGAAAAGCTGCGCGTTTTGTATTCCGATTCCGCAAAATGTTAGGTACCTGTAATCAATTTTTTCATACAGACGTAGAATATGTATGTCGCGATGTTTTTAATTTATTTCGCAGATAGGTAGCTACTACGATATTCAACGATAAGTATTTTGTATTTTTCCAATTTTTTCCACTTTGTCTTATCTGTCTCGTCTTTATTTGTTTCCTTTGCCGTTAGATTATCGTCTGATAGTGTACACTCTGTATCCACGATAGAAAATGTTTAGCGTAATTCTTCGGCGTAACGTAGAGTCCGTAATGTTGTTTTTTACTTTTAACGAGTGGTAACATTCGCTAACCTTTGAAAAACCTCGACGTCTCTATCGGTAAATTCGTTACTACCATTAGTCTTGTTTATAATCTGTGCAACTCCAATCACGTCTCCCTCGTAATTGCAGATAGGCATAGATAAAATCAATGTTGTCTTATAACCCGTTCTCATATCGATGGAACTATTGAACCTTGGATCCTAGAAAGGAACATTCATCAACTATTTATCTTTGTGCTAGAAATGTTTTTATCTAGAATTTTCTCCCTTATCTTTTAAAATTGTCAACCATTCTTATCCTTAACATCTTACTTATTAATTAATTAATTCTTCTTATCTTTCAAAATTTAACCTCTTTACTATTTTATCGAAAATTGATTCATCGAACGGGCATAATGTTTTATCATTGTGTTTTTTATGCATACCTTGTAAGCATCCTTGATGTTGATGATTTCCTTAGTTTGAGCTACATAGCCAGCAATTCCAACTCCAAAAGGAATCTTAATCTCTTCGTTCTTCGCCCTTTGAATGGCTTCCTCCAATTCAGTGTCTTGCGTCACATCGAATAATTTTGCAACTAAATATCTATCCTCCAGAGGTCCTTTAGCCAGAAAGAGGCTTCCACGATCAGCATGCGTGAGCAGGCCGACGTTCACAAGGATCTTATGGCAAAGAACGTTGATATCCAGCTCATTCGCCACATCTCTGATCAATTCCATGAACAAATCGCTCTCATCCAACCTGTTGAGCTCTTCTCTTCGTCCTACCAACGAGGTGTAAGTCCTGGATTTAACATACATGATTTTTTGTAGGTATTCTGATTTTTTCTTCGTTCTAGGAATGAAGATTTTCACTCTTTAGCAAACTGTCGATGACAAGAGTGAATTAAAATAAAAATTTCTTTTTTTTTTTATAAATTTTCATTCTTAGCAGATTAAAGATATTTATGCAAATCGAAATATTTTTATAAACGCAATTATACGGAATAAGGAAATGTAATCTAAGTAGAAGATACCTAAACGAGGTAGAACGTATTTGTTTATTTCAAAAATATTCATAGTTCTCAGGCACAAATTTCTCTGAATATTTACGTATAACGTTGAAAAGATTAAAAAGTTTTTAAAATTGAAAAGATTAAAAAGGTGTTAAGTCACCTGCTGGGACTTCTACTGCGTTTCGCCGGTGAACTGGAAGCCAGCCAACTCTGGAACAGGTCAGAGGTGACACTGTTCCGTTTGCTTCGACTCAGAAGGTTCTCCTGTTGTTGTATGTTCTTTAGTGGTGATTTGGTTTGAACCACAGTCATACCTTGAAGTCGTTGACGAAGCTCGAGGCTCGCGTTATCGCGAATCCAGGCCTCCGCCGCGTCCGGATGAGCCTCGAGATACCTTTTTGCAAAAATATCGTAACAAAAATGTACTTTTTTTACCTTTCTGCCAATGATATTAATATGTCGATCCACGTTAAGAAATAAAATATACAAAAGCAACATGAAATTCGTTAATTTTATGCAATCAATGTATAGATTAACTATTAAAAAATATTTACTTACCTGCCAACTTTTTCCATAGTGAGACTATCGTCCTCGTCGTACTCGTGTATCGTATCTTGGCAGGTGATCCTTTTGCTCCTGCATATCCTGTCCTTCAGGACAATTTCGCTGTCCTTCGTATCAGCCTTGATGCTGGTACTTAAAGGTAATTTTGATTCTTCCTGCGTCTTCGTCTTATCAGGATCATTGCACGGGACAACGGGTCCCAGTTGCTCGGAATTCGGCGAGCACACCAGGTGACAGTTGCTTCGCTCTGCCGTCTTCGAAGACATTGGTTTCGTTGAAATTTTCATTGTCTCGAACTTTTTCAAATTATCATTCCGGTCCACCTATGTGATTTTTTTAATATCATATTACAATCTTTATAGTATCATCTTTGTAACTTCTTCTAGTTGTTTACAATAATCGTTTATGAGAATCCCTAGTACGCAGTTATTTTTTAGCTTTCAGCATGTAATTTATTAACCACGTCATTTCACTTTAAACTTGTTCATTGACGATTACTATATTCACAAATTATCTGCGTTTGAAATATCATACTATTTAAGTATTTATGTCTTTTAATAATATTTTCTTCATTTTCACTCGTTATTTCTCTGCCTGGTCCTTGATAAGTTAATAAGAAACGTAACAATTAATAGTAATTATTAAATAATTTGTCATCCTTTGTTTCTTCATTTTCTTTCATTTCTCTTTTTCTTGCATCTTTTTTAGTGGGATTATCGTACCTCTGTGTCTTTCACCTCCGGCAGCTCTTCGTCCACCTCGTCTTCAGACTCCATATCATCTTACGTCTGAATTAATTAGCATTGAGCACGATGGTATAGCTGCGCTGCAAGGCTTTAACGCGCGGAGTCCTCGGGAGAACGAGGTGAGAGGACACTTCGCATTGTAACCCTTTCGCTTTGTTAAACTTCACGGGCTCTTCGGACCGTGCTGCGAGTCCCAGAGACACCAAGCCTGAAACCAGTTAGTTATTTCTTTCGCTCAGACTGTCGCTACCGCCCTTCCCCTCGACCCCTCTCCATTCTTGATAACAGAATTCACCGTTGCACTTTGCTCACCCCGTTTCTGTATTCATGAAACTTATGAAATTCACGGGAGACAGACGATTAAAAGTAAAGTTGTAAATAGTCGTGATTAACCCTTTGCACGTGACGAGGTATTTTTTAACAGCCTTTCATTATTTGCACAAGGCAACTTTTGAAAAGAATAATAGATTTTTTGGAAAAATGTGTTTTCATTTTTTTATGTGCCATTAGTATTAATTTTAATTAGTGAGCTTTTTTGACATGGAAATAGTACGATAATTTGCGAGATATATTTGCCGAACTATTTTTAGAAGTTCCCTCGCAATAAGAGTAGCATAAAGAATTATAGAAAATAATATTTCAATGGGAATACTTTTGTTGAATTTTTTTAATATGATTTTTAACGATATAATTTAACTTACATACTTGATCAATTTTTATTTTCACTTTAACGTATATATTCTATATACATAGAATTATCGTATATAAAATTTGCATAAATAGTTAATATATATATATATATATATATACGATTTTATACATAGAGTTCTTTTTACAGTTGTTTAGATATATATTAGAATTATGTATAGAATTTTTACAGTGTACGATCATTTTTACGATTCATATTTCATAATTTAATTTTCTTAGATTTTAATAATTTTCACGAATTTTTTTAACGATCTTCTGAATCTCCTTTCCTACTTAGAAATCGTTATGATAAAGGATCGTGTAATCTTTCATCGCGAACGTGTCTTGTGTAACTTGAAGACTCGTCCTATCCCGTTCCATTCCCCAAGGATCGAATGGAACGACTCTCACGGGAAATTCACGTCTAATCGCAGAATTATGAAATTGCGCGATTTGATATTCAACGGGCCGTTCGTCGTCCCCATGTTACGTATTCCCGAAAATAACCGCTTGCACCGAAGAACGACGCGATCATCCGTTACATCGACGACTATTTTCGCCCGCGACACTACCCTTTTCTAACCCCCTGCTCAACAATCGTGTAAGAGACGATGCAACATTTACACTTTCATTTACACTTTCTCTTAACTCTGCCCAGTTTTTAAAAAGAGAAAAGACTTTTAAACGACTCTTGAAAGAATTTTTAAACGATCCTCTAAAATTTACTCCTATATTAACAATTTTTAATTTGATTCTTAGCTTTTCCTTTGCGTAAAAGAAGCTTGAAAGAACTTTAAAAAATTCTAAAACTCACCGGTGCCTAATCAACAATTTTCTTCTCAAATCCTTGCATTCTTCTTCGACGAAAGTTTTAAAAAAAAAATTCTACCTCCGATACAATATCTTTCTTATATAACATTTAAAGGTAGAGTTTCACCGAAGAACGTCTCCGTTTGATCAACGTGGAACCTCGATAAAATTAGATGGTCGAATTGTTAATTTTTTGTTGCATTTAATTGAAGCACGTCGATATTATTATTATACTGTGAAAGAGATCGACAAGGTTACGTCGACGCCTCTTTAACAGTTCGTCCTCTTAAACGGCGTCCTTTAAGTATGCACCGTTGGTTTTGCTGCATCCCTGGATCTTCACTGGGCCGAGAATTAATCGTTTGTGCATCCGGCCGTTTTCTTCGATCCTTAATAATAACTTAGCAAAGAATCGACGCAACGATCTTGCAAAGTTAACTTCGAGTCGATGTCTTTCCTCTTCTTTAGTTTCGTTGATATTCAGGGTACGAGAATTAACAAGAATTCAGTAGAAAAACTTCCTTTTAATCGGACATTGTCCGATTTCTAATTTTTATTGTTATTTTTATATTAAGGATCTTTATATTTAGAATTCCGATCTTGTTCCGGAATTTTTAGTTTTCTGACAAATCCATGATAACATATAGAAAGTTTAAGATCCATTTTTCAGAAAATTTAGCAGAAAATGCGATTCTTAATTTGATTTCATTACTTTTAATTTTCTTCTTCTAAAAATTACGTTTCTTCCTTCTTGATATTTTAAAAGTTCATTTAGAATGAAACTTTTTATTCTGTATGAAAAATTTAATGTAGAATAGTGTTTTTGATTAGACCGCGAATAATCTTTATTCTCCAATGGGAATGTAACCTTTCTCCCGAATATTCAAAATACTCGGATACTGTGAAGTACCATTTCCAATTTTTCGAGGCTTTTATCCTTGAATTTCCAATCCAGCGTTCTTAGATCACAATTTTTCTGTGAAAACTTGCTTCTTTTATCCCTTGGTTTCGTAACACATTTACAGATCTTATTGTGGACGGCTCAAAGCTTCTAAGGTTCGTTAGTAGAGGGGCCCTTTTTAGCCAGACATTGGTCGATGCTAGTTTTCGAATCGTGCTTTAGGCAAATTGGAAATGGAGCTTACTTCTTTCCCAGACGTCTTGCGGCTGCTCAAATCTTTAGATCTTCGCTTCAAACTTATACAAACAAGTAGTACGTTGTATCTTTTCTAATCAAACATCGGTGGGGGCTTGTTAAATTGGAGATTAAAATCTAAAATAGAAATCAAACTACCTCAAATCTTCCAAACTTCGTTTCAAGCTTGTAAAAAGTATCGTTTTTTAATTAAATGGTTATCAATTGATAACCATTTTTGAATTCTAACTGGAATAAGTCTATCAGAGATAAAGATGCTTATTTCTTGACTTCCTTATATGTTTCCAAACTATCTCAAAGCTCTCGACCGTCGTTTCAAACTCGTGAGAAATGTCGTCTTAAAGTAGGAATCTATTGACACTCGTTTTCGAATTCTGGTTGAAGTAAATCAGAGATCAAGTTTACTTTCCTCCATTCTTGGTTTCGTAACATACAATTATGAAACTACCTTGCGGCTGTGCAAACTTTCTAATCATTATGTTAATATTGCTAATAATAATTATGTTTTTAGTTAGACGTTGGTTGACTAGCCTTCAAACCGTAATCTTGAGAAACTTTCTCGCTTGGGTGGATCGTTTTTAGTCAGACATCGATGATCATTTTCAAATCACAACTCGCTTCTTTCGCTCCTGATTTCGTAATGCACTGCCAGAGTGCTTCATGTACATCTCTCAAAATCTTCGCTCCAAACTTACAAGAACCCCCGGTGAAGAGCGTCGTTTATAGTCAATCGTCGACTAATCTTAATCGCAAACCCTTAGCTTATATTCTACGTTCATTTTCCTCTCGTTTAATTCATAAATCGGACTTATTTTCCTTCCTTAATTCCCTAATTGTTGACACGTTCTTAAACTCAATCTCAATCTCATTCTCAAATCTTCCAATCCTCGTTTCCAAGCTTCTAAATAGTAGCGTTCCTAATCGAGCGACAATCAACTTCGATCGACAATTGTTTTCCGATTTAAACTAAAGCCAGATAGAAATCAAGCCTGAGCAAATCGCGCGACAGGCTTCCACGTCACTATCCGCTTTCCGTTATAGTAATCAAGCTGATCCCACGGTCTTCGAATCGATCTCGAGGCGGTCCTCGTTGCATCGTGCATGCTGTCCGTCCTGCTCTTCATGATCCCGCTGCCGGTGCTCCCGGAACAGTGTCACCAGCCTCGACTACGTTCGTGCACTGCGTCAACCGATCCTTCACCTAAACTTATCCAACCTCATGTAACTAACGCTCGATCTACCTTTCGATATGATCCTTTCAAAACAATTTCCTTCAAATAATCCCTTTAATAATCTATAATTTTCATTCAATCTTCGTTTCACTAGCGATCAATTAGTACATTTTCACGTTAGTCAAATCGAGATCGCTGGTGTCCTAAACCAATCATTTACTCACATCAGTCGATAATATATTTATTCACCCAATTTTTCAATGCAGCTTCTTAATCGAAAGCACACACTGTGTCACCTATAAATACATCTAAGAGTTAAAACAGGCTGGACAATAAAATTAGTCGTTCCTCGTTAATGTCTCACGAAGGAAGCATTCGAAATACGAATGTAACAAAGGTGAGGAAAGATACGTGGCTTTTAAAGAAGGTGTTAGGCTAGTCCATCCCTAGAATTCTCTATAATATCGTCTGTTATCGGTGGCTTTTCACATGGCGAAGGATCTCGGTAGAAAATAGACCCGTATTTTTCCACTCTTATCGACGATAATCGTACGATATACGGTGAATCATGGGCTGGTCACGCACATGTCGTCGATAGTATGTACGATCGACCAGATAACGCAGGAGAAAACCGTGAATATCGAAAGGAAAGGCGACTGGACCGGTCGAAAGCTCCGAGCTTACTGAAGCCAGGCTAGCCGACGAGGTGTTGGTGAAACACGAGCCTTTCTTTGTGTTCGTGCTGGATGTACGTGTGGGCGTGTATCTTCTGCTGTGTCTGTGTGCTCGTATGTGCGCTTGTGCGCCGCTGGAACGCGGAAACTGGTGCGCCAGCTCCGATCTTCCACCGTGGAAGTCTCTGTCCATGACGAGTCGCGTTTCTCTCTGCCTTTGTGTTCGAATAACTCACACATCGATCGTTGTTTCTGTATTAACGATGTGCCAGTGAGCGTGTACGTTGTTGAGTGTGTACGTGCGTATAGATTCGTTGGTGATCGCCTTTTCACTGGCTTCCGAGTGTAATCGTGTATCAAGCTGGGAAACGTTAGCTCGTGTCTTTGTGTGAGAGTATGTAGGTCTCGTGTCATAGATGTTACGTCTATAGCTGTGTATTTTCTTTTCGCAGGAGCGTTATGTGTACGAGTTTGTTTGCGATGATGCGTGTATAGATAGAATGGGAATTATTGTGTTTGCGTGTGTTTGTACGGGGATGATACAGTGACGTCTCTTGCTTGATTCTGAGGAAAGGAATGGGAATGAGTATGCACGGGGTAGGATATGTCGTGCGTGAAAGGTGACAGTTGCAAATCTACGTATAGTTTTAGTTATCTTTGCGTGGAGCCATGTATCGAGGAGAGTTACACCATTGGGTCTGCTCGGCTCAGTAGAATGTACCCGACTTGGGTCAGACGCGGTGCCAGGCCTTGGTTGCTTGATATTTAAGAGTAGAAACACTGGTCTGGAACATGTTAGGATGAGTATACTATGTATAAATAATCGTATATACCTGTCTTTTGAAGATTAGCTAATAGTAATCCATGAATTTATCCGATATATTTGATTTAGATTCCAAATAAAGAAAAAATTTAATTATTTTGGAGAATATAAAAGGATTGGGTATGCCATGGTTGAAATGGTGTAATAGAAATAAATAAGTATACACGTACGATCATGTTTTCATTTCAATAAAGTTAATATTAATTTTATCTCTAGGTATTTATAACTACCTTTTTCTTATTCAAACAAGATCGAACGAAGAATTCATGGTATAATTAATATAAAATTCATGACACAAAAAGTCGAGAAAAGTAAGAGAACTCAACAAATTCTTCAAGTATCAGACGAACCACTATTTCAGACAGCTAAAAATCTGAACGATATTTCACGGTATTTTATCCTTTTTTCAGTTATGCGAGATTACATAAATATTCGTAAGGATTTTTATTAGTTTCGTAAAATAAATATTTAAAAATTCTAAATTACTCAGGAACGTACATTACGATGTTGAGGAAGGTTACAATTTTTAGACTCGATATCGTCATATATTTTTCAATATAAAGCAGGTTCACTCCCCTCGTAATCCTACGCGGTCCCTAAATTTAACTTTCCCCTCGATTTTTCCGCTTTCAATCGGTGCAATATTATCGTCAACGTCAAAGCCGACGCTTGTTTCTTAATAAAAACACATGAAAACCTTCTGCGATATATCCCCTGAAAATGTACCTTCCTCATTCACTTCCCAATTACCAATGATACCAGGAACATCGAAGAAACCAATATCAACCAGATCTAAGTCATCCGTGTTCATCCCCAACTTCTAATCCCTTAACCCAAACACGCCAGTCAGTAGAGAATCCCCATCCAAATGGGCCAAACACAAATCACTCCGAGCATCGCCCCATAAGCGCATCCTCGTGTTTCCCATCCACGTGTACACGTCCACACGGTCACGGTCTGTCCCGCGCATACACATCCAAATTCACGTATAGCTGCTAGAATCGATATAGCGAAGTCATAAAATCGATCCGATATTAAGTCTTTTTAGTCAAATTAAGTCAAATATTTACATAGATACGCGATTGATATTCAGTTCTGAAGAAACAACTGACTTCCGTAAGTACATTTTAAAAAGTGTTTGTAACGTTATCATTTTTCTGTACATTTGAATTTATACAGTCGATTAATGTGTCCGAACAGTCCGTATAATATTATGAATTTCATATCTTAATTATTATACGTAGCGCAGTTACCTATACTTATCTCTTACGAAAGGTAGAAAGGACATATTTCTTGTAATTGGTAGTAGAGATATAGGAAATCTCGAGGATGAAGCGATAATTATCTTCTCGATCGTTCGCTTATTACTTTATTACGCTGATAGAGAGCTAATATCTATTACGTTATTATAATAATTATAAATTATAACAGCAAGTTTAAGATATATCTAATATATATCTTCCGATTCATCCGTTCTAAATTCTTTCGTATATTATTAGCTTATCGATACCCTTAATCCCTTGATGTACGATTTCGCCATATTTTTTCTCCCAACTATACACACACATCGCCCAATTCAAAAAGCAACGTGGTCGCGCTCGCGCGAATCGCAATGGACCAGGTTAGGCGCGAACTTTCCACGGGAGTTATGCGTGCGCCCGTAGCCAAGGCACACAGACACGTCCATCGTCTGTGTGCCCGCCTCGGGAATAGCTGGAAGATCGATAACGGAGTACGAGTCCCGGACGCAGCATCTCCCGTGTCTGCTCGCGCGATTTTCCACCGAAAATTTCTCAGAGCGCCGCCGATAGCCGGCGTGCTCCATCGATTTGACGCCGTTCTCCGTCGGCTAACCGTTCCCAGACGTTTCGTTTAGACGCTTCTCCATCACGTTCGCGTTTCTTCGGTTCTTTTTACCATGATACTTAGTTATCGAGATTTGGTAGGTTGATTTTCATACTTTGAGCAAGGTTGTTGAGGCATGTCGTGGGTGGAGGTTGATTTAGAGTTTGGGGAGCTGTGGAGGATAGAAGTTCGTTTGGCGAAATTGTTCTAGTTATTCGCGAAGCTGCTCAGAGTGTTTGGGGTGAAAAGGGATGTGGTTTGCTCGCGGTTAGTAAGTCGTATGTGTTAACGAAAAGTACACGAAACTTTGTTTTTCAGTTGCTTAATAGTTGCGAATATTTATCTGCGATTTTTTCTTTATTATACGATCAATGACAGAGTGGCGTAAATTAAAGAAATAGAGAAGGAGGGCTTGCGTTAGAAGAGCAAAGGAAAAAATGCAAGCGGGGAAAGAGAAGGAAAAGAAGTAAAGAGAAAGGAGATAGATCAGAAAGAAAGGAAAGCAGAGTGGAATAAGAAAGAAGAGGAGAAAGGGGAGGAAGGGTAGTAAAATAGGAAAGGAAGGAAGGAAAGAAACTACGATAACAAAATGGGTAAAGGGAAGGAAGCAGAGTAGAAATGAAGCGAAGGAAAAACGGGACGAAAGATAATATTTCTAATATTAAATAGTATAATTAAAAATTCTAATACAATTAAACGAAAATGAGGGAAAAAAAGGAAAAATAGCGCAGGAGGTGGCGTGGTGTATCGTTTTTCGATAAATTATTCGCCCGCATGCGTGTCTGGCTCATGCTGTGCCGTTTAAGCGCTCCGGGTGTTTCGTATCTCGCCCCATAAGGCGAGCTACAAATTATATCTCGAGGACACACAGGTAAGCTATCGATTCCGGCCACGCTACTCACGCCATCGTTCTTTTTCTCCCGTTCGACGGCCGTTTGTCTTATCGCAAGTTTACGTTCCCTCAGCGTGCTCGTGAATTAAAAATCGATGCCACCGTTACAAAGGTTCGCGCCTCGTAAATCTCGATTATCTGACGCGTGTTCCCCAAATAGCAAATATAGCTAGCGTAGAAAATAGTACGAGTATAGGGCCCGATGAGTTCGTTTCATCGTTGTAAATTGTTTTACCTTGGAGGATTGAAAATGGTGTGTACCATTTGTGGAGAGTTTAATAAGTTTTCTATAGGTTGAGGCTGGTTAGATAGGAGCTTTCTTTGAGTTGGCCTTTTCAAGTATGCATAGAACCACCCTGATGCAGTATTTAATTTCCAGTCGTTTCTTCACAATTTTTTCCTTCTGTTCTATTTATAAGTAAACGATATATCGATGAACAGTTCAAAGAAAGAAATACATGTTATTCCTCGACTGATATCGTTGGATCGTAGATGATCGCTATGTTGTGATTTACTTAATTTTATTTTACATCTTGTATTTTATACGACGAAGATGTTATTATTGATTTTTGTATTAAATATACAGATTCCCAAGTGATAATCGAAGTTGAAGAAAGACAAATTGTTAAATCAAATTAATCGACAAAGAAAAAAGTACTTTTGCGTTTGAAACGTCACTATTGAGCTCGAACGTTTCAGTTGATATAAGTGTTTCGCGTGCTTTTTTAAAAGTTGTCCGAATTAGTATCGTTTTAAAGAGCACCCAGGGCCGATGAATGCTGCGAATATTTAAAAACGCCAACTGAATTAAGTATACGTACGGTGGTCGAGGTATTAACATAAATAGGCATTTCTCTCAATAGACGATTGGTTTATGCGGGAAGGTCAACCACGATGAAAGTAGAAATAAAATGGAATATTCAATGCAGAATCGATTTGCAAGTCGATATCTTGACTTTTGACCCGTATAGAACCTGAACTTAAGCAATCTTACGGTGTACGTGTTATAGAATTTTTGTTAGAGGATCTTTGAGAACGTTGTTTAAAGTGTGCTACAAGTATGCGATATAAGTAGAAATTTATTGAAAAGATATTATTGAAATCGTGCCGAAACCATTTAGAAGTTATTTGACGATTAGGACAGAGAAAGACGCTCAAATTTATCTGAGATTACTTAGAAGTCATGAAAGATTATTTCGTGATTTTTTGTAAATAATTCAACGTCATTTGAGATCCATCCAAAACTATCTTTTTGGTCTCTTACATTCGCGATTATTTCTTTCTATTCCTATATCACCTACAAGGATAAAGGGCATGTTTTAAGAGGATGATCTCGATCGCTAGAGAAAGAGGCGTTAGCAAGAGCGTAATGTGGCTCGTTAGCTACGAAGAAGGGAAAACGTAGAACCGTAAGAGAAAAGAGGGCAAAGGGAGGAGGACGGATATAAGTGCTGGCTCACCCTTCTTAAATTCTGATCGAAATCCTGAATGTCCGCTGATTTTATCCGACCTTTCCGATGTTTCCCTCGTTACTAACGTAGTTGGTGCTCGAATCTTTCCTATGTACGATAAGAAAACTGGATAAACTTATCTTGCTTATGAGTTCCGAGAGCGTTCTGGGGTTATTTCAATTTTTCATCCGATTTTTTCGATGATATTTATCAAGCAAAATACAACGTTAAACAGATAGCGAATGTTTATTCAAATTCGTACGTTCATAATTTGCGAACATATCCTCGATGGAGATTTCTTTCGTCTTTAATTAATTTTAATCAAATAGCTATTACACGTAATATGTGCTTTACTTTGGATATTTTACGTATTTTTGCATATTACTCGCGTTCTGTACATCTCTGTACTTTTAAATTTCTTATAAATATATAAATATCTGAGTCCAAATATCTGATATTTAGTCTACTAACAAATTAAAGAATCGATGTCTTTTTCCAACATCTAATCACCACACGTAAAGACACGAAGACATACACGAAAACTTACAGTTTAAATTTCAATTTCTTAAATCCAACCTGAAGATTCGACATTCGTTAATCTTACTTTACTCGAAGCAATTGTCAAACTAAAACAAAATGGCCAACGAATTAAAGAAACAATCTCCTTTTCAATATGTATCGCATTCTATTCCCTGTAATATCAAAATTCCAATTTTCTCGATATTCGTCCAACGTTTATCAAACTCCCTGTCCCGAGGCAATTACCAGCGTCAAACAAAATTTCCATACGTCGTACATCAGTTAAGGAAGCAAGTAACGAATAGCTGGACGATGTTATTTCTTCGAACGATTAAACATATCTCAACAGGGGGTACGAACGCGGAGGAAAACAAAGAATGACGCAGGATTTCCCAGAGGCTTCTGGATTCCACGTGGAATGGCTGTAGCTGCAATACCGATTTCCAGCGTCTACTAAATTTGTGCCAGTATACGAGCGCCATTTTCTCACACACCCCTCCCCCCTCTGCCGGTTCATGACTCCTTTCCTTTACCTGGCCAACCCCTCGGCAATAGCCTTTCCGAACCAAACTCTCACCCTCTGTTCATGGTCTTTATTTCGAGCCGGATTGCAACCGTGCGAACATCGATTTTCTATTTATGGAATATAATTTAACCAACGTTATTGTAGGATTACGGCGACGTTAACGTCATCCCACCACCAACCCACCACCAACCCACCACCTTTAAGAGAGGATTTAATATTCTTTAGGTTACGAGGCGGGATGCTCGTTTTCTGCTCGCTACGATTCATGCAAGCCTTTTAATTGGTTGTATCGAGCGAGCATGCGAAACTATCGGTAATTTACGCGACTTCAATTTTATAAATACATAATTCGAAGCAGATTTTCGTGTAATGTTTTTTCTAGGTGTAACACAAACAGTGTTTCATTTTGTTCCGTCATTCGGTACCAGTACAAGGATAAATTCGATGTTGTAGCTTTTTTCGTGAAAGGATAACATAAAAAACGTAAGCAACGTAAAAACGTAATAGCTAATAAAACCTTCGTTGAGGGTAGTAAAGGAGATCGAGATCCGGACGTTGTGAAAACACGAAAAAGCAAGGGAGTAAAAATAATTGGACGGACAGTTCGCTGAAAGTGTGTTAATAGAGTTCTCTTAAGTTTGGTATTTTTATTTTACGGACCAAAACAAAGGGTGGTGGTATTAAATAGGATATCCTATATATTTTTCATCCCGCAGGTTGAGTGCAAAAGAGTTTTCCACTCGTTAAATATTTCAGCGTGGGTAGTTATTGTAGAATACATTATCGTAAAAGTATATTTTAATCCGCCTTTGTTCAAGCGAACATTAAGAAACTTATGATTTTCAGATTGTTAATTTCTATTTGACGATGTATCGATATTAGCATATCCCAATATAACATATCCAAAGAGTATTCCCATTTCTAAATAATAAATTCTCTCGAAATTACCTTCTGACATTTAACATAACCTACTAATTAGAAACAATTAGCTAGACACCTAATTAGTATTTAATCACAATGAAATATAGACGAATCTATTTTTCTTGATAATTTCTTCGTTTCTTTTGACGGTGAATACGAAAGTATCGTTAACAAATATCAACGTTTAGACACGCAGACCTAATTACGTTGCTAATTTACTTGCGAGCAATTTAAGGGATAATTAGAAATTAGCAATTAGTCGTTCCACTAGCCGACCTAGCGTCGAGCATCGGCTCCGTTTATTGAGAAAACCAACCGCGTATGAACCGCGTGCACTCAGTTTCACGTAAAAACGTCCTTTTATAACATTTTTGCCAGTGAAAATAAAAAATACGACGTGTCAACAGGAGGTACAACAGGGTGATGTGATAATTTTTTAAATATTTTATTCCACTTTATACTCCACTCGGTGCTGATCAGCAAATTTTAAACATCGGAGAAAGGGAGGAATTAGAAAATCGAGCGATTTAGTGCTGTTTATTAACGTTTGAAACTGTACTTGGAGCTTTAAATTTTAAAGAGTTCATCCTTTTTTAAAGTTCCCTTTTTGACAAATATTTTTTTTTATAGCAGAGCTTAATGGTTTACAAGATTATGAAACATAGTAACTTTATAATCTTAAAATTTAGCTAATTCTTTACATAGCAGTCTTATCCGTTCTTTTTTCTTTAAAAAAAAGGAATATTTACGCAAATAGAAAATTACTTTGTACGAATGTGTAAATTACAAGTTCCATGGATTACGGATGAATATCCTTTAAATAAAGTTCGTTTAAATATTCGTAGTATCGTATTTTAGAACTCACTGGTATCTACTATGCTTATACAACAAATTTTAAAAAGCTACAATCTACCAAAACATTTCTGGCAGTCGTTGTACATTACCACGATTCTTCAGAAAAGAACCAAATTAAATGTTCTCTGTGTACATTTCATCTCTCGTTCTCCAACGAAACAATTATTAAGTTATCACTGTTATTTAATTAATTTTAAACGCATAGAAGATGCGTATATATCATTTCGATAAAGAACAGTGCAAAATTTCTTGAAATTTAGGAAGCAATTGTGAACGTCGTCGCGTAATGTCCGCGGGACGTTACTTAGCAATTTCCAGGATGCTAATTTACTTCGTTATAACTTACGACGTTGAGCTACTCTCCGTAGTATAGTTGAGTTGGGATACAATGATGTTGCTAATGTTGTTTCCGAACGTTTCTGAGACATAAATTCGAAACAGAGTGTTCGTGAAAACTACTTTATTAATAACAGTTGTAATGTTCAATATTCAATTTTTCATATTCAATAACAGAGATAATATTCAATTTTTTTATACGCAAATAAGTGTAATACCGTTCATAAAAATATGTTGACAAAAATACGATATTTTATTTCTATCTTTAAATTAATTCAGTAACTTTGATATAAGATGCACGTAGGTAATTATAACTATTTCTTTGCTTCGTTAACGAATAAGAAGAAGATACTTGGATCGATCATCGACACTGATAGCTACAGGATATTATTATTAAGTATTATGTCGTAGAAAGTGTACCTACTTAATGCTTAGTATCTATTCATTCATTGGGAAAAATATTTAAGGATCGTTTGATGTTTTTACCTTTATTTTTTTTCACTTCTTAAATTAAATTAATTTAAAAAAAACAGATATTACGACTTATCTTTATAGAATTATACGTATAAAAGAGAAGTTAATTTTGGTAATTGGTAGAAGTCGTTAAATTATATCAGAGATCGTCGTCAGAGTCTCGAAAACGCTCGTACTTGGCCACTGATTTCTGGAAGGTCTCGTAATCCTTCTTTTCATCCTGCTGAGTTAATAATTTTCTTCTTTCCAAGGTGAGGTATATCAGCAAAGGACAGTAGGCGACGTTCATTAAGCCGATAATTCGCATAACCCATTGGAAACCGATCGTCTTCACCATTTCTCCTCCCACAATGGGACCTTGAACGAATATTCGTTATATTATCGAAAAGTTCCTTTATTCACCGCTGTATTTCTGTCGAATTGAATTTTGTGAATTGAATTTGTTTGCGAACAACTGCCTCGAACATTCAAAATAGGAGAAATGAAATAAAACGAAATATAGAGTGGAGATTAACACAGCATTTCGAAAGATGAAAAATACTTTTATAGAGGAAAGTAAAATGGCTTACCAAGAGAATAGGCCAGACTAACAGCCACTTGTTGAATCGAGTAAACCGGACCATAATTACCATTTTGGTCCACCAAGCTAGCTAACAATGGCACCAGTGCAGCGTCCGCTACGCCGATACCTAAACCCATTCCTAGATGTGGAACTACTAGTTGCGACATTGTCTGCGAGGATGGTAGCAAAATGACACTTATACCAACTAAGAGCATGGCTAGAACAGCAATTTTACTTCGTCCGTAGCGGTAAGCTATCATGCCGAAAAAGTTGGTCCCAATTAGATAGCCCACGCTATCTGGAATGAACACTGTTCCCAGTTGCCATTTCTAAAAGAAATTTTTCTATATTTCTATATTTGTTCCATCTTGTCGTAGTTGTATGTACATTCTTAATACTAGAACTACCAACAACTAAAAATATGTATCGAAATAATAGACATAGTAGGAAAAGGAAGACAGGCACGTATCAAGTACACAATTCTATAAAGTTTCGATGAAAATATAGGAATCGATCTTTTTCGCTATTTTGATAACTCTAGCGTTAATCGATCGAATTTGCGACTCGAAATCATTGGAAGATAAATATTATAAGAGTAAAGTTGATACTTTTGGTAACCTTAGGTTTTATGTGAGTTCGTAACCAGATTGGTAAGCAGGGCTCTAAGATAGCCATCGGTGATGTTGAACACCATATAGCTCCAAAAATGATTAGTACGTACGGATCGCATAGCAGATGTGTCCAAGACGTTTCTCGATCGCTCGACTAAAAATTTCGTTTATCGTGTTTGTAAATGAGATAAAAATCAGTAAAACTGAGTAAATAGAACACTGAATAACATTCCGTTGTAATAAACGCTGTTCTGCTGTATTTGTGCGTGAAAAATTTTGAACGAAGAATTTCGTGAAACTAATTTTTTGCCGCTTTATATTTGTCAAGTGTAGGAGGATCGTCACAAGTTTAATTGGAAGAAGATATTCTATATTACGGTGTATACGTAGCGCATATTATATACCTCGGTGTTCGTTTTGACGTCCAACGTAAAAATCTGCAGACCTGAAAGGAAATTACCATTGAGATCGTTGAAATCTAACGTGTAAATGCTTTATCGACGAATCACGTCTACCGTGAATTATGAAATTCTCCGATCGCTTATAAGATTTATAAATTCTAATGTTCGATTTTCTAAAAGGAATTCTAAGGTATTAAGTACGCGTTGAAATAAAAGTGCAAAAGGTTCGTACAAATAGTAACGACGATGAAACAAGACACCAATAAAAAAGGTGCCATCTTTCCTTCGAGATCGTAAAGGACAGAACCAATCGGATATCCAACGAGAACACCCAACGCTATGCTTCCAAGAACGAAGCCCATAATCTTGGACCTCTTGTCCTCTTCCGGGTATTGCGAAGCGACCAACGACATACCGGAAACGCCGATACACGCGGAAGAAATGCCCTGGATGCTTCGAGCCAGGAACAGCACTTCGTAAGTTTGGCCAAACGCGAACACTGTAATAGTTGTCGCACTCAGAGGATGTCTTTGTTCTTACTCCGTCGAGCTTTTCGTAGTATTGTAAAATGCGAAATACCACGTTAAATACACAGCGAAAGAGTGTTTTGGAAAAGAGGAAACTTGTTGCATTCAAGCGAAATAATAGTTTTCTGTTAAAGAATACTATGCAGAAATTTGAATGTTTCTTTTCTTTCAAGCTTATTAATACATATCTTAAAGAATACCACCGATGAGATATAGCGATATTGATTTATCAATAATACATATTTATTTTGTATATATTATTTATCAATAATACGTTTCTGGGAAAATTGGCGGCTGTTAACAGGCAAGGCGAATAGCATCGTACAACCGGTTCAAATAATTAGAAAAGTAAAATGAACTTACGCATCGCTGCTAGTAGGAGATTTAGATTTCCAAGGAGCAACGGTTTGGTGTATCCAAAAGTAGCGGTAAAGATGCCCACTGCTGGATTTAGTATTAATTGCATCAGCGCCTTCGAGCTTAACAATAATCCCACTCGACCATTCTCGTCGTCTTCATTGTTTATCGTTGCGTTTCCGTCCAAGGTGCAAAGATAGTCAGGAATAATCGGCACTGAAATGTTTTTCATCGTTTCGACGATCCGCGCAAATAAAGTCGATATTCGTATAAAAAATCTTCAAAATCTCTTTAAAAAGGACAATTTCTAACGTTTTAACAACCATTAATGTTTTACCAACGGTTTCTAAAATTTCTTTCTCTCTTATTTTATCTCGATCTAGAAAGAACAGTTACGAATATTTCAACCAAATTAACGATATACCAAGGATCTCTAAAATCTCGTCCCACGTTTCATCTCCTTAAGAAGACCGATTACTAATATTCGAACAACACTTTACCAACAACCGTGAGCAACACGTTGTCCAGAAATAGGCTGAGGTACACAACAGCAACGACGATTGCCCTCGAGTTTCTTCCTGTCTCCATCGTCGTCTTCGCCCACATTAAACCGAATTCTCAACGAACCAAACCCTTGAAGCACTCGACTACGGTCACTCGAAGCTTCCAAGGACATAGTCTCTTACTAGAATCGATTCTACCCCATACCCTTCCCATCGATCGGCAAATTTTTCCCTCTTTTGCGCGAGATCACACAAGTCGAGATCCAGTTAGCAACGTCGACTTGCAGCAACTTCTCTTCGAATTCGTTCCTCCGATACCAGAAACAGGGTTTTATACGTGACTGGAAAGCGAACCAGTGCCGATCACGCTTTTATAGGTATCCTGGCTGTGTCCTTGCGCAGAAGCTTTTTCAGAATACGCGAGTTTGAACGCCAGCGTCACGGGCCCCTATACACGACTTTTACGAACCGATGCACTTTTCGATTTATAGTTGTTACGGCCGTCTTATCGAACACCGCCAGCCACCCTGCTTTTCATTATTTTTCAGCCGATCGTCACATGGCGTGGAACTAAACAGTCAAGAAGATCGAGCACTTTTACGACATTTCGTTTGGCTTGAGAATATAGTTGGCTTCTTTTCGTTCTTTGCGAGGTTTTGTTCGGTTCGGTTTAATATCGAAGGATCGTAAATTCGTACCGTTAACTTTGGAGCTTTGGCATTTGGTTGAATAGTTTGCCAGGCCTTGGATTTAAGAGTTTAAAGATTGATCAAAGGGTGTCATTTCTAGGACGAGTCATTTCTAAGGACGGTGGATTCGTATTTGATTAACTTTGAGAATTTTTCCCGATTTAAAGGAAAATTAAATAAGCAGAGAAACGGTTTTATACGTTAGAAATTTTCCACTCGTTTCGAGTAGTCTGTGCACTTGCCGCGAATTGCAGCGGACGTCCGCGACGTGCCATTGGTATCCGGCACTGTCATCGATATTCCTTCGGCACATACACCTGTGCCCCGATTGCGGAATTACGTTCGACCATAACGCAATTTCGGCAGGGAACACGCGAAATTGCTTCACTTGCACGCGCGGGTCCTTTCTACGTGCAAAAGGGGCTTCGTTCGTTCTCATCTCGTTTTCCATTGTACTTTAATTATAACGATAATGGCTTTCGCTTCACGTGAAAGTCGATCGAACGCTTGCCA
Organism: Bombus confusus; assembly: GCA_014737475.1. NCBI lineage: Eukaryota > Metazoa > Arthropoda > Insecta > Hymenoptera > Apidae > Bombus > Bombus confusus. Next base: position 2,256,464 of record JACXIV010000009.1, read on the forward strand.
ACAATGTTTAGTAAATTATATCGATTACGCCATTATTTGAAAAGGAAAAAGAAAGGGAAGAAAATATGGAAACAACGTAAATTATCTTTAAAGAACGAGGATTTGCGTAAAATACTCTTTAATGAGCGATTAATGTCGTTGGAGTGGACGCAAAACTGACGTAGGATCACGCAGAAACTAGCCACAGAATTTATTATAAATTCTAAGCTACAGACACACGGTACACATCTCTATACATATAGTAGATCAGCCAAAACTTATTTTATTATTTATTATTTTTATATCTCCGTAGGACGACAAAGTACACTCGTTGATCAAAAAATGTATCTTCTTGTTGGAGGAGTCTGCAGCCAAAAAATCGAATGGAAACAATTTATTTCGCTGGAAGTACGATCGTTTGTACGATACTTAACCCTTAACTGGAATTCTAGGATAGTACAAAGGACTATCTTTACCGCTTTTTATCGTAAAACGAACGACGATATACGGAATTAAACGTCGGTTGAGGATTAAATTATTTCTAATGCGATTATCGTATTAAAATCGTGTGATTCTGGTTATTTCGTCGTGTTCGTTTTCTTCGCGAATGGTTGCTTCGGTTTGAGTTAACCTGGGGCTGCTGGGTCGCGCAGGATAGATCTCATCGTGAGATTTACGGCTGGTGGAAACGCTACCCTCGACGTACACGTCGGTCTCGATGCAGTTTTCGTCGTTCTTGGGCTTCCGCTTCCGCTGACATTTTGGCCGCGCGTACGTCGTATTCACGTTGCTCCGATCCACGGGGCTCATCCTTGTCTGCAAATGTAACTTCCTTAATTCTTAACGAATTACTTTCTTTACGATTCTATCGAAAAGCATCTCGTACAAAAAGACTACTAGAAATATTTTGATTTGACAATTTCGCTGTAACGATGTAATTGAGTTATACTGCATTATCCTACACCGAAGTATTACATCGATATTTCAAATAATTATTCTACCATAAATGATAGAAATATCGTACGAGCCATTTAAAAGCGAAACTAAATCTAATTTCATTGAAACATCTAGGAACCAAATTCACGAGCTTCCTGTCGGACAATTTCTAGGTCTTAGTACGAAGATACGTAGTTGGTTAGCTGTAAACACTGTGTGTTAGCTGTGTAGTCGATGCGATCGACAATTCTTTCGGCTGAAAAGTTTGAGAATTTTAGATCCGCTTTTGTTCTAGGAGATTTTAAGCAGATGTTCTAAGAGACTCTATGGTTTTCGATAATCTAGCGTTCCACTCTGGTGTTTGTATCATCATCTTAGTTGTAAATCTTTAAAAATTTTGTCTATGATAGAATATTGCGCAGCAAAACGTGTATCTCGTACGAGATACATAATATCGCGAAAGAAAAATTTGTCCATCGAGAGATTCGCTAGTCTAGACGAAAGATGGAACGAAAAATATCTACGGAAAATAGAAAAAATCTCACGTCCGCATCCTCGATGCAGACTTGGGGTACTGTATAAGAATTATTCACTTCTCGCATCTCCGAATGGTAGCCATAATTGTTGTATCCGGGAATTCTTTGAGTATCGGGACTTCTACTCTGGCCTAGATACTTCTGATTTGGACTCGAACTTCCATAATAGTTTGGATACGCGGATGTCACCTGCAAATTCGTCATACTTCCTCCGCCAGAGTGCACGTAATCGTAAAATGGTCGACTCTGCGTGAATAAAATATTTCTTCATGTGGATTTTTTGCTGTATAAAGAGATCTTAAGAGGAAAGTCAAGGAAAAAGAAACGACGTCCTGACTTTTATTATCCTGACCTGCTTGGTGATAGTATTGATCCTGGGATCGGGTGCTAGATCGGTCGATCCGAATCTCTGTCCGAATTCCTTTCCTCTGGCCAAATGCGTGACCATGTAATAGGTCCTCGGTATCAGAACACCGATAATGATCAGGTACGCCGTCGAAATAATTCCAAATGACACGACAGTGTCACGACATTCTGGTTCGACGAGGATGAAACAGGTGAGCCAGATGGCCCAGACGATCAGAAGCCCGATAGAAGTACCGAAGAAACACTTCCCTTCGCGATAATTACGCGGCAGTTGGAAGATGAAGAAACACACCGTGAACAGGATGATCAGCAGAAATATATCGTAGCCTGGAATCGGTTTTTATTAGTTGGTTTTTATGTAATTACTCCTGGAGCGTTACAGGAGACACTCTAGGGACACTTTGTGGAAACTGCAACTGTTTCTACAAGGATAGGTCTATACCCGTATCTATATACACATATATAGATACGTGGCGTTGGTGTGGCTTTCATTGAGAACGCGAAGCGAAGGCTGGTTTCTTTCTTATTATTTACGTATTAAATCATTTATTACACGATACTCGTAATATAACGTCTATCGATTGAAACAAAGTTACACTCGGATTCCATTCCAACTAGAAACAAAACATACAAATTCTCCATCGCTAGAAACAAAATATAAACGTACTCCCGCTCGGAAAACAATATCTACGGATCTCTTTCTCTAACTAAAAACTAAAAGGTAACGGTTACTAACTAGAAAAGGAGCTAAAAGATAAAAACTAAAAAGAGGGAAGGTAAAACGATGGTAATTTACCTAAAAGAGCGACGAAGAACAAGCTTCTCATAACGACGGCCGGATCATCGGTGCTAAGAGCGAAGAACATAATGGATATCGCGAGTTGTACGCAGAACATAAAGAACACCATCAGTCCTTGAAGATATCCATTAATATGAGCGGTAAATACGCCACCCTTGGAAAAAAGTAAGAAAAACGCTCTGGTAAGCATAACGGAGAAATCCAATCCAAACGCGAGACTGGTTACGAGGATTTTCCTAGAGTTAAGGTGCTCAGCGCCTAAATAATCGTCGTTGATGCAGAACGGAAGCACCGTTTGAAGGGTGAACACGTTAGCCAGTATTAGAAGGATCGTTAATGCTGGATTCCCATCGAGAACGTCCTCGACGATGAAGCGGTAGATAATGAAGACGGCAATCACGCCGCAGGCGAACGTACCACACACAACCACCGTCAGGAAAATTGGTATCCAGTTGCCTGTCTTTAATAAACCCCTGTCGAGTGTATCTGCAACAAACCAATAACGTTAGCTGGACCATTGCGTTCCAGTACCTAGTGCTAGCGAAGTTTTATTAGAACTGTTGTACGTTAGGGATGTTCCCCGTGAATCTGTGATTGCTAGACAATTTTTTATACGTTTCGCTCTGGTAACCGGGATACATCGAAATTTATTGCGTTTAATTTTTGCAAAATATCAAATTATATTCGACTCAATCGCATTGTCGAACGTCTTTTGTTCGACGAAACTCTTCCTCTTTTTAATCGTTTAGGAAGATCTCACGGTCGATAATCGGAGTAAGAGCGAACGTATTAACGGTGTTGAAAATCCTGATCAACCAACCTTTGGCCACACCACGGGGGCCAAATTTCATCTTGAAATTTGCGCAACTTGCGCAGTTCTTCGCGTACTTCTTCAAACAAAGCTTCGGCATCTTCGGCACCCTCGACTCCGGTGCGATTCTGAATTTCGAATTCGCCGGCTCTATCCTATACGCAGCCATATCGACCATCTCTTGCTGGCTCTTCATTGCCACGATATACTTGATCGAGTGCGATTTCGGCACTATGCGGAGTACATTGTACACATCCGCGTTTCGCATTTCCTGTTTCGAATTGGGATTGAAACGTGGCATCGCGCACGACTCCATCCCTCGAGGACAATTTCGTTTCTGAAGATCTTGCAGTAATCGAGCCAGCTCGGCAATAGCTTTGCCGATACCAAGCAAATGTGGCGAATGAATGACAGGATTGCTCGCTGCTTCGAGAAATAAATCCGACGAGGAGATTTCCTGCAGTAGGTCCAGGTTAAAGGGCGAAGTTCGTAGGACGTACGAACCTGCAGGAATTAGGTCTGAAAAGCGTATTTGGGAATTTGCTATTAGAAATTTGGGCAAGCTAGCCAGAGTTTCGCGGAATAGTAAGGATAAATCACGATTTGGATTCTTCTTTAATGATACTTTTCATAGAGGATAAATAACGTTCTCACCGTCGACGTTGGATCCATCGAGCGGCAGCGCGATCCACGTTTTTCTGGATCCTTGCATCTTTTCTCCTCTTTCGATCCATTGCCGAATATCGTTTCTCTGCCCGATCACAGCGATCACAGCTTCTCTTTCGCTTTCCTCTAATTCCAAAGTGTCTCCATAACTTTCCACGCAAATGCCAGCCTCCTTCGTTGTATCGAGAAATAAATTTAGCGCGAAATCGTGATTAGCGAGAAGCACGTCGATCGTTTCGAATCTAGTGCTAAGGTAATGGACCATTAGATTGATCAAGGGCCTTGTCAAATTCTGCTCGCTGTACGTGCTGATAGGCAACACGCTGTAATTACGAAGTGGTTCTAACGTCGTCGCGTATTCCGATGGTAATAGTATTCCCATTTCGTAATGGTCCGTGCACTCTGTATCCACGGTTATCTGCAGCGCTTGTTTATACACTGTCGTTTCGTCGTTGCAAGTGTCGAAGATTTTTAGACCTGGAATATGGTCAGGAGGATTTTTGTAAAATCGAATCGACAAACTTTAATTTAAAACTGATGTAGAACGAGGCGAATAAAATTGTAATCCAGAAATCGAATAAATCGCTAATACTTTACTTACCTAACGAAAGGCCAGGAATAGATTCGTATTTATTCAAAAGATGCGCTACGTACGAAGCGGTGAAGACTTCCTGGAGACCGGTGCTGCTCGTAGCGTTACAGTATGGTCCGTGATTAATATTCAAGAACACTGAACAAACCAGGAGAGACCAATTTTCATCAACGAACTCAAACACGACACGACGCAACTGTAACACAAATACAAAGCACGCGGTACAAACTTCGCTTACCAGACAAAACGGCATCACCAGGAATCTCGAACAAACTTCTATTCTTCGAACATATATTTCGGTCCTCCATCCCTAAAATCGTCAGCGCAATACTCAAAAAAATTATCAGAACGTTGGACAACATCTTTCTTCTTACAAATACCAAACCAGGCGAAGTCATTCGATCGCTTTTCTTTTCCTAAAAGAATATCGTGGCATAAAGATTCCAAAGGGAACAGGTTCCCGTCATCGTAACCTGTTTAATCGATAGTTCATTCAGAGGGGATGTTCCGTTCTTTTCGCTCGATTCTACCATGATAAATTAAATTATCGAATTACGCTTCTTTCTTCGGCAGAATTTTTCAGAACATTCGTAAAGTCGTCTGTAGAATCGATACTGCTGCGAAAGGGAACATTCGAAAATTTTAATTAAAGGAAACAGTATCGCGTTATCGTAGTCTACTCGTCGCTCAAAGGGACAGTCGAATTCTTTTCTCTCGATTCTAGCGACGATAAACCGAGTCGCGCGATTACGCTTCCTCCTCGAAAGAATTTTTTTAAAAGGTCAAAATTGTGTTCGAAGGAGTCGCATTTCCCTCGTCATTTCTGTTCTTTACAGTCGATTCTACAAACAAGAAATGCCATCGATGACTAGAATCGTTCGATCGCTTTGTAGTTTTTCCTTCTCTTCTGCCCTTTCCTTTTTCTTTTTCTTTTTCCTTTCTTTTTACGATTATCGAGATGTTCCACTCATGATTTCGCTTGGATTCCCCGAGGAGTCCTCGAAAAGTATCCAACAGGAGGATCCCCGATGAAAATGGCGACGGGACACGCAGCACGTGTTACTTATCGCGATGAGGCCTTTCCATGATCGGATCCATCAAATCGCGTGATAAGCGCCACTCCGAGGATAACAATCGCTGTGGAACACGTCTCTTTACGATTATCGTCATCAGCATTTCGGAATAACTCGGCTTCGTACACCTTCTCCTCTCGTATAAATTGATATTTTTTCCTATTTCGCGAATCATTCAACGTTCCCTTTTCTGCTTCAACGAGTCCAAGAGGTGAATCGCTTTTTGCCGCAGATGCTCCAGGTGATAAAACATTATCCGTAGAATATTTCTTGGGTATTTCTTTCTGGCTTTTCAATCTTTATAGCTTGAAGTTGAAACTTGGAGACTCGGTGGTCCCTACAGTTTGAAGAATTTAACATCGATTAAAGTTCTTATCGGAATAAATTACGGATGTTTTTCTTTTCTCTTTGATCTTCGGAATTTAATTTAATCGCAGTCTCGCTCGTTTCTTTTTGGTTTTTTTCGAAATCCATATACACATCGAAAGGTTTATCGGATTCTGTAATAAACATCACGTTGATCAGATCATTCATCGTGAAAATTTATGTTTACTTCTGCAATTATTTACTTTGTAATTATAGCGTTTTTCTTTTCTTCCTTGTCCCTTGTAGTTGAGACTTGAAATTTTATTAATTTGCAAAGTGAAAATAATGCTTCTTCTCGTGATAGGTCCGATAGCGATCTATCCTCTGCTATCGGCTTATCGTTACTTGTAAGGTTACGCCATCGCTCTAAATTTAACAAAATCTTTGTTACGACCGCAAACTTCTCGTAAGATTTTTTTTTACTTACTACTTACAATCAGAAAGATTCACTGGACTTTCATTGGAATACCCGTTCGTTGTCTTCAAGCTACTCACAGTATTCTCAACGCTTCCCCTTTCCAATGTACGGATCATAATAAACAAATCTGAAAAATAAGCAGACTCGGCCAGTGCACATTCAGTTTTCCAATCTCCTTGACATCAAGCACATTTTTAATTCTTAAAAATCTCCTCTTTGATCGTTGCACTTGGCACCCTCGTCTTTCACTCGTCGAAAATCAACCTATCAAATCTCCCCGAGCAACTTACTCTCGACTCATCGTCCACCAAACCATCTTCACCACCGTTAAATTCACGTATCCGCTACGAATGGCAACCGCGTGTCCGTAGAAAGTTTTTAAGCGAAGTCGAAAAGGCTGACTGAGCGGCTTATTTTCGGTGGCTATGGGAGTTTCGTGACCGGTGCGCTTTGGGGAGCAGCTGACGCGCACTGCACACGACAGTGACCACCACGGAAGCCATACTTCGGGCCCTCCCCCTTCTAAACGTATTACACGTTCAGTCGCGTTGAGGTCTGCAGCCATTTAAGCGGCGCACGTATGGTTTAATTGACAGTCCGGGGTCTCTTGTTCCTCGACCAGAGGGAAAGAAAAATAGAGACAAGGGGAGGTGTCCCTTCTCGTGGATGATCGAAAGCGACAGCGAATGATTCTTTAGCCGGACGAAAGGGTAACCCAGTTCCGGGAATCCGTGTCGACGTCCTCTCGTTGATGCTTACGCGTTCCTCAGTCATACTTTCTTGTTCTCGAGGTACAGGTTCTTCTTATCGCGTGACCTCTTGGCGTATCCGAATGTAATCTGCTTTCGATGAACGAGATTAAGCTGCTCTTCAGGGTACGAATTTTTGAAAGAGAGGAATTTCCGTATTCCGAAGAGTACGAATTTTTATTCTTAAGTTTTGGACAGGGAATAGGATTCTTTGCGTTAAACGTGTGGATTCGGTCTTACAATGACTAGAGACGAGATTCGGGAGAAAAGAAACACAAAATTTGTTATTTTATTTCCTTTTCTCGGTTGTCTTATTAGCGTCTATAATATCAGAATTGGTTTGATCTTTTTAGTATTCTTTTTATCTTCTATTTCTTCACATCTTCTATGTTTGACTTTTTAGCATCGCAAATGTATCGTAAATATCCGTAATACCTATTAACGTAATATCGGGATTGATCCAGATTTCCCTCAGAATTTTAGAAGGAATTCTATTTGGCAGGAAGGAATGGAACAACGCGTCTATTTAAAATTCGTGAACAAACAAGTATCTTAATCGACAACCAAGGTCCCTGTTCCGTGCGAGAAAAAGTAGGTGAAACGACGTGGTCTAATCCGTTGCTAATTATCCGATTACGAGCAATCGTAATCGAAGGTGACAGGGTACAAGGTTCCCCGCCTAAAAAAAGAACTACGACCTACTTTAAAGGTCTCCAAATCCTCCAGGCAATAATACAAACTTTATTCCGTCGAACGGCATTTTCAATATCTCCAATTTTAATAAAACGTAAAACGATACTTTGTATTTATATATTCGTTATTTCTTCGACAATAGAGAAACTTTTACTACCATTAGATCAGTATATAGTACGCATATTTAAAGTATACGTCACGTTTAAACAATCTCGACGTTGATCCACCGAGCTTCGACATTCTCGTGAGAAACAATTGTTCCAAAAATTACTTTCGCATCAAATGATTCACGATTGACAATTTCCATTCCCATATTAACCAGTTTAACCCTCGAGCGTGTCAAATTTTCGCGTAAGCCTATTTCCAAGTCCCAAGTACTTCTCTCTCTACAGAAATCCCTTCCGCCGAAAGAAGATGAAACGGTCGTCGTCGTGCAACTATAAGACTTTACTCGGTCCATTTCCCAAATCCCGTTTACCTGCGAAACTATGCGTAACAAAGATAATCGGGCGATCGATTCGATTAAAGACTATTACCAGGAAGAGATTCTCTTTATTATTTAATAGCATCGTAATTAACACAACTGCCGCGGTAGCTTCAATTTCAACCATGTTCTTTCTCCCCCATCGATTTCGAACATTTATGCAAATTCAAGAGTTTGACGAATACGATCTACAGAAATAAAGTTCAAGCGAAGGTTCAAACTTTCAGCCGTTAATCATCGTAAGAAGCGCTATAGTTTTTAAGTATTTTGTATAATTTCCTGCGGTTTTACACTTTTGAATTTCCTACGAACGCATAAACATCAGCGATCTAGCGATTATCGTAACCTTGTCTGCATGTATCGTGGAATCGTGATTCTCGCAAGTCCTTTTCGCAGATGGTGGAATCGTGATTCTAAAGATTCGTAAGCGAAGGCCGACCCATGACGCAACTATGCACAGTGGCGAAGGATTCCGTGTAGAGCAAACGACAAATTGCCGCGTTATTGTCGAACGACATTTCGCCCACTTTGAACTCCGGATTCACCGCCACCTGAAAACGTAAATATCGGTTCGATTACGTTCTCTCTCCTACGGTATCGCGATTGTCCGGTTTCTCCACCGGCCTCTATGGACCGGATTCTCTCTACAGGCTATTTGATTCATGCGAGAAAAGGACAGACAGGCCGTTATACGTTTGACGTTGGGCTGGTTACTTCGGCAATCACTGGTGGGCCTTTACGTTACGTAATCGATATTACGACCCGATTTTTCGTAATATTGTTTCGTAAGGATCGTAAGTCGTGGATTGCACGTTGTATTTTTGGGGGGATGTGGGACGTTATTTCTTTTCGATAGAACCGCGTATGTTTTAGTACATTGATCGATTCGTCTTGGCATTCCCTGTAAAAGATCATCAAGCTAAAAGCTATTTACGTCGAGACCCCGTTAGATTATAGGAAATATTTGAGCATTTATTTTGTAAAACGTTCGTTCAATAGTCTCGTTAAAAACGATAAAGTCGAAGCAAACCTTCGTATATCCTCTACGTTTCTACCTATAAAAATAACCATTAACGTTAAATTATGCCCCCCTTCGAGACCATTTGACTTTCGCTGGAAACATTTTCCGACGTTACGAATAGTTTTGGAAATATACGCAGAGATAGATTTCAGTGGAACTGTGCATAGAGATAGTAGACTACGCGTTTCCGTAAAATAAATCGTATTTGTCAATTGTTGATATCCAATACTCGGTGGTACCTGTGTTTCGCTACAAAGAACAGCACGGAGATGAAAATTCTACACGAATTAAATTAATTAAGCGGATCGAATTAAGCAAATCGCGCTCCAAATTGGAATTACCTTGAAAATATACTCTCCGGGTGGAAGTTCCGTTATATCTACCCACTGGCAATCGATGTTGTGCTTGTAAATGTCGCTACAATTCACGGAAATACCTTGGTCACCGTAATTGGCGCATTTGTACCTGAAATCATGCAGGCGTCGCTGGTTAATTGGCTCGCCAATTAGACGTCGTCCATCAACACGAAAAATAATTTTTCGTTCGTCGAGCAACTGCGTGGCCCTGCTAGGAGCCGATCGTTTTCGCTAACGAGTCTGCTAATTGCGTTTACCTCGGCTCCACTCCAGGCAAGCATTGATTGTCCTCCAAGCAAAAGGACGCTTTGTGACCCTCTGCCAACCGTGTCCCGTTCAAGTCCAACACGTCGAACGTCGCAAACACCTCCATCGAGTGGTAATGCCTGTCGTTAACAACCGAATAACGCGGAATTAATGATCGAGCAACGAGCCACTTCGATCGGCTGTATCGAAATCACCGATCGCAGATAAGACGAGCGACTGTTTGGCGAAAACGAGCTTCGGGCCACGTCGAGTGCTTACGAATCGATTTTAGCAGAGCGAAACAGGTTTCTGCGCTACAGATTCTTAGCGTTAGAGAGATATGCATTTTCCGGCAGCTTTTCGCGTGGACGCCGATGGCTTATGAGATTTTATCGTATTTCTCGATGGAATTTCAATCGTCGATCGAAAGAGGTTCGATGGAAGGTTCTTCGGTAAAAGTTATACGAGTGTCTCGTATCGATGTCGGTCGATCGAAAGAAATTTATTAATCTAGAATGGATCGATGGTATAATCTAGTTCTTAGTACGAAATTTCTCTGGCATAAGCGATTTGTAATATATTACGAGCTCGTGATATATATTATTCGAATAACGGAGATCGATTTCAATCGACGAAAAGAGGTTTTGTCGGTGAAACATGGTTTGGATATTTCTCGATGAATCCAGAACGAACCGTAAATTCTTATCGAACGTCTAATATATTATTCGTATGGTCGAAATCGTTTTCAATCGGCTAAAATAGATCGAGCAACGTATTGCATATCGGGTATGTATTGTTCTTTCGTTACTTTAACTTTCTAGAATTTCGTCGATCTGATTACTCACATGTGACACATATGCCATTCCCAAAGATGTTTCGGTACTGATGGTCGAAAATCCGCGTTTCCAGCGTTTAAAATTCTCGCAGTGAATCTTAAAAGTCTCCTCGTCTCTAAGTGCCAATTCTCCGATTCCTTTTGTACCTTATAAGCCTGAGAAGCAACGCAATTCTCCTCCATAGCGCATTGTAACCAGTATAGTTGTCTATCCTCGAGATGCGCCGTTCGCATGAGTTCTATGTGATCGAATACCAGATCTGGCATCTCTCGAAGACATACTACGCTGGCCACGTTCTCTACCGGACCTGTAACGCGTACGACGCAGTTACGCAGTAATCGACGTCGCCGGAATCAAATATTTTTCATAATATTGCACGTTCGAAACGCTTGGCCAACAAAGAGAAGTTTCTTAAAAAAAGCACGAACATCCGGACGAAACAAGCGACTTAAAATACTAAGAGAAGCGAAAACGTCAACGTTTAGAATATTTATCGTTATAAATATTACTATTATTCCCTTTTCAACGAAACAAGGGGAACAAGCAAATCCAGGTTTGTCGCAGCAGCGTTTCTATTACCTGGACAATCGAGAAGCTCGTCGTGCAGACAGTCGATCAGATTGTTCTCGTCTCCGTGACACTGTACGCCACTGATGGTCATAGGTATCTTCTCGCCGCCGAAAAAGTTGGTCTGGATGGCGTCGGAGGCGTAACCAAGGCCCAATTGCCGGCAAACCACCGCGGCTTCGAATAGGGACCAACTATCGCCACAGACTACACCCCAATCTGAAATAAAATTGCTTCGGTAGTCTCCCTTTACCTTGTATGTTCTTCCTTTTCTGACAATCTTCGTTCGTCTGTGTTCTTCTCTATCTCTTCTTTCCTATCAGCATCTTATACATCGTTATTCTCTTTCTTTTTCGCATCAGCGGATCTCTTCCTTTCTCGATCGAACGATAAAGTAACGAAGAGAAAAATGGAATTTCCTCGAAATTTCGTTTTTCCATTTCAATTTCTTCTTTTCCAATTTGTATCATTTCAATCGGAGATTACGGGAGAGAAATAAGTCGACTTTTATCGATCTTTCGACGTTAAAATGAAACCAAAGAGAAGATAAAACTATTCGAGTAAAAGCAGTGACGGCTTTCAACGTAAAGGCCAGGTTGCGCGGCGGATTTAACGATACCTGAATTTCCTAGTTTGATCTCCACTCTGCCTTCGTTATGGACACGGCCGCCGGCCAACCTTATCGCCACTCCCTGCTGATGGATATCCTTGATTCTCCGTTTCCCTGGCTTCCTTTTCGGCTTACCCTTCACCGTCCCTTCGTCCTCCTCGTCCTGCTGCTCGCGGGCGCAAATTACACCGGCTGCTTCGCCGCCCTCGCAGTCGGAAGCACCCCATCCGTCGAAGCGGCATTTCGACAGTTCGTTCTCGCTCCCGTCGCAATACACGTTGTCCATCCAATATCTTCCTGGAATGGTTTTTTTTCGTCCTATACAATTTTTTAAGCCTTCTCCTTCTACCGGTAATCCTCTGCAACCTTTTGCGGTCCCAAGCACGAGCTATCGGAAAATCTACGAGTTGCTCGGGATGGAAACTGGTTCTTTTTGCTCTGGACTACTAGCGATGAATGCCCGAAACGAAACGTTACTTCCATCCGAGAGAAACCTATGGGGGAATAGCGTGGTGTGAGGGGTTTCTGGTAGAATCGATCGCAGGATACAGCCTGGTAAACAGCAGATACGGATGATAGATTGTTTTCTTTTATTTAGAAACAAGAATTATATTTATTTTGTCGAATTAAGAATATCATGCTTGACAGTAACTTTGTTATTATGTGACTTTTTTTTTTTTTTTTTTTTTTTTTTAGAAGAATATTTAGCTTTTTTAATAGTTTTTAAGATGTTCGCTGAATCGAGAAATATGCGAGGAAAGAGTGGAAGAAGCGTTCGTCGTTGTAGTGCCCTGATCACCAGGGTGGAACGGTTTTCGCGTAACCAACAAGATGGGGTCGATTTGACCTCGACTAAAAGGAACAGGCGAGAGATACGTTTTATTTGGATGGATATATACGAGTGCACTCGCGTTAACGCTTAATCGGCTTATCGACTATCGCGTTATTTCGAGTCTTTTGCGTTTCGTACGTAACTATGCGAAAACAAGATGCACGAACGAATCAACTTGGTGTCTTGTTAATTAATCGAACGTAAAGAGTACAAAGGAAGTACGAAAATAGGACGAAAAGAGGCAAAGAGAGTCGGTTAATTGCGTACGTACGTGGGACCGCAAAGGATTAATCTCTTTCCATCGCAAACGCGAACGAGGATAGCCCGAACATCGACAGCGATTTTCTTTCGATGCTTTAGACGATTCCGAAAGAATCCGACTTGATCCACTCGGTCCTTTCGACAAAGGACCATCCTATTTACAAAATAGCAACGTACAAAATTCTCGTTTTCCTCGATTACCGTAAATATGCTTTCGCTTTTCGCCAAAAACTCGCACGACAAGGAATAAAAAATAGAATTTTCAATTTCGTTTGCCGAATATAGAAAGAGACGGACGTTGCATACGTTAGGAATTAAAATTTCGCGTTCGCGTGGATTCCGAGAGAGGAGAGAAGGAAAGAAGTATCGACTTGAAACGAAGAGACAGTATTATCTCACTTCTGGCCTGACCAAAGTGACCGTTCGACGTTGGTTTAATTGCACCGTCGAAGCCTAATTGCCTGCAAACCACATTGGCCTCCAAGTAATCCCATTCGTCGTCGCATACGCTGCCCCATTTCCCATCGTGAAGTATTTCCACGTTTCCTGCGTAACCAATCGAATTATAGAGCTTGCACTCGGTGGTTTTCCGGTTTCACCGCGTGTCTGGCTAATGGCAGAGTTTACGGGGTTGCCGCGATAATTGCTCGATTAAACGGTTCGTCTCTTCTCGAATGTCAATTGCTCGTTAGCTTTGTTCTGTTTTTTACATTGAAATCGTTGCGCACGGTATAAGCGCGCGCAAAGGGAAGATTCTTTTGCGCGCGACAACTTGTTTTTAGATACTTACGATTTTCGCGCAATCATCGATACGTTGCAGGTTTTATGCTTTCCTACCGTAATTTTACAATTTCTACGATTCGTTCGCGACATTTCATTAGCGGAAATGTGAGTAACGTACGCACTGCCTTCTACGCTAATTTACCGATCAATGATATTGGTAAAAGGGTGTTCGTTGATATCGATAACTTGTAACTTGTGATTTGGAAAAATGTCATCGATAATGTTAGTTAAATCGCGCAAGACGAGTCGAGCGTGGCAACTTTTCAAAGATAATTTGGAAGATTCTTGCGAATTAGCAATTCCAAAAGTAGGAATCCCTCGCTTGGAAGCCTGGATTTTTATAATATTTGCCAATCGATTTACGATAGGAACAGTCTCTGTCGAAATTTGAAAATCTGACAATTTAAATTTTTTGCTCGTTCCTTGTCAGGCAGCGAATGCAAGATTCGCTATGAAATAGCAAATTTGCGACTCTTCGAGACTCCGTCGTATTCATCATCGACGTTTCTGGATTAAAATAGCAGCTTGCTAACCAGAAGCAGACAGATCGACACGAACGTTTGGTGTAAAAACGGATCTTACGTGAAACGTCGCGGTTTTATCAGCCTTTTCTCGTGTAAGTTACGCAATGACGATTAAAAAGGGGTCAACTGGAGGATGATTTATGTCAACGACTATGTGTCAGCGTGGTAAACGTCGCATAGGCACAGAATCGCCAGCTACAAGATAGGATAGCCATCGTCAAATTGGACCATAAAACAGGATAGAATCCGTCCTAGACGTTGGCGTGTCAATTTTTATTACCCTCCGTTGGATATTACACTCCAACCTACTATATTCCTTCTTCTCTGTTACGTCGATTTTACTCCCATATCGAATCTTCTCTCTCTATTTTCCGTGGAGAACGGTTAATCTTTTCGTCGATATACGTGTACTCGTATTCGCAACCGAATCGAATGGAACTACAAAGTTCATCTTCCAGTTCACGATCGTAGTTCTTTGAGATTTCCGCAGATTATTTCAATCGCTGTTATATTTACTTTACTACATTTACTACACGTCGCTATTGAATTTCAATTTAATACGCTCAAATATCGAAATTTTCAAAGCGTCAAATTAACCGCTGCGAGAACGGAAACCCGCTTTTAATTCGAAAGTTTTCTATCACCCTCGAAAGAGTATCGCTTTATTTCTAATTTACTCGCAAGCAAGGGAATGCCAGACGAAACTTTGGAATTCGAAACACTCGTTACCTTCGTGTCCATCGTTCTCTCCACCCACCAACTTAACCGCTCCCTCTTGCTTTTTCAACTTCCGGATATCCTTCTTCAGTTTCTTCACTATCCGCGCCTTCTTCTCGCGAACTTTATCCCAGGTACCGTTATTCCCTACACAGACGTCCACCAACGCCAACGTCATCAAGAATCCAACCACTAAAACCTTCCAATTCATTCTCGATCTCATTCTTCGACTTTTACTATCAATTTCTCCCTTTAACCATACTTAAATCACGTTAAACTTTTATTCGTCCTATTAGAACGAAACGGTCAATTTATCGTCCTAGCAATAATTCCTTCTTCCCATTTTTTTGTAACATGTAAATATCCTTTATACGAATGGAGATTAATTTAGGTTGATCCAGGTGGATTTAGAATTATCTAGGATCGTTTGGGATTATCGGAATTATTTAGATTAATTAGTTTAGATTAATAAGTTTCATTCGGATTTACTTATTTAAATGCCAAAGTGAATTTAAAAAGGAAATATAGCTATATGATATGGCATTCTTTTCTATCACAACCAAGAAAATGAACACAGATCTTTGCAACTGAATCTTTCTGCGGGAATAACTATGTTCGCAGTAAAATCACCGCACGTGTATTTCGTTTACCGTACCACAGGCTACTGATACATGCCTATGATCGCGCGATGTAATATATTTGCTCCAGTTGTAAGACAAGCGTCGTGATCTCTCGAGTGTTACGCAGAGAAGCAGTGCTGCATATGGCAGATCTCTTTTTCTAGCCTCCCTCCTATTTCTTTTCGTTGCACGCTTCGTGAATCCGTGATCCGACGGCTGGATCATCCGATAACTATGCAAGCTGTTAACGATGGAACTAGCAGATTTCCTCTGGTCAATGGCGATCCTGTCACGGTGGCGTTCTTCGTGTTTCGGTTAACCCTTTTCTAAGGAATTCTTAACAAAATATGTGCGGTCGCTAACAGAAATCTCGATACGTCCCCTAAAAAAGTCACTTTTAAATAAAGTATATTTGATACGATGTTTATTTATATTTGTAATGCACGTGTGTGTGTGGTTTATTTGTTACTGTATCTGCTAGGTATAATAAAACAATCGACAACAAAACATAAAACAGCTCTTTTAATTATCTCAGCATTAATCGTGAAATTTTTGACATATATATACATATATCTTCGTACGTATTTGCTGGTTTTAGATATTTATATGTACATGGACTGCGCTCCTGTCACGAATCGTTCATCGCTAGTCAGATGCCGTTTTTCCCTTTTTCAAGTAGATACGCGAGCAATTTAAAAAATTAGAAGCAGCGTGTTGCCAATAGTATTCAATCGATAGCCAGTATCGTTCTTATTTTTGATATTCAGATATTCGCCCTCTCTTTTATACATATGTATCTCCTTGAAAAACGCTATTTGTCCCGTTGCTAAAACGAAATAAAGTTACGGAATATTTCAAACAAAATTTAATCGCGATTAGAATTGCTTTCATCCAACGATCGTATCGAATCCCATCACAGCTACCGTTCACAGTTGAGAAAATGGAAAAGGTTTCTTTCCAATCCTTAAAATACGTAATTGAAAATTCATACTTATAATTCTTGCGAGTTGAACGAGAAAGCGTCTTAGATACGCTAAATCAATCTGTAAACGTAATTCTCGTAACGACGATATAGTGGCGGCGTTTCGATCATTCTCGCAGGGTTTTTCAAACTCCATCGATAGAACGGAACTCTGAGGATTTGTTATCGGTTTGAAAAATGGTTACAAGTATGCACGAGCCTTTTCCGAAGGATAAATCCGAAGAGAGCTCGTTTGTCGTCGGTCTCGGTCGCGAACCAGTGGCAATTCGATCCGAAGGAAAAAAGATCTTCGGCTTAGAAAGCCTCTGCGGCTAGCGAAACGTGGTTCTCGTTACTCGATACACCGGTCTCGTATCGTTACCAGTTGCACAATAATCTAAATCTGATCGTTTATATCCCACGACCGAAAAATCTCGCTAGAAATTGTACACGAGCCGATTTAACGATCGTTGGTTCGCAAGATGCTGCTTAATGGTAGATGTCGGGATTTCGATTCCATTGCGTATGCAATACTGTGAAAGGTAGAAAGTCTAGAGCAGCGTTTCCTAACGTCAGGCAATTTTGAATACTTGTTGAATCAATGTTGTAATAAATAGATAGATGCTATATAGATAGAGCGTAAAGAACCGAATAAATAATATATTTAAAATTTGATTTATACGATTCTTACGTAGAAATCATCTTGAATACGTTGAAATTAATCGGGCTAAGAGATGGATGGAACGCAGGCAGCCTCAAACGCGTACAATACTGATCTTAATAAATTGTAAAAGCAAATTCAGAAATTTTCATGCACGACGAAAGAACGAGAAACGTTAACACAGAAACATCTCTGAACGTCTCTATCGCGGCTGTTTCTCGCTGTTCTCCACTTGATCGTGACCTGACTGCTGCTGATGCGAGGACTCGAGCAAAAAATGGCATAATTCGAATAACAGGCAGCTTTTGACACGGTTCATTTCGTGGCGTAACCGTGGCAAACGCGGCTGAGCAATTATCGCGAGCTATTAGTGAAAACAGCCCATGGCTAAATTCTTGACATACTTCCGATATGAGCTACCATCCGTTTTAGGGGGTGGAGACTGACGAAATTTCGACACACTCCGAAACTTTTCGCTTCGAGCTACGCGTCTCACGAAGAAATTTCCTACTTAGGAAATTTCTTCCTTGTAATTAACCTTTAATTACAGGTAACTATGGTAATGCGCTGAAACTTCATTCCAAAATTATTCCATCTTGAGATTTTCTATCAATGGATTGATTTCGGCGAAACCAAATGGAAAAGGAAATATTTTACATTTATATGGATTTTTGTTTCTTTCCTATAATTACGAAATCAAGTCAATCTCATCTAGTTCGATTTCGCTCCTTACAGGTGTAAATACGATACGATTTATTCTTAATAGAAACGAAACGACACATACAAAAAATCTTTAAACAAAAATCGACAATGGTTAATAACGCTAACAGTGAATAACTCTACAAAACTTTACTAATGACGTCACGTAGATACATGCTTCAATTACGTAAGAGAATCCTAGGAGCACTATTCTATCGATATACAACCAAGCATTTTCTTATCACTGTGATATACTCTAAAATTACAGAAAAACGAAAACCAACGTATTCCGTTGGTACAAAAATGGATCCGGCTTTTTGATTGTATAGACATCGCGACAATGGACGTCGTAAATCGCGTTGCACAGCGTAATGCGTTGTATCGCGGATACAGCGACCCAACTGAATTATAGTCCACGATGGCTTGTAACCGCAACCGCAACCATTAATGACACACGTGATTGATACTCTAGATACATTGTTGGAAGCGTTGTCCCAGCCAGGTTGCTCGTTTCAATATTTTTTCTTTCTTCTCTGTTGGCCTGGCAAGGGAGTAATTTTCGAGGGTCTGAAAGAATCGAAATTAGAGTCGGCCCGTAAAGGCGTGAAAAATACAGTCGAACCTCTATAACTCGAGAACTATTCGTAAGACTCTGCAATTTCGTTTCCCCGTAAAAGTCTCTATGAGACGAGATATCCAAAAAAATAATATCAACGAAATTGGGAACATTTACGACGATTATTCGTAGCCAGAACATATAAAAATTAATACCTTTTAATCGTTTAATTGTTTAAAAAATCTCTTACGATTTCGTGATTACCGTCTTCGATCTGAACAAAAATTAATTTCTTCTCAACGATTTTTCTCGTAAAAGCTTTACAAATAACTTTGATTACCGCTGCCAGAAAATCGTATCTTAACCATTAAGGACCAAGCAATCATTTATCATAATGTCGTAAATACATCGATTTATTTAAATTTCACAAAATTGTAAAATCTAGGTGTAAAAAATGACGAAAATACGGAATTATTCCTTGAAATTTCTTTTCGTAGGCATAATTCAAGAAATAGAATACAAATTGAGCACATAATTATATCATTTCTGTAAGTTGTATTTATCTTTACTCGAGTAGTTACAATTCCAAAAAAAAAAAAAAGATAAAAATAATCCTTATCAAGTCATTCGTTTATTAAACTTCTTTCACTTGAAAAAATTTGATAAGTAAATCCCTTTGATATTCGAGTTACCAAGATTCGACTGTACCAGACATCTTTCGAACCCAGTCATCGCGCCTTGTCATCGCACGTTGGAGATTTCAACGGAAACCCAATGCATTACGCTGGCATATTACCCTTTGATCATCCCTGTTATTTCTTTTTCGAATCGTGTCTTGATCGTGATTGTTCTCCCGAGAAATCGCTTCTGAGGAGACTAGAATAGCGCTAGGAAATTGTAATG
This sequence comes from Bombus confusus, assembly GCA_014737475.1. Taxonomy (NCBI): domain Eukaryota; kingdom Metazoa; phylum Arthropoda; class Insecta; order Hymenoptera; family Apidae; genus Bombus; species Bombus confusus. The sequence continues at coordinate 2,276,085 of JACXIV010000009.1, forward strand.
ACTTGTTACTTTCCACGCAAGATTGCTTTACCGTCCTCCATTCTACCATTCCAATTTTCTATTTTTATCCATTATAGAGCAATATTCGATATAACAAATATATTGCTACAGGTATTTTTAAAATGGCATTCTTTTTTCATTTTATACTTTTCCTTAAATTTTTACCCTGTCAGTTACAAAAGTTATTCATTGACGGGACGTTCTTGTAGAGTTTGATGATATAACTGCAATGTTACATCTTCTCTATTATCTTTGCTAATTTGCACGCGTTGATAACTTCCTTATACAGTCTTTGTTACTGGATAGTGCTTTCTGTGTGATAATATTCCTTTATGAACTTTATTGATAATTTTGACGTTCATGTAGTATCTCATGAAAGTATTTGAACTCTTACGATAGAATATCTTTATGCGTGTATTGTTTGTTTTATATAAAACGTTTTAAAATTTCATTAACGTCAACATATTGGAAAAATTTCAATCGATGAAATTAAATGTGGGAAAAATTTGGAGGTATTGCATCTTTATAGAATTGCCAAATCTTTAGATCAATATGTATACACCGTATCTTCTGACAACTTCTTACTATTTGTTGGGATGCTTTATAATCGCTTTAAACAAATTCTTGACGAATATCGAAGAATTTTTATCCCTTTCACATCGGAAAATAGCACTTTCTACCGTCCACTTCCACATTCTTCTGTTTAAGAAATGTTTCCGCTGTTTATTTAAAAGCAGCACTTGTCAAGTAGTAATATTTTTTATTTTTTTATTATCCAATTATTCAAGACTCAAACAGCGCGTTCATATATGGCGCGCGAACGGTCGATTAAAGAAGATCGCACGCTCGGTCGGTATCCGAAGACGAGTGTAGGAACTCTACCACGCCCAATCGGAGTCGTCCGCGCGTCTATCTGCGTCTCTGTCGTACGTTAATCTGGTGGAGGCGTCGCGTCGTCCTCGGATCCCAACATGTCCCCTCCACCTAACCTCCTCATCCGCGGCGGTGCATCGCGGCTCGAGAAGGAGCATGCCAGTCAGTCGGTTTCTATCCAGCGGACGGGACGGTGCGTGACGGTCTGGTGCGAGTGGCAGCGGGTTCATACGATCGGACAGTACGAACCGTCCCTGGCTGCATTTGTTACATGGAATAAAAACGTCCGTGGGTCATATTTATCTGAAAGACTTGGACAGGCCGTGTCGTGCGCGTGTGCAAATCCTCGAACGAGATAGAGCAAGTGTGTGAAATATCCTCGTGGCCAGGAAAGATCGAAGCAACCAGCGGAGGTGCAGTGGTCGGCCATTGCGCTTTCTTCGTGTCGCCGTTACGACCGCGCGGTGCTCTGCTATCGGTGTGTGTTACATTATACTAGGTGTACCGAACGCCGTAACATGTCCTCCCTTCTCCAATTCGACCGGCCTGTACCCTCATAGAAATCATCGTCAGATCGTTTAGGCCCGTCTCGTGTTTCACGAAACGATGTCGTACTGACTCGTGCCCATGACGTGCGAGACACGACACGCTCCGTCGGTAACGCGGCGTCTTTCTCCCCTTTCCATCTTTCGAATCCGTTACTTTCTCCCTCCCCCCCCCCCCCCCC